>LUCM01006555.1:35160-183233 GCA_008360955.1 Fasciolopsis buskii
TATATATATATATATATATATATATATATCCAACGGCAACTACTTTATCTCATTTGGTTACTTTTATTGCTTTTCTTCAAATCTCACAGTCGGGTACGAAAAAGAGCGGACTTGGTGCGGCCAAAGTAAAAGCAGATTTTTCGGCAATTGAGTCTGCTGCCGAAAACGCCGACCTTCAACGAGAGCGTCAGGCTATGACAGTGAAACAGTTGGAGAAAGAAGAAATTGAAAAAGAGGCAGAACGTATGTAAGTCCTAGATGGAAGAAAATTTGTCAAAGAAACGAAATATCACGTAATATTTTCCGGCCACTACTTTTTGTCATTCTGGTTTACTAAAAGGGAACTGCGACGTAGTCTTTTATTTTCATTATGTTTAGTATCCTGTATAGGTTTCGCTCGAGAAAATTAAGCTGCACTTAAGCTTCCCTTTTGTTATTGGAAAGCAACCTAGGGGATGAACAGACGTGTTGTTTCTATCTCGTTCTTGTGAGAAGTGTAAGTTTAGCACTTATTTATGAATCCGCACTTGTTCCGCGGCCATTTACTAATCTAATCTATGGTTTTCCTCATCGACTTTTCTATTTTCTTACTATTTCCCGTTCACCCCAATTTTTCACATGCGGCCGAAGTGCTTCGCTTCGTTTGGCCTATAAAGATGTAGCCGAAGAACGTGAAAAAAAGGAACAGGCCCTTAAATCAGTGGACCCGAAGCGCGCGGAGCAGGTGGAGCGTTTAGGCATGGGAACAGGAGTCCGGTAAGTAGCGTATCTCATTCTGGGGGGGGGGTTATGATGGCTTAGCAATTTTAGTCTGTGTGACAAATTAAGACAGAAAAAACCGTTGACAAATGGCTGAATTTTTGTTGGTATTAATGACCAAGTAGATTTGGCATATGAAACCGACAGGGTCAGAGTTTCAAATCTCAAATCCAGCAGTCACTGGTGGT
Source organism: Fasciolopsis buskii (assembly GCA_008360955.1). NCBI lineage: Eukaryota > Metazoa > Platyhelminthes > Trematoda > Plagiorchiida > Fasciolidae > Fasciolopsis > Fasciolopsis buskii. Next base: position 36,108 of record LUCM01006555.1, read on the forward strand.
ACACGGCAATTTACTATCTCCTAGCTCGCTATCACAGTTGACTTATTGGGTCTGTAATCGGTTCTATTTTACCCTAGGTTTCGGAGCTACGGTTGTTGGTTATACCCTCTGTTGGTCCCTAGCGCCTATGAGACACCTCATCCACTGCACTCGCGGGCCAGACTTTTAATTAGAAGAACAAATTAATCTTCATTTTTGTTATCAACGCTGAGCTCACCATTGGGAAACCACAGAAGCTTGCTAGCTAGGGATGACTATTGCTAACTGGAATGCAACAGCTGTACAGGTGCCTCTATGGTTGAATTGATATCGTATGACGAATAATTTGGTGTATCATCTAAATTCTTACTTATAATTTCGAAGAAAATTCTTGGCCAACTAATGAGCCATCTTACGCACACTCCCCGTCATTCTGATTTTGTGCTTTCGCAAGCAGTTTAAATATTCGGTGTGAGCTAATATCGACCAGACTGGGGGGAGGAGCATAGCGCTAGCTGGATGCCTGTCCAAAGTACATATCCCAAGACGTGGAATTATGCATGAAAACCTGAATTAATCCTGCCAAACTTCTGACCTTGTTGTTTCACCATGGTGTCCGCCAAGGCGAAAAATTTATGAAAGACGATATGACCGGGAAGTTGAAACATCTAAAATTTTGGATGCACTAACCAAATTTGCTCGTTAGTGGCTGAATCTCTGCAACACAACAGCTGATCGTAGGTAGATCTCAGATAATGACCAACCGTTAGTGACAGCGGCTGTTTCAACCTCAGGATTTCCTCCCACGAAACCACAAATTCCATAATCTATATCCAGCACTCTTGCATCGGTCGGTGTTGTCTCCATTTGCGTAACATTAAGGTTCTCGTGGCACTAATGGCTGTCATGTGTAAGTGCATTGGGACGTTTTGTTTACCCTGAATGAAAATTATGCTGGTCATTTAAACGTTAACTTATGTCGCTTCTGAGCATGTGTTGGAAGGAGTGGCTGCTCTGGCATTTTCGATCTCATATCTCATTCTTCATGTCATTTTTTCCGGAAGATACTCCTCGAGATATTAAACAATTTACGATTTTTCAAATACTAAACGATTGACAATTGTCATGGTCATCAGATTTATGTAGTCTCTTACTTTTTGGTAGCTTGCTTGTAACCGATAAGTGGAACTGTATAAGCATAAAAGTTGCCTAAATTCTGGATTTTGTTTAGTAACCAATAAACGCGGTCGTCTTCACGTCGGTCTTCTGTTTCTCTAGCGGGTGGGCCAGTCGCTTGGACCCCGCGGTCTGCCCCGTGCACCCATCGAGTCGAAGTGATTCTTAATCTGTTCGAATACGGGTCGTTAAGGTTCTGGCCATAATGCTGTTTTGGGCATCAATGTTTATTGCTATCCTTCTAGACTCCGGTCTCTGTGTTCATTTGTGTAATTCAAGACTGTTCGTTCTTCAGAATTGTAATACATACCGACGCGATCCCGTTTGTTCCTGCGCTACACTACTCAACCATGTGACATCCAGTATTGATGTCTTGCACAATTATTTCTGGATAACATTAAAGGTTTTATGGCCAGTTTTGGGATGCGTTTTGCACCTTAAAAGTGTACAATGCCGCTGCAAGACTGGATTGACCCGAGGAAAACCCTTTCCCAGGCAAAGATTTGGATGAGGCAAATTGGTTCTATCACTGGAAAAGTACACCTCATCTGATAGTCGCGTATACATGAACCCGATCTGGATTTGTTATTTTGGTGCATCTATGGCCTCACGGTGACATCCGGTTATCAATCAAGGATCAGGTGTACATCACAGCCGTATGATGGATCCTGGTATACGGCCCAGAAACACGGCACAGCTGTTGCGGGCAGATGTTCGAAGACTGCGTATTTAAACACCGTTATTTTCGTAGTATTGATAGTATAGGATAGAAGAGTTTTCGCAGCGATTCCAAGTTTATTTTAAATGTTTTAAGCCCTTGGGTTCGATCTTCAAAAGAAGCACTGGATATCGAATGGATTACGGTGGTTTGATGATTTATCGTGCATGCTCACAAAATGGTTTTCTTACTACGCTCTTTTCCGAGCCAGGTAATGATTAGATGAATTGTGATCAGTTGATTGCATGGCAGAAGGGTATGAAATCCTAAACAGCTGGACTGACTGGCGTAGGTCCAATGAAACTGCCATGTCGGGATCCAGGTGTGTATGTGGTAGACGGCTCTGGTATCATCCGATTCACTACCACCTTGATCTATGTGGTTCGCCACTTTAATTTTCAGGATCACGGTTGCCGGTTTTCTCACACAAACCAATGCACTACACAATAACATGTGCTCTGTCTCACGCTGTCACTGCGTACTTTTATCATTAGTTACTCGTCACTCTCACAAACTCACTAAAATTCGGCCTTCAATCACTACTTTTATGTCGTTTATAGCTCCCCTGGCAATGATGCCCCCTCCATTTTTTATTTCCTAGCTTCAGGCTCTGCAGATTTGTTTGTTGCAGACCCAAGCAGTCACATTACCACCTTCGATTTCAGTTTTCATAATCGGGGATTACTACTGCACTCTTCCGACATCTGAGCTTTGAGAAATGAGGCCAAACAGTTCGCTGTGGTCAACAACCTATCTCAACCAATTGATCTCCCCACACGTATACCCGAATGCTTTGGTGACTGCTCATACCTAATCTTATCCTCACTTCCGTTCCTTCTACCTACTCAGGCATTTCTGTTATTCCTCCCCTTGCTTCGTCGGGCGATTGTATCACTTTCTTCATCAATTCCACCCACCATAGTTTCCTACCCTCTTCAAGACACAGTCCAGCCAACTGAAACGGTTTCCGCGACTTCCTAACTTTCTGTCTTTGGATAGGTTGTTGTTTTGCCTCTGTTTCCATTTTTATGGGCATTTTTCAAGACATCAATCTTCTTATTTCACATTTTTCTGAATCAGACAAGTCTGAATCCCCCGAGTGGTTCCATCATGCTGCGGTCGTGCTGTAAGCTTGAACCGCTCAGTATTTGGCAGCTGGCACCTCACATTCGCTCCCGCGTTCCACCAATGCTTCGCGCAGCGTAGGAACATTTTCGTCAACTATACAGAAATCGAAAGGACTCCTCGTCCGCTGCAAAGCCGAACGCGTTCTGTCATCTATCACGAGTAACCGGATATTTCGGTCCCTTTCCTACACATTGTCCGGTAATTGCCGCATTTTGTTTCCGTCAGATCTATAGTTCTGTTTATTATATTTGTGAATCACACGGGAAAGCTATGGTTCTTTCCTCCCGGTTTGCCTGCATTTCTACTGATTATCCCTCACCTTCAGTTTTTCCTCCCTCTCCCTTTTTTCTACCTCGTATCAGCACTAGGAAGATACGGCAAGTACTGCGTTCCTTGCACTTTTTCAGACCACGCGATCCGGTCGGTATAGCCCCTATCGTTCTTAAAATGTGACTTTTAGTTGGCTCCTCTTTTCCGACGCATCTTTGGTCCTCTCAAACTTCCTATCTTTCCGACCCCTTGGAAACCCCATGATTTTCCCCAATCCCAAACACGATGTTTTTCTGAACTGAACGAATAACGTTCAATTTTCCACACACCTGCTATTTCAAAAGTATTTGAAACTGTACGGTCGTTTCTCGACCGTTGAGCAATCGTCAGCGTGAACTCCGATGTCGTCATCTCACCGGCGGCCTGGCTCTCGTCTCGCACTCCTGGTCGGGTTCACTGAATAACCACCGAAAAACGCAGCTGATGTCACTTGATTTCTCTAAGGCTTTCGATCGAGTTTGGTACGAAGGTCCTCTGGTGAAAATCGTGCGTTCGGATTCTACCCAGCTCTCGTACCGTGGACCCCAGGTTTCCTCAGTAAGCGAACCATCTTCGTTCGAGTTGATGGAGTCTTGTCCAAGCCATTTCCTGTAAATATTGGTGTCCCCCAACGTTCAGTGCTCGCTCCCGTCCTCTTTTATGTACGTCAAACTTCTATATGCCACCCGCAGTCCAGTCCATTCTCTTGCAGGTGATGCCACTCTCCACTGTTCTCTTTCTTACTGCACTGCTCGTCGTCCGAATACCAACATTGGTCGTGACCGTCGTGTCGCCAGTGTACCTCCAATCTCCGAAGCCTAAGGCGAGGCTACATGCAGATGCGACAAATGCAAGACCACTTTGCTTCGGTGCGATGATTTATACAAAGATGAAACTAGACTATACTCAGAAGATCAAAACTGATTGCCAAGCTCCTTAATATCAGCTGAACAACACACCGGCTTGGAAGTGGACTGAAAGCATACCCGGAAACTTGTGCAACGTCAGCCAGGCCCTCTCGCGCGCTGAATGACTGGGAGCTGTCCGATTTCGCCTCACACTCAGAGGCGAGCGGAGCGGCATTCACTAGGAGGACCAAGGAATAGACAGTGAGCCCTCTAAAAAGAGGGCGTGGCTAAAAACTCTACCGTATGTAGATCTATATAAACCATTTAGTTATGACAAATAAACGGAAAACGGTCGTGTTTACGGCCCGAGGCCATTTGGTCTTTCTCGTTAGCCTAGGCCGGTTAGGATGACCGACTTAATCCACTGCGATAAACAAGATGTTAAAATAAACTTTTTCCTGGGGCTCCAATAATCATGCTACATTTCAAACTTTTAAAACCGCTCTTTTATTTTCCATGAGACGTCAATCCTTCTTCCCACATTTGTCTTTTGACTCTTCCGTTCTGCGTTCTACGGACTTTGTTTACCTTTTCTCGGTTTATCCACTAATTATTCATTATGCTGGCCTTTTCTCGTATCTGCGCTTGCTTCTCGCGCTGCGCACAAAGTTGGTCCTCTGTTTCGCTGCAGACCTTTTTTTACTGCAGATCATCTACTGTATAAAGCTCAAATTCGACCCGCACTTGGATACTTTGGCCACTTGTGGAGTGGGGCTTCGTCTCTTGATTGGGTTGAACGTAAGGGCATTCGGCCTATAGACGGCCCTTCATTAACATCTTTTTCAGTTGCCACCTCGTCGTCGAGCCCTTGTTTCACCATCCCTTTTCTACTCTTTTGGTTCTTATTATTCGAAGGTTACCTCAGTTATTCCTCTACCCAGAACGTTTTCCCGCCCTTCTCACACGTAGGTAGGTAGTCACTCATATCAAGTTTCTGGTACTGGATGTCAAATTTCTTTCTTTCAACCCTCACTTTTTCCCTGGACCTCAAAACTGTAGGATACCCCCCACTTTGCTTCCGTCCGTTTACACTCTTCCTTTCACGTTTCTTTTATATTGTTCTTTTTTACTTCACAGTTTCACAGTCTTCCATTCTGTTCTCTTTCGAGTAGATGGTGCTATGAAGCAAGAAACACTGGAGTATGCGTTGATGAGAGATCAACAGTTGTAAAAGCTTCAGCTGAGCTCTTGCTCTCTGCCTAATATATATATATATATATATATATATATATAGATTTGAGTAGGCGTACACTGAGTTAATACGTTTATCGTGACGTTTCGATCCAAACTAGGACTCGTCAAACGTGAATGAGTGATTGAATGGGATCGCTAGTTCCGTTCGGTTTTGTGCACTGTCCGTCTGTTTGTCTCTCTATTCTGCATCCGGATCTTGTTAAGATGACGTAATGTTTGTCAATCTCCACGTGCCGATTGAACGAGTTATTCGAGTGGAGGGCTTCAAGAATCAGTCGCTCCCCCTTTCTGTTTGCCCGGCTGACTACCTTTGTGTTGTTGATGTTGACCTCATGGCCTGTTTGTGCACAGTGGTTCCATATCTGCGAGTGTGGGTCAGCGCGTCGTAAGACTAAGCTATGTTCATGCAAGCGTGTGGGCAATTGTTTGCTTGTCTCATAGACATACTGTTTGTCACATCCGAGTCACGGAATGGCTGGTCATGCTGGTCGACGCGATCTTTTCCGTTGAATAGAACAGATCTCAGGGTGCCGGTCGGTTTGTGGGCGATTGTGATATCTAACGGACGTACGATGCGTTCGACCGCTTCGGATACTCCCCGTATGCATGGAAGTACCACGGTCGATCTGGTCCTCTTAGTGTTTGCCCTCTGCCTCCTGCGTTGAAAGACTTTGGATATCCATTGACCGCAAATAACCTGAACAACCCAGATTGCTCTTGTTCCCGTAGGTGCTGTGTACTGCAGTGTGTGTCGGCTCGATGGAACAGGGTACGCACACAGCTCTTTAGGTGACAGGCTGGATGGTTGCTTTTGAAATTGAGTATGCGGTCCGTCATCGTCGGTTTTCTGTAGACGGTTGTCTCTATGCTCCCGTTTGGTTGCCTCATAATTAGTACGTCGAGAAACGGTAGAGCCGAGTCTTTTTCCTCCTCCTTGGTAAATTTGATGCTGGGCACTATCGCGTTTAGGTGTTGATGAAATTGGTCCATTTCTGTTTTTCTTAACACAGCAAATGTATCATCAACATATCGGATCCATAAGCGTGGGCGGTTTGTTTCGAATGCCTTTGTCTCGAATTGTTTCATTGTTGCTTGTGCTAACAAGCCTGATAGTGGTGATCCCATGGGCGTTCCTCTTATTTGTTTATATACCGTCCCATTGAACTGTAGGTATGTTCCCATGCACAATTCTATCAAATGCATTATATCGTCTTTGGACATCGCTGTTCTATCTGATAAGTTGGAATCCTTCTCCATTATCCGCTGGATTCTGTCCAACGCCATTTGCTTTGGAATATTTATGAATAGTGAAGTGACGTCTAATAAGACCATAGCTTCGTATGCTTCTAACTTGAGGTCTTTGATTTGTTCCATGAATGTGGCAGAACTCTTCGTGTCGTTTTGGTTCTGTGGTAGGCATGGGCGTAGGAGACGGAAAAGGTACTTCGCTAGCTGATGGTTTGGTGCTGTTGTCGTTGCGACAATGGGTCTAAGCGGCACCCTTGGTTTATGGACTTAAGGATATATATATATATATATATATATATATAAGATGTGTATAAGAGACAGTATATATATATATATATATATATATATATGCCCCCTCGGGTCTTTTGGGGTTCTCTCATTCGTTTAGGACATCAGGATACTACGAATTTTCTTGTCCAGTTGACTTCGGTACACAGCTTCAAGTATATCTTGAGTTGCCAGTTCGCTTGTAATGTTTAAGTACTGTATTATTAACTACTCTTTGGAAATATTGATTTATTGGCTCTGTTACTACAAAACATACTTATCTACCGAAACTGCATCAGTCTTCATAGATCTTCCAACTTTGCATACCTGTAGTGGCGTATCGCACTCGGCGTTCTCAAATGTACAGAAAATCGAGCAGGAAGGAACAGTGAATAATGCTACAACCCGGTCGTCCACTCTGATTTCATCCAAGCTAGACCCATTTTTCGATTCATCTCCTGGTTCCGGCACAAATGGACGCATTAGTGGAGGATCTCGGCGGATGGACTTGGACTATCCCTTCAGTGAGACATTTGAATAGAGTTCATTTTTTTTAACTAGTATTATTTCCCCAATTGATCCTGCTTTTCACGTCGGTTCTGATTTCATTAGTTAAATTTTTTGATCTGTCGAAGGACCTAAATGAGTCTGATAAAAACGTTGAATGGGGACGTTGTATTTCGTACAGGATCAAAGCTTTCCATGGATAGCTCTTAGCTTCACAAATCGATAAGTCATTTGCGACAGTTTACATTTGTTCTGTAATGTTATCGAAGGGACTTCGATCAATTTAATTTTGTCAATGACTTTGCCGTCGCCTGGTTCGCAAAAAACTGTTAGTTCAACGTTTAGTTTCTGCCCGAGGTATTGAAATCCTGTCTCCAGTGTACTGAACCTTTTTGATCATAAGTCTTATTCTATGCAGTTTGATCTTTTGCCGGTGGTTGGTAATACACTTTGTGGTCTGCCAAGGTCGGTCACGTTGCCGTTCTAAGATGATGCCTCACCACCTTGCGGGCCAGATTTTGAACTGAAGACAACTGCTAGGATTCCCAAAGGAAATCCTGCGGCGATGTGAGAATCCACAAAATATCCCACAACGAAAGGCTCCTAGCAATCTAAGGTGTATCCAACCGACTTCCTTTCTTCAGAAGTGCATGTTCTGCCGAATTGCCACGAATAACTGCGAATGAGCAAATTTATGTGACGGTAGCATTGATAGGAGGTCAAGGCACTACCTAAGTCTAAGCATTCACTGTTCTTGGCTGCCTGCAACGCTCGCATACTAAACGAGCTAGGGAAACAGGCTGCTGGAGACAGAATTATTGAAACTTTTGAACTAGACTTGTGCTGCCTCTCCGGAACATTCATACAAGATCCGAATTTCGCAGTCATTCTTTGGATGCCAGATGCAACTTTTTCATGTCACTTCTCATTATCTCACTATTCGTGTGTCAGGTGATATGGTTTTGAGTGTTTATGGTCATGCGGTATCGGGATCGCTTTGATCAGGCTGCGGTTATCAACAACAATCGCTGCCTTTACCGACTGAATACGATTGGTGGTTCACAAAAGCCGGATGTGAGTAAGGTGAGCAAGAAATCCGACGGTTCACTGATTCACTTTCAGACGCGTCAGCAGGAGCGTTGCACAAATCACCTCAGGGATTAGTTTAGTTGGACGAGTGCAGTAGTTAACCTTTCACTTATGCCTGCAAGTGAGGGAATGCAGGTAGATACCAATCCTCTATCGGCAGTGAGGGTCTTCATAGTGATGATCCTAAGTGTCCTAAGGCACCTTAATCGAATGGATTGGTTCCATCCTTTTTCAAGGGTGGCGGCAAAGTTCCAACTCTATAGTTAGCAAAACTGTCGGAGTCGATTTGAAGGAAGAAAGAAATATCTAGAGACTGGTGTGAATCTGTGACTGTATCGGTTGATAACATAGGTGATACAACATGCTGTGAATATCGCAGATGAACTAGTTTGCTAATTATTGCATCTAGACTGCTCACCGACATTATCCTGTTCGGCGTGAGCAATCGGCAGTATTGAGAACCGGTTCAGAAAATATTCTGTATATCGATCTTAGTAGGATTCTTTGGTTAGGCCACGTGTTGCGTTTGGCGAGCACTTGTCTACCACATCGTGCACTGTTTTCTACTCATCCCACCGGGTGGGAGAAGCCATGTGTGAATCCAAAACACCCATTAACCGGTTAGCTGGCGGCCTCGAAAGATACGGGCGCGGACCGTGAATGATAGCGGTTGTGTTGTCATTTTCCCTGGAATCGAAATGTTTGAAAACTTACGTTTGTACAGCTAGAGTGTATTGTTTGTTGGTCGAAACGGCGCTCTTTTCTTTCACTGCAGATTTGGGTCCACTGCCTATCGATCTTGCGTATTGATTCTTTCTGTTGCAATGTGTAACTGGCGGTGAAAGGCAATGGTCATTGGGGTTTGCCCTGCTGTCTATCGCCGAAGGATGATAATGATAATGTTGATTATCTAGCACTCAAGAGGGATGTATTCGTAGTCAGTCTGGTTTCTGACCTGGCTGTGGTTGCTTCGACCACATCTTTGTGCGATGAGCAGATCTTCCGTGGATCCCACCCTTCTTGATGTGATAACGGTACTGGATTCAGTTCTCTGGTGGCATTTCTCACTGAAGGTGTCCCGGAGAAATTCATTTCGCTTTTTTTCTCTATGTTTTAGAGATGGCGGAAGGCCGAGTTTATGCCTACGGCGATATTTCATCCGAGTCCATCAAAAGGAGAGATGTCCGTCGGGATTTCACACTCTCCTACTTTCTTTGCCACTTCGTAATTGAATTAATTATAGAAATCATGGTATCCCCACGTCGAAATAGTGCCATTGATATTTGCTAAGACAGTAGATTTTGAACAGGCGAATATTACACTTTTGAGTGAAGAGAAAGGTGAATTGCGGCAGATTCTGGGCCTTCTGAACGGTAGTGTAGGTGTGTTTGGAATGGGCTTTGGATCTTCAACATGTGAAAAATTGTTGCAGAACTGGATTGGCTCAAGTTGAACCTGGTTTCCGAGAGAAAGGAGTTGGGCCAAGTAGACTCGTTTTATTTTTTGGGCAGTGCAGTTTATTTCGGTTTTAGCAAATGTTCACTTTGCATCGTCACTGTTTGGTTTTGGTTACTGCCTCTTTATATCAAAGCGGACATGTTTCGAGTCCAAGGACCCACTGGTCGAGGCACTTAGCCGTATAACCTTTGTCCTCAGCCATCACTTGGGGACCCGTGGAACCACGACCGGTATTTTAACGGCACTTACAGAAGCCGATTCATTTGTTAGGGTTTCATGAATTTTGCCATATCTTTGCTTGGCCACCTTGAACCATCTCCCAACCATTACCTGCTCCGGTGAACAGGGTACAACGAGACCGTCGTTCTCTGATCAAAAGCAATTCATCTTCCAACCATCTTAGTTGATTCACATTCTATGCCTCTTCTATCGTTTGATCCTTTGCGATCACAATCTTTCGTGCAACCTGTGAATTGCTGACATAATTCTTTCATTCCTTCATTAATGCACCGAAAGTGTCCCCACATGTTTTCAATGGCCATGTGTCTGAATCGTTTAGTAGTTCCGACCTTATTGCTGTTGTGCACACGGGCTTTGATCGATAATCGGTCGTCACTTTTACAGCACCTATGTCTCAAGTTGATGAATGCCGATCGAGCCCTCTGTATACGTAAAGGCATTTCATCAGTTAAACGACCACCAAGTGAGGTGCAACTACCCAGGCCCAGTGGTGCATCTCGGTTTTCGGTTCGATGTCATTACATCCGCGTTTAGCAGCTGTGATGAACGTTAAAATCGTCTGCAACGCACGTTGAACATACACTACGTAGTATTCGGGGTAAGTTCTGATGGAAATCTTTTTTTGCCTCAGAAGGGTTGCAGGCTGGACGCATTAACAGATGGAACGAATGGACAACGACGCTTCGGTTGACTGCTATCGATGTGCACAAAGACGTCAAAACAAACTGCACATAAACGACCGTTGACTGGGACGTTGTCTAACGTGGCTCGCTCGGCTTCGACGCTCAAAGTGATTCCGAAGCCACCATGTTGGATCACGTGACACGCGGGAGGGCATGATTAATAATGTGCTGCCTTGTTTGCACGTTTCAGAGACCCAGTATATGCCTTTTTGAAAAGTTTCAGTTCTTACTATAGTTGCTTGTTCCCCTCTGGTTTGACGTATATTTCGGCAGTTGCACCTCAACTAACCGTTGGTTATTTAATGAAGGGTCGTGGCGTTTACGTGAGGCACGATTGGTAGTTACTAATTTCATACATTCGGGGCATCTTCGAGACATGAGCTTATCGTTCATCGAGTTTAGACTTAAGTGGCCAGATTAGTCCTACCGTGAGATGCAGAATCACTGTTGTTGCGGGTTGATGCTCAAGGACTGCCGGCATTTAAACTTCGATGTCTTCGTAGCATGTATAGAGTAGGGATGGGGAATTTTCGCAACAAAACTGAAGTTAGTCGTGTATCTTGATGAATCTTGATGAAAGGGTTATTGAATTTGAATAGTTTAAGTTGATTGTGACACGTGTTGCACATGCCGGCTGACCGACTCCTTTAGTGCAGTGTTTGGGTAGTTTAGATGATTTACCTAAATGCTGCAGTCGATGATATTCGTGTATTCAAAATATTTCCTTCTATTTTACCACCAAATTTTTTTCAGTTATTTGCTGCCGCGAAGCAGCGACCAAAAACAAAGTGCATTTGTGCAAGGTTGATGGTTGTACAAACGGGAACTAAAGGAGCTGCTCGTAATCAGAACTAGTTATCATATTAAGCTACCGTTGTGATGATTCTTTCCAAAATCACAGATCCTACCGACCCATGCACGTCGAGTCCGACCGCGCAAGCAGTATTCGCCTCGCGATCGACAGTGACAGTCGACGCAGTTGGCAAAGTCGATTAACCGTACAGCCTTTTTGTTAGAGATATTTGCATCATTTTTAAAAGAAACCATTAAGTGAGCTAGACACTTTCTCCAAGTGTAATGTAAGTGAGCATTTGGCGATGCGCTTGGTAGGAGGTTTCACTTGCTGTCCTAGATCCGATGTGCATGAAAAACAATGGGTTTCTCAGGAGTCGCCGAGTTTTATGGCGTAGACTTGTCAATTTTAATTTTGTAGGTAAATGAATAAAATAGATGGGCATCTAGGAAGTTGGTTTATAAAAAGCCTTTTGAGGGATCACGAAAATTGGCGGGTCAAAATAACTGAGAAAATGAAGGTAACTGTTCCTTTCAGCAACAATCAAATATTACTTAGGCTTATATGCGACGTCCTTAGGTGGGGAATTCCTTTCAGTGAGACGAGACGCGACGCTAATTGTGAACGTATTCATGGCAAACAGCAGGCTTTGCCGTTGAGCCGAGTAGTTTGACTGGCTGAACAAGCGATATTAGCACGAATCCTTAATTAGTGTTACTTGACGATGAAAATGATTATAGAGTTGAACATTCTGTCACTGAATTGGAGGAGAAGCGGCTAATTCCAGTGAACTTTTCCTAATCCGAATTTGACTGAGGTGCCCTTGCAGAGCTTCTTACCACTATTCCTCGGCATTCGGAACGAGGGAGCGTATTCCGTTCTCATTGTACGAGTTATTAATAGTATCCAATTTCAAGATGGTGACACGCAATGGCTGTAGTAATCATCGTGGAATTAGTTTAATTTTAGTAGTTATCGAGGTATTATCCTTGTGAAATGCTCCACCGTTTGGTACCAATTCGCCAGGGAAACGGCCGCGAGCATGAAGCCAGATTTCGCCCGTCCATGTTTTTACTCTTCCTTAGTAAAGGGAAACGAGCCACAGGCATCATCACGCGGAAGTTTTTTGATCTGAAGGATCCCTTCAAATCAGTTGACCGAATAGCGTTATTCACTGGTCTTCAGCAGCAGTTTGTGAGTATGCTGCCATCGTTGTATTCACATACCTTGGGTCGAGTAAGAGTGTACGGCGAACTAACGAATTCGTTCGAAACGACAAGCAATATTCGGTAGGAATGTGTTGTCTCTCCGTTCTTGTTTAACTTTGTCACCATTGAGGCAATTTAGAATGCTTCGGTAGGTCTTCAGCATGTAGGCATGGTGTTGACCTGTCGTGAATAGCGGACGACCTTGTGTGCTTCTTCGATTCTGCCGAACATGCACGACGTGCACTGGAAAGACTCACAAGAGCTAGATTCTATTGGTTTTGAGTTTGATACTCGATGAGGGAAAATTGGCAAACACTGGTCATTCCACTTATGTTGGCAACTACGTGACGAGGGATAGTAATATCGTATTAGACGTGAGCGCGCGTAAAGAAAATGAATAAACAGCGTACGCTGGACTGAAGCACCTGTGGCGTCTACCCGATATTTCGTTGAAGTGCTTAACGTGCCGCAGTGCGCTCAGTTCTGTCATATGATTACGAGTCGTGGAATGTTTTTGCGGATTATGTTCGTCGCTTGCGGATTTTCTGTCGTGGATGTTTGCGTAGCATCGCTGGCATTAAATGTAATGACCGCCCAAGCAATGCGGTAAGGAATCTCGTATTGGATACCGGTTCAGACAGTATCTTACCAAGCCGCACCGAGCTTCGTAGACTTCGTTGGTTGGATCACGTGTGGCCAGTGACGAAAACATGTCTACCACTTCATGTATTATTTTTCGTACCTCCTGCGGAATGAAAGAAGCCCTATGTAAGTTAGCAAATGACGTGGCAGCGTGGAGTAAGCAAATATGCAGCGAACCTAGGTGAAACAGGTCTCCCACGTCTTTGTGGTTGGGATCCAAAAGACCCTTTAACCAATTGGCTGGAGACACTAAAGGATATGACAGCCAATTGCAAACAAGCTGTTGATAGGGAAAGTGTTTGCACAGTTAGATTGTTTTCTGTACTTCTGCGCCGACTTTACTGCCAGTGTAATCCCACCCTCTGTCCACCTTGCCTAATCACTATCTCTGTTGGATCGTGTAATATGATAAGAAAGGCAGCGACAAATGGGACTTGCCCTGCGATTTAGCGTTTTACAATGATGGTCCTTCTTTAACATCCATTGTCTGTGACTACTATGCACTTGTGTGTAGGAATGTTTGACACTCGTGCTATTATACCGTATGGTATTGCATAGACTTTTGCGTACAAAAATAATGTCGCGTTTCAGTCAGAAAATGTGAAGATGAAAAACTTATACCCATCACCTTGTAAAAATGTGAAAAAACTCATGAAGGACTAATCAATGATCAGAGCACATTATGATAGGTTGCTCGGCTAAAACACGGTTACGGTTTGTCAAACGCGTGCTAAATATGAGACAGGGGAGTTTCTATAGATATTGATTCTAGAGGGTATGAAACGAATAGTGGATCGTGTTGAAATATGAGAGCGGCATTTTGAAAGGTTGTTGTGCAGAGGATGCGTGGGATCTGAAAGAATTTTGTGAGCAAATTTCTCACATGCTGATAAGTGCTGATCACATAAATTGAAGGACAATTCAGTTAGTGGTATGATAGCCCCGGCGAAGAATTTTGGAGTCTTTTCCAAGTAAAACTGGAAAAATAACAAGTGAACAGTAAAGGAGAATCGGGAATACATTGGTATACAAATCGAGAGATGGTGCTTTGTTTCACCTTGTATTGTCGAAACTTCCTGAGTTGGAATGACAACCGTCAGAGATCCTTTGCACAGGTAAAAATGTGAGCAGTCCACTTCAGATTTTTATCAATAGTAACTCCTAGATATTTCACAAGATCAACCGTGTTAAGTGATTTTGAGTTGTTGAAAGACGTTTCGGATGAGTAGGCCGACCGAAGGAGAGAGAACAGACATTCGAAACATGTAGATTTGTTGAGATCTAAACCAGCTCTTGCGGAGAAATCATAAACAAAAGATAGGTTGTTGGAAAAACGTTGAAAATTATCGTTGTTCGAAACTTTTGTTTTATTTGCAGCTTTGTGACTCAAAACTTCTCCATCACAGCTTTGATAATTTCTCGCTTTACGCTTACACCCGTAGCGTCAGGTGACTCTTCATTTGAAAGACGCGGCGGTTGGATGGATGATACACCTCAAAGTGATGGCTGGGCTCGTGATTCGGATCCATTTGACTCACTCGGTTCTCGGAATCACAATTCAACCGCGGCGACTAACAATAAAAAATCCGAATCGACAGTAACTTCTGATTGGGGTCGTTCAAGCCCGCACGGATTACCAAAACAGAAAGCAGCTCCGGTTGTTTTCATGTCCAGCACACAATCGGAAGAACTGCACAAGAAATTCGCCAATGTGTCCTCAATTTCATCAGATGCCTTTTTCGGCCGTGAAGAGGTGCCTTTTGATCTTTTTAACAATCACCTTAACAATTACGCAGTCGCCTGTTTTCATTCCTAAGCGATGCTGAATTTGTCTGATTTGGTTGGTTTCTTCTTCATTGATCGACTCAGAATAAAACAAACAGTTCACTACTCGCGGTGTTAGAGTTTGATTGTCCGCCTTCCAGGACGGGTTCTAATTTTAGGCTGGATTGTTTTAGTCATCAGTCTTACTTATTCAGTCCCCTGGTGCATCTTGCTATGTATTTGTGTGTCTGCATTGCGGTTGTTATTGACATAAATGTTGGCACAGAAGTTTCGATGAAACTGGTAACAGTAATGTACGTACTTTGATGCACAACAAGTCGATCGTCCCTCTCTCTGTAGTCTCCGACTGTCAAGTTTGTTTCCTGTTGCTCCACATCACTAGGTTTTTATTACTATGGATTGCATTCCAGCAACGACATCTATGCAGAGAGTATGCAGTAAGAAATGTGGTCCCGATAGTTCTTGAAAATTGCACAAGTTTGCTCCTAGTACTTGATTCATTTGACGCACTCATCCTCTTCCAGATTGATAATGTCGGCTTTTCACGATTCCAAGGCAGCGAATCCATCTCCAGCGATGACTATTTTGGCCGTACCAAACCCCAGTCATCTTCACAACTGTCGAACGAACTCCAACAGATCAAGGATGGTGTACGTCAAGGTGTGACAAAAGTGGCCACTCGATTATCTCATCTAGCCAGTGGTGTGGTCAGCACATTGCAGGTGAATTGTTTTGATGTTCTTATTTTAATTCACACTGGAAGTGGTCGCAAATTTTGGCGTCGACTCGTTCAGGCTTCGGTGACTACTTTTTTAGGTTAATGATATTTGCGTCTGCAATAAGGGCTGACATATGCAGTCTAAAGTGAGACCAAAGTGTACTCAGTAAATTTGCTGAGAATTTTACCAAACAGTCTTCACGTTATTGATGTTCTAATGCATGTATAGAGGATTGACACATCTAGAATTGTTTTTCACTTTGTTGTGAAAAGTCGTTTCAATTTCGTTCGTGGCACTAGTTGCCGCATCCGTTGATAACTTATCTGGTAGTGGGATTCTTTTTCGATACATAGGTCTGATATGAATGTAAGTTTTAATTTTCTGGGTCAGTGCTTTTGTGCGTTGCAATGCTTTGGTCGTTTCTCCGTTCCACTCAGTCCATTATCTGTGTGCTTAGCCTCGGCTTGATATAAGAGTAGTGATACTCCCTTTAACTGGCGGGTGCACCGAAGAAACTCATTTCTCTTTCCCGAGCTCTGTGTGTGAATATCCGAAGCCCAGTTCACGCTTATGGCCATGTTGCGCCACGACGGTTGATGCTCGAAATAATTGTCTTTTTTATCACGCAAAGTGATTCATAGCATACGGGACAAACTCAGTATTCAAATGACACTGCAAAAGGAAGATTATGCAGGAATATTCACATAAGGACCAGTTTGTTCATGCTGTTTTTAAAGAGAGATTGTAAGGGGGTGGGAAAACAGGTCTGGGAACAAACGATTACTGAGAGCGAGAGGTGTGGCGGGGCTTTTGGACCGATATCTGTTAAGCATGGCTAGAGGTCCGAAAACGGGATAGACCGACGATGGTTAAAGGTAAAGGAGCAGACGAATCAAGCACCGAAGAAGAGCCCAAGTAGTAGTGATAGAACGATGTGCAAGTGTAGATTGGACTTTAAGGCGGGGGATCACTGATCGGATGGATGGCCTTGCGCTGAACCCGACCAAGTTGAGAAAAAAGATAGATGAAGCTCCATCCCTCTTGTGACTGCAGTATTCAAGTGTGGTGTATATTTGAGTTTCGTACAGCATAAGATGAGCTGGAGTGAAAAAGAAAGTTTGGTTCGAAACAGAAAAGCAACCAGCACGAGGAGCTAACTGAGGTATAAAAGGAAACCAGGATAACGAAGAAGTTGCAGATCGGACAAGGAAAGATATGGAATCTGCAGAGCGCAGAACAAGTTGGTGAAGTTTTAATGTTGCTTGAGGGAAATAAGAAGAATTTATCAGAGCATTAAAATCAACATAATTACGAAAGACCCAGGAGCTGAGTTCAAAGCCAATTCAGCGACTTACTGACGACTTTACGGCCCCGATCGATATTCGTGTTTGGTGGCAGTCAGTGCAGTAAAAAACGGACAGTGGAGAATGGCATCATCGATAAGGAAGTGGATTGAATCAGATGCACTGGATAAGAGGATCGTTAGTAAGTGAGTGGTAATGATTAGTAATGAGAGACGACAGTCGGTGGAACGACGTTGTCGAAACCCCTACTGGCGGTCGTCCAGTAGTCCTTTGCGTTCGAGAACCAAAGGAGCTGGTCAAAATTAATGGTTTCGAGCACTTGAGGAGGATGGAGGGTTGTGGTGGATAAAGTTGATGGGGGGTGTGATAACAGTGACCGTGGAAATAGCCGTATCTTGTGCTAGTTGTCAAAGCGGGATGTGCTGTGACAGTCAGTTGTCTGAATTAGATTGGGCGTTCGATTTTGTGCTTCCGATTGGTGATCAAAGTTTCCTTATGGTATGGAACGATTTGCAGTTAGAAGGTAAGCTTTGTAAACAAAAGGTGCTGTAAAAGGGGGTTCTTATACGGGAAAATTCAGACTGTTGACTCTACTTTTGAAACGGAACTGGTTATATGCCGTCGTAAATACCGAAGATGAATGCGTTCCGTAGTTTATCAATCCGGAGAAAAAAAATGAATTCCGACATCTGGACTCTGAGAACTGACAAGGGTGACTAGGCACTTGATTAGGAAAAAACAAGGGCAGGAATGGGAAATACGGAAGCGAGCTCTGAACTAAATAAGTTAAAATAATAACGACAGAAAAGATAGTGAAGCAATTGCCTGGCAATGCGCAAGTGATTACAAATCGAGGAGATTGTTAGTCAATTGGATATCCTTTCAGTGAATGCAATCAAGAAGTGTCGATAGGCAAAACCCTATCCCACTTATGACTGAAGTATTCAAGTGCCCGGTGAATTTTAGGTTTTATATAAAAGACTAGTGTATGAAGGCGTCTGGCGTGGAATAAAAAACAACTTTTTTTGTAGCACGAGAGAAGCATTGACACAGGGATGCCAAGGGGAAGAATCTATGGATGTTCCTAGTAATTAGTCTCCATGGGACGAAGAGAAGTCGAGTCGAGCAACCGAGATGTTCGTGTAAGGTACAAGGACCAAACATCTGGGAAGCATTGAAGCTAAGACGGTTTGTATAGTCAGAAGCAGTGGTTCATCCTAAATGGGAAGTGAAATATACATCGAAAACAATGTGGACGTGATCGATCTTGGTAGTCTTATGGTGAATAGTAGAGTAGGAAAGAAAGCAATGGAAAGTCGCATTATTGACAACAAACTGTAATGAGTTGTGTTTGGCGATGTCTCTTCTTTGTTCTGAGTTCTGATCCTCGCGATCGTCTGTCCTCACTGTCTCATTTGGGAACGCCCACACAGTTTTTCTTTATTAAGTTGAATCATCACATTTATGGCTTACTTTGCTTGTATCGTTGCGCCTGTGTGGCTGCCATTATTTCATCAGTTGTCCGTACCGCGCTTTGATTCGTTCATCTTCGACGCATTTCACGCGATTTAGTTCATGGGACTTTTTGTCGAATTCGGACCGCTCATCCTTATTGGTTGGCCTAGCTTACGATATGACCTTCTCAGTTTGCATATTTGCAGTCTTGCCTTCTGATTACTTCACGATGTCTGCTGTCCGCTGGTAGCTCACTCACTCTGATCGTGCGTTCTGCAATTGCTCGGTGTCTGGCAAGATCGGGTTTAATCCATGCATGTGTATTGATGACAATTTGTCTGGCACAGTCTAGCGCCGCGCAACCATCGATAGCTTGTGAAACAGTCCTATCAGATTCAGGTGCAAAACCAGATAGGCTATCGAAGTTGGCAGTTGATGCTAGACGACCATTATTAAAAAGAAGAGGGCGGACGTAAGTATGAGGTCTCAGAGGGAACAGATGAAACAAACGATGAGAGAACGTTTGCTGAGGGAACGTGAAATTCACGAAACGAGTGCCGAATGGAAACCGAACAAAGGCAATTTCGGCCGCATACTTCCGTCTCAAATTCGGTCGAAGTCCTTGGTGATGGTCAGCGAGACAAAGTTAGTTTCTTCATTGTTGCCATTACATCCGACCAAAAGCTTGAGATGACAGCTAGTGAGTCACCCTTTGGGGTGAGCGAAATCCACACTTTCGGTCATTTAACATACTTTCGCATTCAAAGAGCGAATGGAATGCGAGAAATAATTGTTCTTTCATAACGGAAGGGCAGTCGTTTGGTTGAATGAAGAGAAAAGAACATATGTGGAGCTACCTTGGAATACACATTTTCAAATCGATAGGTGACACCCTACAGATTGCGCGGTTCGGAAGCATTCAGCTTTGGAAGAACTTGGCGGATTTTCTGTAGTCATAATAGAAAAAAGAGAGGAAGATAGAGAAGTGGATCTGACACGTAGTACATTATACTGGGAGGTGTAGACCTTCGTCTTGTCAAGCAGGCCGCATTCCATAGATCCTGGTGCCGATAGTCAGGAGAACAGAAGTTACGGTGAGCCGTTTTTTCAAAGGAGCAGATGTAGCTAGTCGCTGAGCTTTGTGGTTACAATACTTTCTTTCATCCTCTGTAGGGCAACGGGACTTCGGTTGCCAGCTTGCGCCAAGAGGTGTCGGGATATTCGGCTGGCGAATGACCCCATCAGCTGTATGGTTTCTCAAACATCGTTCAGCGTCAAACAGCGAGGCGAACCCCACCGACCAGTTGCAGGGTTACACATTGCAATAGAAAGAATTAATATGCAAGATGGACAGATAATGGATCCACGGGGGCAAGAAAAGAAAAAAACCCGTGGTATCGGGCTGAACAATCTTACTGTGCAAACGCACAGAAAATGGCAACGATCTCCACCATTCACGGTTAGTCGTCATATCATTCAGTGTTTCCAGCAAACGGGGGCTGATTTTAAGCTTTCCGCGATCCCGGCCTCTTCAGTATTTCCGACACTCCTTGTAAACAGGATTGTCAGAAGACTGTAACAACCCAAATGCACGATCCCCGATCTGAGCAAAGTCCGTTCACTTGTTCTGGTTAGCTCCTTCGAAACTCATGGCAGCGCGCAACCTGAGTCGTTGCAAAACTGAAGTTGAATCAAGACTGCTCCACGAATTCTGCGATGTGTTAAAATGTGTGTAAAAACAATCATACTTTTGACGGTCAGCCTCGGTCAGTTTCCATCCACGTAATAGACAAAAATATGGCAAAACTCCAAAGAAATGGAATAGCTAACCAAGGAAAAGCAAGATAAAAAATACCCTTCCCATAGTCCAAGCAAATAAAACAAATTCTGCGCGCCTAATCATGTCTGCAAACGGCATCCTGATCGTAACAAGTCAAGCTCAGCTAGCTGATCACTCGGGATCCGTCATCGTGATCGAAAAAGTAGAGCTGATCCGTGACGGAACAAACTATCACAAACGTCCAACAAAACCCACCCCAACGGGCACTAGATAGACTGTCGAGGTCGGTTGTTCGGTTTGGCATGTGGTTTGCATCTTCGAAGTGCAAAGTACTGTTACAGGACTGGACGACAGCAGCACCGAACTTGATACTGGATGGAGAGGAAATAACAATGGTGGACCGTTTCACCTACCTTGGTAGCTGCCTGTCCAACGATGGTAGTTCGGGATTGGAGGTAAGTATGCGTATATCCAAGGCTCGTGCAGCTTACGCTGGATTGAAGCACTTGTGGCGTCGGCCTGATATTTCACTGAAGTTGAAAGGTCATGTGTACTGTGCTGTAGTGCGTTCAGTTCTGTTGTACGGTTGCGAGACGTGGAGTATGCGTGTGGGCAATGTTCGTCGGTTGGAGGTTTTCGACAACCGATGTTTACGTAGTATGGCTAGGATTGGATACAGTAACCGGGTGAGTAACATTGAGGTTAGGAATCTGGTATTGGGTGCCACTTCTGAAAATAGCTTGTTTCAACGTATGAAACTTAGTAGACTACGCTGGTTGGGTCACGTGTTGCGTACGGCGAACACAGCTCTAACATACCGTGCCCTCGTTTGAGCTCCTCCCAGTCCATGTGGAGGCCAATAGATGACGTGGCAACGTGGGATGAGAAAATGTACAGCGAACTTAGGTAAAGTAGGTGTCTCACGCATTCGTGGTTGGGATCCGAAAGACTCGTCAACTAGTTGGCTGCAGACACTGAAGAATATGGCAGTGAACCGTGAACAGTGGCGATCTTGATGTCATTTTCTATCGAATCAGAATGGTTGAAAACACGTGCGTTTGTACAGTTAGGCTGTTTTGTGTGTTGGCTGCAGCAGCGTTTTATCTTTTCCCGCCTGTGTAGGTCCACTCCCTGTTCCGCTTGGATATTCACTCTTTTTATATAAACGTGTAACTCTGGGGAAAGGCAGCGGTCAGTGAGGCTTGCCTTGCTGTTTAACGCTGAACCATGATGATGAACCGGATAAAAAGCAAATTCGTGAAATATGAAGTGAATGATGATTAAAAAACACTTGTCTTCTATAGTCGATGTCTCAGTTTTTAAGGATAGCAACTCGAAAATCAGTTAGTCGTTTCTGTTAAGGAAGCGGTAAACAGTTCAGAAGTATTCTTTAAAAAGAATCAGATTGTTGTTCACGTTAATACGAAAGTCCGTGGGGAGTTGCGTAATTTGTACTTATTTTCCCACCTTCGCCACAGCAATCTAGGCATTTACTGCATGCTTTTCCTTCATTTACGATGCAAAGTAAAGCTGTCGTAGTATTGGGCCGAAATGAATCCTCGTCTCTGGAGAGGAGGAATTGAACGAAGTTAATAGAATTTGTTATCTGTACGCTTGTCTTTCACTTGGTTGTTGTATGTTTGATGGGGTCTTCGTCTATACCAGGAGCACAACTGTCGTTCGCCCTTTTGTGACATCTGTGACGTCGGTGTGAAATCTGCTTATCGATCACAGTTTCAGTTTGCACTGCAGCAGTAAGGCGGATTCTGGCATGCAGTTTAAAGACGTGGCAGTTGAAGACAGATTTGCGAAGATTGTCTATGATTATAAAATTAGCTGAGCTGAACTGAATGGATGCCGAATCATCGGCTTTCGATTAGAATGCATGTGAGCTCCACACTACTTAGTTGCTGAAACCGAACTAGGGGTTCGACTTATAATGTCTTGCTCCAAGCCAAAGTTTTAGTCTAAAAAAGCAGCAAGATCTCCGTGTACTGGAGTGGGAGGGGTGGGTGGTTACTTATCGCTCGGTTCATGCGACTGTTGGGCGAGGCTAAGCATTCTGGATTTTCAATACGCTTCTCCGCCACAGATCCCCTTGATCATAGTGCCACACTCTTTGCAATTCGTCCGTGCCTTGTTTGGAATCAGTGTTTAATCATCTTTCCTAGGCTCAATATCAATTAACCTGGTGAAAAATGCTGAGAATTCGTGCGTTCATGCACTATGAACTTCTCTCAAATAACACTCAGTGCTTTGAATTGGACAGGATCACTATTTACATAATAACGGAAGGATTGCATCCATAGGGGAGCAGGAAATCTGTCACATCCAAACTGGAAGTTTTAGTTAGTTAGTTTGGTCAGTATTTCATACATCGCCATGTTTAACATAACGGGTAAATGCGCTCGGATTATTATCGTGTAGCTTTGTCACTTTTATCTGACCAATGAAGTTATGAGCTTAAACACTCATTTTCCGACCTATCATATACGAGGCTAATAAGTACGCTGCTGAGCCGTGCTACAACAGTTTCGTCACTGTTTTATATTTTACTGAGGTGCCTTCAGTTTCGTTGTGAATGCGCGATAATGCCGGTATTGTTAGCGCATGTAATTCGCCAATTTTCCAGTTACATTGGGTTACTTATCTCAAAGCAAATTTACATTCAGACCAGGGTTCGTCATTTTTATTGTTTTTTAAGCATTCACCGATAATCGTTTGACATACAAAAATGATTTTCACTTTCTCGTTTAGGAGCGACTTGGCTAGTGTTATCTCCATCCGGCCGTTACCAGCACCAGCTCCACCGTTGGTTATCTGCATCTGTTCCACGCACTTTGACCATTGCGTTGGTTATCGCACAATGATATGAATCTTCCGACTATGACGATGAGGACTTTCACTGCCCAGTTCCTGATACTGGTGTTACCTACAGTCTTCAAATTTTGTGCCTGGCTGTGTTCTTCTCCCTTTTCCCTCCATATATAACTCACTTTCTCGTGATTTCTCTATTCTTGTTTCTGTTCTGTTCTATTACACTGACCTTTTGTTGCTGTATCTTATTGAATGCAAATGCCGGTAAGCAAGTCCTTCCCCGTGGTTCTTCAGGAACCACGATTGGGTTGTTCTCAATTTTCAACACTGTTTTTTTGACATGTGTACATTCAATCAGTCATCGTTATCCGGGTACACTTGTCGGTTTCCATGCTTTGATTTCGTTCTTATCTCTTGGATACCCCAGTTGGTCGGACGGATTCAGGCATATCTTTACTGCTTACTGACAGTCAATTGACCATAGTTTTCCTGTTTCGGTCAACTCATTTGCCCGAAGAATGCGAACGTTCTTATCGCAAAAGTATTAATTGGTCCCCTCATCTGTATCGTCTCAGACCAAATACCTGACGATAGTATCGGAGCGTACTGGGATCACATTTTCACACATCTGCTTAGCATAAAAATTTTGTTCATTGTAAAGGGTTTCCGGTGTCAACTTTGTTTTTTTTTGGAGATGAGCTCATCTTGAAGTCTTTATGATTGCCGTGAACGACCATAAATGCAGTAGCAAGTTATTGGGCCCCGGGTGCAATGATACAGGCCTTAAATGTTCACTAAGAGAAGTGAAGGTTACTCATATCCTTGTGATCGACGTTCTCCGATGGCTTTTCCGACCTCTTCAGATTCTTGAACTCGCTTGACTTAACCTTATGCGCATGGAGCTGATTTGTACTTTAGCAGCTGTTGACATCGTGGGCCTTCCAAATGAGATGCGACACATTTCGCCATGCATTCTTTTCCTGTCAGTTATTCGGAGAGAATCAATTTATTCCATCGAAAGTGCTCGATAAACTTTCGATGGCATAAATTGATTCCCGGGAATAACTCATAGGAAAAGACTACGTGATGAAATAAATATTATTGTGTGTACGGCCATGTTCCCGTTTCTCCTAGTAAGTGTGCTGCATTGTTCCCGAGCAAGAATAGAAAAACACATGAAACGGTCTTAAACAAGAACGAATTCCAGATACCGTTCAGATATAAGACGTCATACACACTGTGCATATATTCGCGAATATGCAACCAAGATGGAAATAAGAAACCACTTGCTGATTATCTACTGGGTCGAGACACGAGAAGAAAACTGAGAAATCTGGTTCCGAAACATGGGAATATTCTGAAATATTGAAATGCACGCAACTGTTCGCCGTCTTGTCGCGCTTATGTTCAACGGGCTCACAGACGGCTCGTTGCTCTCATCGCTTACAGAAGACCGTGTGCTGTTCGACTCAATCAAGACCCCAGAATCATAATAAACTTAGGTAAATATTCACATGATACCATGAGTCACTCCAGTGTGCGAATGGTCACTGTGACCGGTGAACTATCTTTGGCCGTAAATCCTCGCTCGAGCCATTTAGATTCACCCGGGCTGGGTGTGCTGTTATCGCTGCACAAAACACGGCATCATCATGGTTCAGCGTTAAACAGCAAGGCAAGCCTCACTGACCGCTGCCTTTCCCCAGAGTTACACGTTTATATAAAAAGAGTGAATATCCAAGCGGAACAGGGAGTGGACCTACACAGGCGGGAAAAGATAAAACGCTGCTGCAGCCAACACACAAAACAGCCTAACTGTACAAACGCACGTGTTTTCAACCATTCTGATTCGATAGAAAATGACATCAAGATCGCCACTGTTCACGGTTCACTGCCATATTCTTCAGTGTCTGCAGCCAACTAGTTGACGAGTCTTTCGGATCCCAACCACGAATGCGTGAGACACCTACTTTACCTAAGTTCGCTGTACATTTTCTCATCCCACGTTGCCACGTCATCTATTGGCCTCCACATGGACTGGGAGGAGCTCAAACGAGGGCACGGTATGTTAGAGCTGTGTTCGCCGTACGCAACACGTGACCCAACCAGCGTAGTCTACTAAGTTTCATACGTTGAAACAAGCTATTTTCAGAAGTGGCACCCAATACCAGATTCCTAACCTCAATGTTACTCACCCGGTTACTGTATCCAATCCTAGCCATACTACGTAAACATCGGTTGTCGAAAACCTCCAACCGACGAACATTGCCCACACGCATACTCCACGTCTCGCAACCGTACAACAGAACTGAACGCACTACAGCACAGTACACATGACCTTTCAACTTCAGTGAAATATCAGGCCGACGCCACAAGTGCTTCAATCCAGCGTAAGCTGCACGAGCCTTGGATATACGCATACTTACCTCCAATCCCGAGCTACCATTGTTGAACACGCAGCTACCAAGGTAGGTGAAACGGTCCACCATTGTTATTTCCTCTCCATCCAGTATCAAGTTCGGTGCTGCTGTCGTCCAGTCCTGTAACAGTACTTTGCACTTCGAAGATGCAAACCACATGCCAAACCGAACAACCGACCTCGACAGTCTATCTAGTGCCTGTTGTGCATGGTCCGCAGACTCGAACAGGCACACGACGTCGTCTGCGTAATCTAGGTCGCATAGGTTCCCTCCATTTTCCAGTTTGACTCATACATCCCGGAGACTTCGTTAAGCATCTTCCATCACGTCGTCCATGACGAAGTTGTACAGGAATGGAGAGATGGGACATCCTTGTCGAACGCCACTAGTCGTTTCGAATGAACTTGATGGTTCACCGTATACCCTAACGCGACCATGGGTATGCGAGTACAATGCTCGCAACAGGTTTACGAACTTCGTTGGCCTACCCTTTCGGTGGAGGGCACTGAGCAGTGCTGGTCGATCGACTGAGTCGAAAGCACCTTTTAAGTCGAGGAAGACTACGATCGTAGAGCGGCGGTGCGTGTGGCGCATTTCGACTAACTGTCGGAGAATAAATACCCGGTCGATGCAACCTCGACCTAGACGAGATTCGGCCTGTTTTTCGCGAATATTACTCTCGCGAATCGGTGCCAAACGGCGCAGCATTATCGAAGCTAGCACCTTAGTAACTATCGGAATTAAACTAATCCCACGGTGATTACTGCAGTCACTCCGTGCACCCTTTTTGAAGACGGGTATAATGAGTGACTCACCTCACGATAACGGAATACGTTCCTCGTTCCAAATATCATGAACCAATGTGGACAAGAGATTTCATCAGAGCTTCCCCACCCAGTTTGAAAAGAACTGGAGGCAGTTCGTCGGGACCGGGTGCTTTTTCCTTCAAGAGTCGAGTATTCGACTGCACTTTCACCTTCGTTGCGGGATCAAATGACACCTCCCAAGGATTTGCAGCTGCAGACGTCGGACTAAATACGTTAGGTTGCGGCCAGCTAAACTGATCCTGGATGTACTCTACCCAACAGTCCGCCCATTGCTCTCATGGTGCACAATCGACTGTTGACTGGGATCCAATCTAAAAGGGCTTCTTCAACCTTTTCACTCAAGACTATTCCTACACCGCGTTGACCCACAGCTTGAGTTGCTTCGTCTCCTGAACAGGCAAGACGCATGGCCCACCTAAGCAGGACTCCAATGTACTCAGTTGTCCAGTTTGTGCATTAAAATCACCTGCTACCACTACAATGTCAGAGCGTTTGCTCTTCCGAACAAGAGTGACGAGGTCATCGTAAAACTCGTCTTTCTCCATGTCAGTGCAGCAGTCTGTTGGAGCGCATGCCGAGATAACATAAACTGCGCTTAACACCACTATCCTTCCGGACACCCACTGGTCCCTGCAGTCTCATGGTGCACAAACGACTGTTAACTGGGATCCAATCTAAAAGGGCTGCTTCAGCCTTCTCACTCAAGACTATTCCTACACCGCGTTGACCCACAGCTTGAGTTGCTTCGTCTCCTGAAGTGCGAAGAAAATATCTTGACGAAACATCTGGCGCAGTTGGTTGAATTACTCCACTCGGCTGGAATCCTGAATTCGTGTTTCACTCACGCAGCAGAAATCAATCGAAAGTGAGTCCACTGTCCACTGTCAGAGCCAAACACGCCTGTTGGCCAGCCTGCATTAAAGTGCGCACATTGGAGGAACCGAGATTCAGAGGCTGACGAGGCTTGGGAAAATGTGAACTAACAGATGGAAAGCCACCTACTTTACTATTTGACAAAAGACAGTTGCGAGTATCGGGTGTTATCAATAGAGATACTATGGGTAGACAGAAGGGGCAAACAGATTGGATTGGAGATAGAAGAGACAGGTTGAATAAAAGAGGGAACACGGCCATCCTTAAGGCTTACCGTCAATCGACGCTATAGATGTCGTCGCGTCTTAGTCACCTCCCTAAAGTTTTGCTCCACCAGGCTGAGGGACTATTGTGAGACCCGATGTTTCCCATGGACGTGAGATCTGCAAGCGAAGCATGTTGGCAAATGCATGGCTCGTTTGATTTGATCCCAATGCTCATCTACGTACCTGTTCGCCGGGGTTCTTAACTCGTCTGCTAGTTTCTGCTCATAGCTGGTGCGAACAGCCGAATCAGGGACGTTCTACGACCAACCGGGCTTGTCGATGCTCATTGAGGTGTTACAAAAACCGCATAAAAACTAATGCATGGTGCGAATGAACGTGTGTGGATCAGTGCAATTGAGAGTTTCGGACAGAACGGCACCAAGGGCAACGTACTGCCATATGGTCAACCTAACTCAGACTACCAGTGAAGTTAGTGTCATTTCGCGGTGCGATGCGAAACCGCGTTATCAGTGGGGACATTATGGGTAGGCAGAGCTAGCAAAGATTCGGTTGAGGAAGGAAGAGACAAATTGAATGAAAGAGGGAACTCTTGGGGATTGGTGGACGGATAATGCTGAGGAGTCCATCCGCTACGCAGAGGAACGATTAGGCTTCTCAACTTAAGCTTACGATTCTAACAAGCCCGTGATCGCAAGGCAGCG
Organism: Fasciolopsis buskii; assembly: GCA_008360955.1. Lineage (NCBI taxonomy): Eukaryota > Metazoa > Platyhelminthes > Trematoda > Plagiorchiida > Fasciolidae > Fasciolopsis > Fasciolopsis buskii. Next base: position 64,563 of record LUCM01006555.1, read on the forward strand.
GAGTGTGACTGATTGGAAGCACATCTACTTGGATCAATTATTCTCCCATATGTTCTTCCGGCTGAGCTGCTAACTGGTTTCAACCCTCGACTGGGAGGATTAGGAGACTACTTATTCAGGCCTCTACTCATTGATCTTCCAGGCATGATTGGCTCTTTGGTTTGAGATAAGACATCCTGTGTAGCACGTTAGATCATGGATGCACGCATGTCGTCGCTCAACCTCGAGGTGCAGTCTCATTGTGACAGTTTTTGTTAATTGCTCCTCTTGAATATGCCATTCTCAGGAACTAATGCTGCTCTGGCTAGTAATCCGTAGCGGCACCGACGTACACTCGGTGTTAATGTTGCTGCCTGGTGTTATTCGTTCGCGACTGATGAGAGTGTAAAAAGGAAAGTCAGTGTTCTGTTGGCGTTTGTTTTTTATTGCATCTGTGCCTGGTAATTACGAAATGCAACCGCCTTATCAGCAACGAGTTCCTTAACTTGGTCGTATAAGGGTATATGGTGAGCTGTCACGTTCATTCGAATTGGCGGGCCTTGTTCGGCAAGAATGTTCCATGGTTCCATTCTCGTTTGACTTCGTCACCGTCAAGGTAATGGCGAATTCCTTAAGAGGTATTCTGGATGTAGGGGTTAAACTGTCGAATAAGAAGAGGCTGTGTGACCTAGATTACGCAGACCATCTTGTGTGCTTGCTCGATTCTGCGGAACATGCGCAGCTTGCACTGTCAAAAGGCTGGATGAGAATGGTCTCAAACTTGATTCTTGGTGGACAGGCACTGGCGGTTGTCGACCGTTTTAATCGCCTGAGAAGCTGCGTGGCTAAGGAAGGTATCAAGTTATTGGAGTTGAGCATCCGTCTCTACACGGCCGGAACGACACGCTGGGCGGAAGTACTAGCAGCATCGGCCTGATATTTCACTGAAGTTGAAAGGTTGTATGTACTGGTCCGTAGTAGACTCAGCTCTGTTCTATTTTCAGACATGGAGTTTAGGTGCTGCAGACGTTTCCATTACTTCGCTCACCGATGGGATAGTGGGATTGAGTGTTCACAGTGAACAGTATTGAATGAGTGAATAAAGAGTTGCGGCGAATATTTAACAATGTTCTCTAATGTGCTGGGTCTCCTAAGTAAGTTGTGCATTCTACTTCAGCCAATTTTTACGACAACTCACCTTCCATCAAAGCGCTTGAGGTTGAGTTACTGCCAAACAACACTGGCTCAGATGAGAAAAAGAGAGGAAGCACTAATGGAAGGTCAACCCCACGGGTATAAGTTAAACAAATATATGGAGGAAAGATTTTGAATACAAAAGGCCACCGACTGCCTTTCTGGGTCAGTATGATATATTTTCTCCAAATATCGTTTTTTTCGGAGGGGCGGGGTATCTGGTGAACTCCAACTGGATAGTCCGACTGCGCTTACACGAACCTGTACAGTGATTAAGATTCCTATCCTTTTTTGCCACTTAGACGCATTTTCCAGCTGTTCTGTGTGCGGAACATGTCCCAGCCACCGTTTACTCACATTCAGTGTTTGTTCTAAGGTTTGAACCCTAGGTTACAGTGTATTAGGCCCAACATATGGGTTATGGGGGAGGTTCTCTCACCATATTCTATCACTATTACGATGACATCGAAAGTTTTCGCAAACTTGTTCGCAATGGCTGCGTTCTGAATCATAGGGAATGTCTCCCCGACTCCTCAATGTCTCGAACTTTTGAACACAAATTGTCTCCTTAATATATTCGAAGATGCTTCATCCGATGTACGACTACTCAAAGAGGTACAACTACTCTAGTGGATTTACTTCCCCCCAAAGAACATGATGGTTTCCAGTCAGTCCAGTCCTACAAAAGGGTTCGTTTTATTTTCATAATTCATTGAAATAGTAGACAGTTACTGCTAGGGAGTCCAGCCGATAAGCAAATGGACGATTGGGATACCCAACCAATGCCTTTGATTCTAAAACTGACCTGTCCGGGTAAAAGCCCGTCTGCTTGGATTAGTCATTCCTCCACTTCTGCTTCCCCGGCTGGGTTGCCACCCCAAAACAACCTCGACCTGAATAACCGGAAGATTACTTCGTTATTCTCCTGCCCATTGTCATTCCCGGTATGATTAGATCTCCATTTTCAGATAACCTACTAGGCAATGAAGACCTACATGCCGCCACGTCATTTTAAGACGCAGTTTCATAGATCGGGCTAACGAATCATCTCAATAAACCTTGGGATTCAAAAGTAGGGCATGGTGACTATACGTTCCATTGGTAGCCAGTTCATAAACAGAGATGACATTGGCATGGCTAACTAAAAGTAAATCCATAAATACACCACTATTTACAGAGAGCTGTACGAGATTGGTGAGAACAAAAGCCGACAAGAACAAAGCATCACATGTTGGTCACCAGCGGTGACGTGTTTTCGAGTTCAGCTCGAAATCAACATCGGGGAGTAGTGTACCGGAGTGGTTTGCAACGGATAGGGATGCAGTTGGATTTTGATCTGTTAAAATGTAATATGGGACTCTGGGAGTTGCACCACCTGCGGCAAACACCCGTCATCACACGGACTTCTATGTTGTTCATAGCTAGTAAGTGGTCGCCCTTGTTATCCATCAAGATGAAATGCATGGTCATAAGTTTCAGTACGCAGCTAGTCTTTTAGTAAGCGAGTAGTGTCTGCATGGTTAGCTTTCACCTATCGAGGGTAAATAAGTGTCATCATCAACCTTCCCAGAATCGTATCTTATGCTTGCAGATAAAATAGATTTTGTAGGCATTCTGTCCACTGATTTATATGGCAGAGCAACTCCCCAACTCACTCGATTTCTTTGGGTGCCCACAAACATCCACAGGTCAGAGTTTGGTTCGATTTCTGACCAAAGGCCAACGGGGCACCCAATGAACCGTGGGGGGTTTAAAAACGCCTGGGTAAGAAAACGTGTCTTCCAGGTACAACCGTTGTAGAACAATAAATACAATCCGAACAACACAGTCGATTTCAAACGTTCCACCCCCCACCCACCCCCTCGAAACCAGCGATTCACGTATTACGTTTCATCCTCATTTCACTTCTTCGGTAATAACAGGCGGTGCTTTTCCGGGACCATTTGGGACCAATAAAATACACGCCAGTTTCCGGCGCCGTTGATCACAATAAGTGGTTTTCCTGCGAATTGCTACCAGTACACTCGGAAAGTACTCATTCTGCTGGTTCAAATTGAAACCAACCAGTTAATCAGTAACTGCAATGTGGCTCCACAATTGCTGGGATCTCTTGCGTGATGCACCATCTCACCAAAGTACTGACCGTTGATTACTTTCAATTCGGGACAAAAATAAGCAAGCATTTGTTGTCTGAGCATCTGTTTGACGTGCCCTAAATGGGTAGCTAACAAGTTGAACGCTATCCACTGTGCGTCCCTTTGTGTGGGCATTTTTCAACGTTCTTCAAACATCGGTTAGCGAATCTGGTCCTCATGTCCATCCGGTTTGGCCTTGTCTGGGGAACAACAAGAGGGGTTATGTTTTCCAGCATGGTTTTCTTTTCATTCATTCCTTAGGATTTGCATTTTCAATTAGCAACTAATTTTAGTGTAAATTAATAAACCTAGACTGTTATGGTAAATTTTGCTTCCTGTGACACCGGAAGTAGAAAAAAAAGAACAAAAGCTTACGAAATGAGAAAGCTTGAGTGGATGTAGGCAGTAAATCTTCATGAAGGTGTTCACTTGCGCGGATTCAGTGGTTTTTGTGCATGTACTTGTTCCGTATAAGGATGGCTAGTGTTCACATTTAGGAATTGACTATCTTTTGGGTTGCATTCAACGTCAGGGATCTTTCAAATCAGGAGCTGACCTCCGATGCGTCGTGCACGTAATTTGAAGCCAGATCGCGGAGTTCATCTGCCAGGTCACTTCGATTGATCGATAACAGCGCATGAAGAAGTAGACCGACCTGGGACACAAATGCAGGTAAAAGCGAAGTCAAAGTGGTGAATTCCCATACCAGACTGATTCAATAAGGAAAAATTGTTGGTCTTCAAAGAACGTTCGGAAAAGTCTGGTTTTTGAAAACATTCTGACCGCTCCTTAATGGGCATGAAACCGATTTGTCACCATTAGTGTCATTTGCTTGTTGGAATTAGGCCGGATACCGTCCCGAATAGACAGGTGGTTTCGATCGATCCGAGGCTTCTGGAAAAGCATTTCTCGCTTGCAGACAATATCGATTTATTAGTGCGAAGTGAGCCGTACTTTTGTTGACTACAGGCAGGTATCACCTCGAAGCTGTCTACCCAGTCGGTTTTTAGATGTTCCTTCTTCTAAATGTCATAAATCTGACTGATCACCACTTGACGATCTTCATCAATCAGGCTATCAATAAAGTTTGTCTTCAGCAGCTGAAAATCCTGCCTAATTTAATCCTTTGGCAACTGAGTTTGTTTGTTGTTGATAGGTGATAAAACAGCCACCAATTTTCCAGGCTTACATGTCGTAAACTGCGCACTAGTCAGTTTTCATTGCTTGTTGACACACGGTCCTATGAAGAATTCAAGACAATGAAAGAAAAGGTGTTGTCTCCCCAAAAAACAAGTTGAAATGTTTTAGCGTTGCTGAGTGTGTTCAGGTAACGGTGAATTCGAAGCAGTTCAAACCAATTTAGCTTCTGTCCAATTCGCTTACATTTTCATCAGTTTCATTCTAACATGTACGATCAGAATGATTTCTTTTCGCAAATTGCTCCTCAGATTGTACTAGGCAAATGAAGTTGGAATGATATCCGTGTTACACAAACGAACACGTATCGATGATATAGTGTATCACAAATGCTGCAGTCCTAAAATGGGTATATTTCCATTGTAAGTTTTGACCATGCCGGTCAGATGAATAGGTATAAAGTGCTATAATTTACAATTAACCACACTGAACCAAATGTTCTTTATGTGAAAACCGTATTTCTAGTGAAGGACTTCATTGAATCCTTCGGAAAGAGTCCAGTTCGATTATTGTGTTGATCAATCAAGTATTTGTGTTATGGAAAATCTCAGTCTTGTTCAGACAACGAGATTATTACCAGAGCTAAAGGGCTGAGATTTTAAGGTCGTCTGGTTTGTTTGCGAAATATGAAGCATCTGGTCACGAGAGCTAAGCAAAACTAAAATTAATAATATATGGTCCAGAATGATAATGCGTTACAGGCGTTGTGATGTCTCTATTTCTATCATGCTATCGGGAAGTCAGCGATTGAACAATTATCCTCGCGTCACCGTTATCCGTCTGCATTCCCAGGGAGCACACAGGGAATTTTGCTATAATGATATTTTTACGTTTACGCTTCCATAGAATCTGCGCAAATTCTGAGTGGCTTGACTTCATTTTGCAACTCTACACAGTTATCACAATGCCCTGAGTTGGCCTCTGAACTAATAATGAAAGTGCAGCGGAAGCAATCTCCAGTTTCACTTCTGCAAAATACATCTAATCCCTTCTCAAAATAGCGATCAAGAATCACATGATACACCTTGTATCTTGCGCAATATCTATATTAGATGCAAGGTAGTCTTGTATGATCATTCAGATGGTGTGTAATTGCTTTTTTGGCATTACGCTGATCCCATTTGTGTCGACTCTGTAAGCGTCCGTCATTTTTTGGCAGGTTGTATAAAATACATGGCTAGCAAACTGGCGAAGACTAGTCATAGTCTTTTACAGGTCGTGGAACTGTTCGTTAAGTATTCATCCTCTGACATTCACCAGCACTTCGTTGTGCCAGCGGTCTTTGTGTTCTGAGAGATCCCTGTGTCCCTAAAAGCTCTCCTATAAGACTTCTCTATGACAATGCTGGGTTGGGTTTTTGGCCACCAGTTCTTATCCTTCACACTGCCTAGTGGAGTTATTCAGTTTATTTTGCTTTGGCTGACTGCTCCTCGGATTCCACCCTCAGCGCACAAAGCACAAATCCTCCAGTTAACCTTGCGTTTGCAGAGCACGAGACTTGAGTTTCGCTCTTAGTAGAGCTCATCAATGGTACATATAACTCGTCGCACCAAGGGTTTGGATCCAGGCTCTTTAGCATGGAATGCGCGTTTGTTACCACTATGCTGCCTATCCCCTTAAAGGTGGTTCGAATTCTTGAGTAAAGCTTGTTCCAGTGAAGTCCTCAATGACACAGCAATGCCCGACAGCTTCGAAGTTAGTTTACCATATAGAACGATAAACGTCAAACCACAGGTTCTCACAGCTGCCTGGATGCGAAATAGACCGCCTGGTATCGTGAACTAAATGATATTCACATAGATCGCCACCCGACACCTAAGGCCGATTAATCATCGTGCCAAGTAGAAATAGCATAATATACCGACTTCTAGAATCAGAAGTACGTCCCAGTGTTCAACTATATGGTTTGATCAACCCAGGGTGGGTTATTCAAATGAAAAAGCCCAGCTGACTTTTGCTGACTCCAACAGAATCATATAACGATCATTTTCCATAAGGAAGTCCGCAATTTTCTTGTAGTGATCCGTCTCATACAGCTCGGAAATCGAGAATTATGTTAAAAGTCCGTCGAAGGCGCTCGAAATCCGGATTTATTTGGCCAGTGGAGCTTGCAACAGATCACCAAAGCTACCTAAACTAACATACGCACATATGAATAAATACATCAGTGCTGCTTAAAATGCGCTAATTATTTTAATACCGATTACTGAAAAGTGTTGCAGTTTACTTTTCATCTTCTGATAGTCCTAATCATATTTTTTATGGATGATATCGAACGCTGAGTTCATTCCCATGGATGCCCTTCTGGGCGTGCTGACCTAATTGTTTCAGACAAAGACCTATTATATAACTGTCAGCTAGAATCATGGCAAAAACGGGTTTGTATGTCGATATAATTCAATTTTGGTACTGGATGCCACACGTTCAAGATCAACCATGCGGTCAAAATCACTCCTAAGCTTACGGTCTCTGTGAATCGGGAAGACTACAGTCGAGTGCGCCCACACATTGAAGATGTCACACCTACTGGTTCCTAGTGTGAAGCCAAGCTCAGCGATTAAAACCTGAAAACCTCACAGACTGATATGCAGCCATTAATAACTTTCAATATAAATACAACGTACATCTTCTTTCAAAACTAACACAATAGGTCCCGTACATAGATGGTAGAATCATATTTGAACTATTATGACTTGGCGCGCGGTGGTGAGCCTGTGCAACAGTTTTGTGATCTGTTGACGTGCAGATATGCTGGAAAGTTATCCTCTGTCTCATTTTGCCACCGTCAACCAACCCAAACCCTGAGGCCATTGAGAACCCATAGGAAGAAAAAAATAATTATTTGCAAAACAAAGTAGAACGCGTACTGTTATGAGTGCACTATCGATTCACAGTTTATCAATGCCTCTGTCATCTAGCCAAGCAGTCTCCTAAATCAACCGTGAAGTCATTTCCTATCTCATGTGCTAGTGCGTGGGAGACACATAATATCCTCACTTCAGAACACGGAATGTGTCGTGGAAAAGTCTCGGTATCGATTACGGAATACGGCCAAATGAAGCGAACCTTAAGGTAGGGCCGACTTTCGCCAGCACGAAGTTGCAAAAAAACTCAACCTATTCTGCTTAAACAACCTGCTACTTTCCCGGTACACATGGTATGAACGTTGTTTTGGATAAGATGTAAGTCCCTAGTAATTTCTACTTTTTTCGGAATTCACGATGTATTTTCATCATTTACGGTGACGAATTTTCCACTTTAACTATGTATATTTGAGATTTCTGTTCTCAAACTTTTGAGTTCTATTGTCTTGCGAAAACGCCTCGTTTTTTTGAAGAATCACCTAATCCATAATTTTTCAAAACCATCAAGTAGACTGACTTCGTAGGCCTTTGTGTACAGTGATATGCTTTTCCTATTCGGCTAAAATGGAAGTTTAACATGTGAGTGGTTACATCGTGAGGACAATAATAGTTAGTAACACCACGTCGACTTCAAATATGAACGGCCAAACAATCTAACGCCCGGATCAACGCTGACAGACGGTAATTCCCCCCGGGCAGAAACCATATTTGTAAGTTTTATTGTAAGTGTTTGCCATAATTGCAATCGGATTTGTTACTGAGAACAAATTTGAAATCATTCGTAGCAATATAATGTTTTGCTTCTGCCTTCATCCCGAAGAATGCGGACCATTTGACGAAGTGGTGGTATATATTTTGATCCAGTTAACTATCGTCCTCAGTTCAAGCATTCTCTATTAGCCCAACGAGCCTGTAACTTGAAATGGCCGAAGAGGTTTCCTTCACCGGGTTGTGATCGTGCATTTTAATTTGAAGGAACTAATACCTACCATAATAGAAAATGAAATAGATGTAAACTGGATACTCTTACTAGCGTTGCTCTCCTGGAAACAAGTTTGTAAATAGCACACTCAAATCAAAGGGATCTTTTTCTTGATCGCATTTTTGACTTTGGCCACTAGTCCCATATTAGATAGAAGCATTTTGGTTTCGGACGTAAATGGTTGCATTTGCACATTTGCTAGTAATCTATATCAGAAATGTTTACGTCAAACGTCGATTTCTGCTATTTGTTTGCTGGTAGTAATAAGTGAGGGCAGAACCTGTTAAACTTTGACTACTTTTGTATTCACTGCTATGTTTATTTTCATCAATCCAAGCAGTCAGAGTTTACCGCCATACTCCCACAATTGACACCGTATTAAGGTAGTCCATCTGTTAATAACAATTCCGCTTTTAGGGTTTGCTACATAAACCACTCAGAAGTTACCATATGTAGCAATATCCAGTGAACTTTTCATTTTCACTGTTGCTTCGGCAGTTGATCATTTTACACCGATTATCTAGAACGCCCCTGGATCTTGCAACAAAATGTCGGCATCTTAACCAATTTCTAATATTCCATCGTACTGTTTTGTTTTATTAAATCAAAATGTAAACGTTCATCGGTGATGTCCGGCAGTGGAAACTATTCCTGATAGTTCAATAACGTTCGGTAACGGACTTCCGAATAGTCAGCCATACAGAGAATTTGTGAAATAGGTGTCGTGCTTATCGCGCACTATATACTCTGTATATACTGTATACACCGATGTCGTTTTCAGCTAGCCTTTACCGAGAATACAGTTTAATTTTGGGTATATTCCTACTGAGACAGAAAGGAATGAGAATGTCGGTGTCCGTTAGTTCGTTTTCTTATCAACAGTCAAGGTGAGTGGTTTAGTTCAAATTGCGCACTTGCCTCAGCGTATGAAGCTCTGCTGATTTATTTAATCTCTTTATATCATTTTTCAAGTATGACACATTCTTCATGTATTTCGAATGTTATACTTTGAAAGAGAATTTCTTCAGGCCGTAAGTTCACTTTTCTACAAAAATCACACTTAAATGGGGTAATTGAGTGGAATATTTAGGGTTTTGTAAAATGTGATGAATTTGTCACCAGCCCTTCTTGAACTAGCATGTACTGTTTGGCCCTTTAGCTAAAATGATCAGAATGAGAATACCGATCATCGAGACCGAACGGGTCGCGAGGGTATTGTCCTTCTGATGTTGTACAGACTGTCTGATCATTTCCGTTTTCCACGATGGTTAAAATGGGCCTAATTGTGAAATGTGACAAGTGAATACCTAATAATAAGGAGTTTTACTAAATACGTCTAAGTGAGAGTCGCGCACAAGATAATCAGGGCTATTTCACCACATTTCTACGCCTGCATGCGGCAGTCTGTTCGACTGTATCAGGTGACTGTACACCCATGTTTAAAAGAAGTATTGAGTCACCGCGAAACCAAATATATTAGGATGTGGGTTCCAAGAATAATTGTTATCCGTACCAAGCGAACACGTCATTTCCTCAAAAATAAACAACCATTTCATCGAGTATACGTCGTATAAATTAACAAAAATTTGACCGAATAATGTGAAGTCCTAAATCTGGCATGATAGAAGAACTGTGCAAGCAATGAGAATAGGTTGTCAATTTAGCCCTACCTCAGCAATCGAAACGCTCCCCGCCCTTCGCCACTAGTGTTCCATTCGATCAGTTGGCTGATTTTTTTTGCTTACATTTTGTCTCCGTAATTATTAGATGTTTCACTAACTGGAATGACATCATCGCGGCTCCAAGATGAACCTGGATCCATTGTTCACTCCCACAGGTCTGACATTCGTCTCGAAATGCCAATAGATAACACAATTCTTAAAAACCAACGAATGTAGAGATTGGAGCGTTTTAATATCAACAGCGAAATTCATGCTTACCTGCCAAAATGCACTATGACAATGCGTCATGCACAGCATACTGTTCTTTGGAAGCACATGATCGGTTGCAGAGGCTAGTTGCTGGCTAGGAAGGTAAACTGTGCGTAACCCTGAAGCAACATCACGAGTCTGTTGATTGTCGTCATGCACCGATACGCCCTTCAACGAAGAACATTCAATTCTACTGTGATGCATTAAGAAAACACAAGTTGGCGAACAAGCTCGTTTTCAGTGGTTCGTACTCATGCCATTACATCACTATATATATCTAGACAAAATATTTTCACTATAGGAAGGATTGGAAAACGAGCTTGTTCGCCAACTTGTGTTTTCTCAATGTGATGCATTAGTTAGATAGAAGTGAATAGAACAAAGCCCACCCACTTGCATGCAGGCGTGTCAACAAGTTTCTTGTTCCTATAATCAGCCTGCAAATTTAATTCGTGTAACGTGACACAATGTGGATGAACACATCCATGCAAACTAATTCACCTACAACGAAAATGATGCAATCACCGGTTTTACGTTTGTTTATCAGGTGTTTTCATCGGAAGATTATTTCGTCGTGTTTCTTGACTAGAATGCACATTTTTTGAAAGGCTTGAAACGGCATACCATAAGATACAAGAGAAAAAGAGAAGTCACAGTTTCGGCTTCCCAGTGTACGTTGCAAGCAGGCAAGAATTCGATTCACCATGAGCAGCTTTTAGTTTTTGTAACCTCCAGTTTTCCCCATGAGCTCATACCAACTTCTGAATCAGCATGGGTAAACCGATAGGATTTGAGTCATGAAGAAAATTAGTTCCCGTCAAATTGTCGTTTTCTGGGCGGAGTTCCCACCCTGGGATAAAAAACATACAATAACAAATGCACGTTCAGAAGCTACAGTCCCAGTTACTAGCAGCACAATATCCACATATCTCAATTCCATTTGCATCTATCTACCTTAACAAGGGATGTGCAATGAGCTATTGATTCTCATAATATTATTATGATCAGTTGGATACATTTGCAGAGGTTTGGCTTTGGGGTCACCAGTCCGAATACTGTCTCCAACAGTCAACTTACTCATGTGGTAGCCTTTCCCTTACGGTGGCCACATGCCATAAACGTTATATATATATATATATATATATATATATATATATAATCCTATTAGTAAAACATGCAAATGGGATGTCAAAATGTTATCAGGGAAGGGCGGCTTTTTGCTTTTACGATGTATATTTTGATGGATTTTCTTGCCTTTTTCGCGTCACGCTGGGTACACGGGTAGGCGGGTGGCACGGGCGACAATAGCTGATTCCTGACCAGCATCCTCAGCAGCGTCCATCAACGAGAGAATGAAGGCCGGTCGACCAAACTGAAGATTGGATGTTGTTATCGAACGTGCGATGAAACTGCCGGATTTTTCAGTCACACCCGTGCAACGCTTTGAGGGCATTGGTGATCGAATGCAGACTATTGCTCGTTGTCTTTAATACCATTTCAAGTTAACTTAAGCCTCCCGAAATACTGATTTTTACTAGTTGGTCTTGCATACTGGGTGCTGAGATGCGGACACAGTAGTACTCAGTGAAACATGTTTTACGTGTATTTAGTTATATGTGTATGCATGTAGCTGTAGCTATCGTCGATTGTCATACATTGCAAAATCACGAAGCATAAACAGGCATCAGTAAATGTCATTAAGTTATTTGCGTGTTACCCTTATTATACTGGTTTTCGGACTCGAATATTGGTTGCTATACACGAGTGCCCTTGGTTGTTAAAGTAAACGAATCTGAATACGCAAAGTGAAATCCCAGTGGAGTGAAAACTTCTATAAACCTATTTAGAACGGTTTTCGAATTTGGTCTAGTTTTTGTCCACAAGCGATAACAGCAACAGCTGTTAGACAAATCACTTAATTTATCAAAAAATTTTAACTGTAGTTGTGGCTGCAGTCACAAAGTGAAAACAATCATATAATTTTTTAGGATGTTTGAAGTTAACCGAGATTTAGTCCAATGGTTTCATAAACAGACGAAGTTTCATTTAGAAGGCTCTTGATTTGCGTTAAGATTGACCTAGACGCAAGGCCATTGAAGAGCGCGCCGCTTTAATCGCCTGTGTCAATGGCGGGAGTGAAACAGTAAGCCAGAAATAGTGAAATATTTCGGTATCACAATATTTGGGGTAAAGATTAAAAAACCTCTATGATTCATATTTTTGTGCTTAATTTTGCTTGAACTTTTAAGCTGAACAAGGCCGCCATTTACATAATATTAGGCGAGTAAACTTTACCAGGTACATGTTTCATATCAGAAAGTGAACGCTGAGTTGTTTGTATTCCAGTCTCGATTTCGCGACGCAAGTTCTCTTCTTTAATCCTGATGCGGAATAATACTATTATTTCACACGCTGACCTCTCGAAAGGCAAGAATATTAGTTAAATTCCTGAGGCGCCGGTGGATGTGCAGGAATGCAATTATCCGACGCAGCAGTGTAAAATGTCGAGGTTGATATTTTCATAGCATCTAGTTAGCTAGCAAAAAGGAGGTTTTTAGAGGTAAATTCTTCAGAAATATTTGCCATCTTGTTTTGGTTCACGTTGTTCAACTAGGCATGGGTAAAATGAAAGAGGTCTCTTCTACTGATTGAAATAGAATGCAACATAGATAGGTTAACTTTACGGTGACAGAGATGATTCCCTAATTTTAAGAAAACCAGCAACATGCAAACGAGAAGCCCCATGTTGTAGTCCACCAGAGCTTAGCAAACTTGTTGTCTTGAGTAGAGTAGTTTTCTTCCAACTTGACGTAAATTTGGTTGGAGAAAATCTAGCTCAACTGCATGGTTCGAATAAAAACACCACAGCCTGAATCTTGATGTCGTCCAAGATAGGGTTGACAACCTGGCATGACAATTTCTTGAACTAGATGCACAAGAGATGTTAAGTTCGAAATTGGAATACTTCTTGGCGCATGGGTTAGCGATAATTTCAAACTGATTGGGGCCACTTGAGAATGTCCGAAGGTATACTTCAGAATAATAGCGGACCTATCGAGTACCATTGTTTAGGAATTTCGCACTTCTGGCAACACTCTTTATTATTTCTTGCAGACTGGTAAGGTATCGTAGTTGAGATATACAGTTGGTGACTAAAATGGGATATCGGTTTAATTTTTGGTATATGTGCTCAATAAGTAACGTCGAAGCTTACGGCTTATTATAAAAAGTTTCCGTCACTTCCCGTTAAATAAAAAATACAAACGTATTTTGTTCCCTTCGCTATTGTATCCTTAGGTGGAGAGTTCTCATATGATACTTTTTTCATGGGTTTCGGTAGTTCCTATGTGCACACATATATATTTATCTAGAATATTGTAAACAACACATCAAGGTTGGGCAACATGACAAAAGACGATGGAAGAAAACCCGTCGGAGAAGGGCTGAATAGACTCGGACGTCAACGGTCAATCACTCCGAATAGCACAAACTGTTCTAGATAAAAGGCACACCGATTACCTCCGAGAATATGTCCATGTGTTTCCCCTATGCACAAATAAGTGTTCGTGGTACATCTCCGGAATAAGTTGGTTAATAAATACAAAAGTTTGAGTCGAACAACGGGAAACGATGCCTTAAAACAGGTGAGGCACTCGGCTACAGGTAGACAGGTTTAGACTACATGAGCTGTCTTTGTTAAAATATGTATACACACGGGAATGAACGACAGTTGTATGTATTTGAAATTTATTGCTTACGTGTGAGTCGCCGAAGCAAGCAAAGAGTGAGTAGAAAGTGCTACCAGGACCGTGCTTTCCATACTCCCTACAGTATCTGAAGTTAAAATTTAGGCCGATGTAAAACCTGACAACAGCTCCAGTGCCTAAAAACAGTGCGTGCCTACCTTTGAGATCTATTTCACACTCAGTCAAAATGGTGACAAGGGACTAAATAAAACTTGACACAATGCGTTTTCCAGACTAGGGTTTAGCAGAACTCTATCACTATCAAAATTGACTATTCTCGTTCGACCACAGATCTTAGTGTAATGTGTCCCAACGGCCTTAGACTTGGTACTGGATAATCGAAAGTGAGCTTGCTCGTCAAACGATATCTTCAAAATGTGTGCGTTGAGAAATCGTATCAAATTAAACACCCGTCCGTAGTTTCTGAATGATTTTAACTACGGTCATTCAGTTCATCCAGGCCATGTCAGAACTATTTTCGTACCATTGGGCAAAGGATTTCATTTTTCCCACCAGCTTGCTCACATCAACCATCCAGTCTACGTTCAATCTACCCAAATCGAACGTCAATGCTGTATATCATCTAATTAAGTAGAAATTTTTGCGTCATCATACGGTTAGCACATAATCGGTTATTTGGTGAAGCAAGACCAGCTAAATACATTTCGCCTATTCGATTGTCGAAATGAAAAAAAAACAGGGGAATATCACTGTCTTACACGATCCGCTGAACCTGGCAACGTTTTGATCCACGAGATGAACATTGCGTACGCATAGTCTTCAACTCCGGAAGCCTGCTTTCCGCCAATTGCTTGGATCCGAGTGCGCGGAAGGTTCAGAGCCAGACCTAATCGACGCCATGTGTCACCTGGAAGTTTTCTCGACAAATCTCTCAAGTATTTCTGTGTTATCGCGTCTGGTTAGAAGAAAAAAATTGACAGCGGAAGTGGATGACTTCCTGTTATGATTTTTGCGAAAAGTAAGCAGCAAAATGGCAGTAGGAACTGTTTTAAATCCTTTGAGTTATCCGTATTTATTACTGGCTTGGGCTGAAATTTACTTTGAAAGTGTATTTTACTCTATGAACCATTCTACCAATATTCTGTGTAGACGGTACATCAGTCGATAATTGTAATGTTTTTATTCATCAATTGACACTTATAAGAATTGTTCTTTGCGCTTAAAATTGCCATAACTTCCAGGTAAACGTAAATCTTAGTGTAAGAATCGACAACAGTGATGCACTATCAAAGTGACAGTCGATACTAAATGAGCCGGGCGACTCGCTAGTCCAGTAGGTTTCTATTTTGCGTGGTTTTGATAACCGTTAGCTTAACATCGTAGTGGTAATGGTGTAATGGTTTTGAGGTGTCACTAGCAGTACTAGCTAGTCGAGAGTTGCAAGACTAAGATCACATGAAGAAGCGAATGAAATAGAAGATAATACATGATGGCCACCTAAAAATCTAAGTCGGAATTTTGTTGCTTTACCTACCGCCGCGACCACTATTGTCACTTGCTGTTTACAGCGAACTCAGCGTCCATATCGTCGAACCCAAAACCACTTCTTCTTACTGGAGTGCATCTTTTCTCTGTCATAATCTAGTTATATGCACACATTTCAATTAATACTTGATTCGGAGGACGACATGCGCTTGCATGAATTAAACTCTTAATACCTCATCCTAATCGGATTTGGTACTTACCAAGATTAAACAATGTGCTAATGGCTTAATAACACGTTGGACAAAGTCGACAAAGTTTTCTTGCCAGCCGTTTGCAATACTGTTTGCACACGAAGAACTCTTTAGATGATCCATCGGTAACACTCGCACTCTTGAATCTTTTAAAAAGATCGATTTCCCTACTGCAACGTGTGCTCGGTGTTTAGTCAAAAGCATTACTGATAATTCAAGGGATCAAAAGTCCAGTATAGTACTTTTGTACAGAACTTTTTTTGTAGCTGAATCAACCGTCTGTCTATCCAAGAGCTTAGCTGTTCCCAGCTTGATCGTCTTCGCATCTTAAGAGAAGTTCAATTAGTTCGAATAAAACATGCTACAACTAAGAGTTGATATAAAACAGTTAGACTATGGAAGATTGAAAGAAGCCCATTTTTTACTGATCGACCGAACAGCGTAGTCTGCGTTTTGAGAATTTGATTTTTACCGGCATAATAATCCTGACAAACTTTGTTTTAGATGAGCTTATCCAGGTACCTTTGGAAACGAAGTCAAATTTCGGAATAGCACTTAACGAGGAAACGGGTGCTGAGGTCTTGGGTATTTTCACCACGATTCGTGCCAACTGTGTACGCTCGGTAGTCACCGCGAATCTTGCTTTTCGGGAACGAGGTGTAATCTGGAAAAGTCGCATAGCCAAGTTGGATGATGGAATTTCGGCTCCAGAATTTCGCCGGGGAGTGGATGTCGTCAAAACTTTTCGCATGCAATAAATTTCCATGAATCCACGATACGTGTCCAAACCCACTTGAGCTGTAGGATCTACCGGCTCTACAGTTAACTGCATTTAAAATATCGGCACAAAGCGAATCTGATGTAAATCAGAGAGGAACTTAAATTAAAAGAAATATTACGACAAAATCACAAAATTCCGAAAGAAAACCTAGCAGCATCAAAATGCAAGCTTGCATGGGAAAAGTAAGAATATTAAAAAACACAAAAGTATCCAAATTACAAAAACTCTAATTGAAGAGGGTTGGAAAAATCTAACTAAGTCAATGAAAACATCGTCCTCTCTCGTTATTTGGTTGTGCTTACTCGGCTAGCAACTTTAGTCGACGGAAAATGAAATGAACCCGAAGCGATAGCCAATCCTTGTTAGATCTATTCATTTATGATCCCCGGAAATACAAAGGGTAACAATCAGCGTAGCACAACCAAAAGGGCAGGTTGGCGTGTCTAACGGAAATAAATTTATAACTCAGCACTATTTTGGTGATTAAACTAAGTACTGTGGAATATTGGTTCTCATTTTCTTCCCAGCCGTTGTTTCTTTTGTGTGATGGCCTGAATAAAATGAAGTTTTACCGAAATCCCTGCTTTTTAGCAAAACCAACAAGAGATAAAGTAGCCGGATTAAATAGGTTTAAATAAGTTGGCTCGAATGTCGCTTAAAGTATGGTCCAACTTGTAGAACGTCTGACCGGTTGCTGTCGTTAGTAGCCATCGTGGTATATCGCGATATCTTGTAAGCGTTTCAAAGTGAGTAGGTTCTGCACAATTTTTTTCATTTAACCCTAAAGGTTTTTCACCGCGGATAAAATATATGCAGTTTTTGTCTGTGTTTGAACACAGGGCGTTTATAGTAGTCCAGGAATTTTGCTGGAAAACTCCATCACCGATGCTAATAATAAATATATGAAACAAGTTTGGATTGCTCGAGCTTTTGGGAACATACAGTACCTGAATAAATCAGTCTGGTGTAGAACCATTTTTGCGTATGATCACAAATTGACTGCTTAGTGTTGAGATTTTCCGCTTCACAGACGAGTGATTAAAAACCCGTCAAAGATCTGTAGGTGGCAGAGCGAAAGGGAATAAAAACCGTAATCTATTACCCTAATTGATTAATATTAATTAAACTGTGACATTTGAATTTTCCGCTCCTTTCCTGCTGGTCGATCAAAAAACTGGGCAAACTGGCCATATATTACGATCAGTGGCGTTCTTCAGTTTTGTATCGTTCCTTATCCGTATATTTTATGGTAGCATCATTCACCTCACTGCCCTCAATGCCAAGAACCACAAATCAGCAAACGTTGTAACTTACACTTATGAGTGGAATCGAACAACCGATTGATCCGTTTGACACGTGTACACCGCATGGTTACTAAGCGTGATTAACTCCGGGAATAAGTTTATCTTATTCTTTTCCGGCATTTCGATTATGATCAGCTTGTCCCGGGACTGTTCGCGTTTATCGGTCTGTTCAGACCGAACATACAACCAAAAGTGCTCTGTTTCCTTAAAGAAGATTGTTCCATTATTATTGATCCATACTCTACATGTTTTTTCTATAATATTCTTCATTCCGTCATAGGTGTTAATTTTTAACCGTCAACTTAGAATCCGAATCTCTCTAGATTTACCCAGCATTTTATGGAAATGCGTTAGCTGAATCAAGGAATGTTGTTTCTCTAAATATTGACCATCTAATGAAGAATGCATCACAATGCTGGTTCTCTGCTTGCCCAGTCTTCTGATTCGCTTGACTTTCGATTCGGTGAATCGGAAAGTCGGTTCAACAAAACATTGCAGCCTATGTCGAAAATTATATTAATTTAGTATCACTATTATCATATAAACCCGGCAAGTCAGATGATCCCATGTGGTAATTACTTGACTTTCCGTCTGTTGCAATTCTTTGCATTTACTCATCCGTCGAATATCCTATCCTTAGTCATGCCCCCGCAGATACGGACACCTGGGGATTCCTGAGAGTTGTATAAACATTTCGTGAAACATATTCCGGATTGCCCATAAAAGAACGCAAAACAGGGGAAAGTTGAATAAAGTGCCTAGGCGAGTTTTAACATCAACCCGAAAGTTTAAGACAGAGTGTGTTCATTAACTCGAAAACAATTAATAAAAAGAATACCTTTTTGCACCACAAACTATTCATAATCGTAAGCTGTTTTTTGATGAATTATTGCGCGAATTTCTTGCAGTTCTACTGTGCCGAGTCTACTCAACTGTGCAAGTTGGCTGCAGCAAAAATTTAAAAAAATACCTTAAAATGCAGACCCTGCGAAAGTAGTTTCTAAAACAAACCGCGGTGATGATACATTAAACGAAAATCTAAGTATTATAGTCACATTGCGGATCTTCATTTGCCACCATGATTACTGATAATTATGGTCTTTGTATTACTGTTTACACTGCCTCTGTTTTCGGGAAAACGTTTCGACCAAATTCCTGGGCGGACTCACCTTGTGCCGATTTATAGCGGTTGATGAAAATGTAATCTTTAGATCGTTATTGCGTTTTCCGCCACGATTATCGTTATCCACCAGACGAATGTTGGAGCGAAATGTGATATCCAGAAGCTGATTTTCGCACAAAAATACAGGCCCGTGAGGTTTGTCTCCCTCGGTATAACCTTCTTCGTTAACAGCTTGTAGTGCAGCTTCTATCTGATCAGGTACAGTCAGGACCAGGCACAAATTTTGTGGTTCTTTAAGATTTTGGCGTACAGCAAAATAGACCAAATGCTGAGAAAGACTTTGTTCCAACACGCCAGCAATTCGACAGAGAACTTCCGGATCATGTGCTCGACGCATTTTGAGTGCCATCAGTCTGTTCGTTTCGTCGGTTGCGAAACAATCGGTGACGAAGATAACGACGATGGGTGTAAGGAAGACCAAGAAAATTGTAAACAATAACAGTACTTAGTGAAAACAAGGTCATGGGCTGAAATAAAATAGTATGAATTTGTGGATAGATGCAGCTCACGATATAGTCTTTGACACACTGCGCTCAGCCAACAAGCACATGGTTTCACGAAATCCTACATTACTGATATGATCATTCATTCTACGTTACGAGTGAAACAGGTAGTCAAACATTCAAACAGCTGTTAGAAAGATCCTGATTTTTTAGCCTACCGATATTATTGTAATGCAGACGAAATGCGGATATACCATCTTACAAATCAAAAAAAGCTTTTTCATGCGGACATATCACATCTGATACTAAAATACATTTTGTAAAAGTTAGTTTATGTAAATTACCGTATGTCTGGATGAGATCAGAATTGTTTTTACTTAGGAAATGAATGGAGATGGACGGATTTCATTACCCATTACACACAAATACATGGGCACCCACATAAAAAAGCGTGAAAATGAGCATCTTTCAAATGAGGTACATCCCAGTTTACTGGTTCAGGTTTGCTGAATTGGGATCTTGGTTACCTAGGCCTACCAAAGGGCCATTGGGACATGCGCCACGTTTATTTGACTAGGAAATAAAAATAAATCCGATAAGAACAAGTAAAAGCACCGTAACAATTTCGGATTCCACGGTGTGCATATACGATCTCTTAAATTTATCTCTGGCATAAATTCAATTCTGTTCGGTTCGTATGGCTATTCACCGTGGACCAAAATGCTCTGATTTTAGCTGGCACATCGAGGTACCAAAAACTTAAAAACAAAAAAGAGAACAACCAAGATCATCAGTAAAATACTGTGTTGAAAGGCTTTTTAGAGGTGGAAAGGTTTCGAATGCACGAATACTACGCCCGCGGAACGGAGTCAAGTCGTCCACTATCTCCTACCATCGCTTGAAGCCATGTCGTGGACCTCGAAATGGTAGTCGAACTAAATCTACTGGCTATCTCGACCTATGTTACAGTCATCAATCATCTGCCTCGCGAAATTGTCTAAAAGCGGGCAGTTGTTTTGTGGCTATGTAGAATATTTGGCCCAACCGTGTTAACCTGTTCACATTGAATACTTGTTCCAAAGAATGAATAGCACAGACAGTAAATTCCATAGTGCATCACTCATCGCGCAGGATAATCAGGACCTCACTATCCATTGCCTTGGGCATGGTTGGTAGTGACAAGTACACGCCTGCTCCGAGTTCCCCTGTTTGGTTATTGCCCCACTGCCTTGTGATTAGGGTTCAGGAGTCAAATGCTGCGGTTGGGGTTCCCAAAGAATAATTCTGCGGTGTAGGCAGCCGCGAAGTGCCGATATCCTGAAGACCTCCAGCGCCCCTCTTTCAGAGAAACTTTCTAATTTGCATTCCTGCAACACTGAGTCTAGGCAAGTTGCCACAAATAACTGCAGCGCGAGGGGTTTATCTGGTGGCATCATTAGTGAAAGGGGAAGAAGTAGTTCGAAAGCATTAGTTGATCCATAGTGTACACTTCACTTGGATAACTTCAGTATCCGCACACTCACCCAAATAGAGTAACAAGCTGTTCTGGTTAGAACCTCTGTAGCTTTCTAAATAGACGCGCACTCAGGACCCCACTTCCGTGATCACTCATCGTAACCCAGATGCAACATCATTCTCTTTCTTCACTCTTCCTGCAACCATTGATGTGGCTTCGAGAATCTGTGGTCAAGCTGGCATTGTGATCTCTTGGAGCATGCGAACAGAACGTGCATTGTTAGGCTGGGTCGCCGTGAACAACCGTTTATGTGCAACTCAGTTGGACGTTTTAGTAGCAGTCGGTTAAAGTGTCGTTGTCCGTTCGTCGTATCTGTGTATGCGTCCAGTGGCTTCAGCTACCTTGAGGCGAAAAAATCTACTGAGAGTTATCTCCGTTTCTCTGCAGTATGCGTTCAACGGATGCTGCAGTCGTTACTGGTGATTTTAACACCCAACTTGGGCACTTAGCGGAGGCATATTTTCTGTTTCAACCGATCGGACCAGCAACAGAGATCGTCTCATCCAAGTTTGTTCTGATCACAGGCTGTTTCTGGGGAACACCAATTTTTGTCATTAAAACCGAAAATGACTCACGTGGCGCCCCCCCACCTTCTCCTTCATAGTGTTGAATTCCAATCGATCAAGTCGTCATGGGCAACCAGTGGCATGGATCAACCGAGAATCTCCGATCCTTCTGGCCCACACCTGTGGACTCATACCATGCTTTGGTCTCAGTTCGGTTTTGTCGGGACTCAGTCTATGGTCTCGCCAGCACAAAAGCCACTTGTCTGGCACAGTTGACTCTAGAAGATAACCGCGTTCTACAATTCCAATCGGAACTCTCAATGCAGTTGTCACCTGATCATGATACGTTGGGGAGAATACTTTAGGGCGCGGTTTAATTGGCCCACAGCCACATTAGGCCCTCGAATTATGCCCGCCAATGAACCAATTCAGATGAATACCAGCCTTCCATCAGAAATGGAGGCAACGAGGGAGGAAGGTTTTCTTTAAAGTTTTGTGCAGTTGGACCGACCAGATGGACTGGCTTCATCTTTCTTCAAGCATGGTCGAGAAGTGTTAATATTGAAGTTAAGAAAACTCCTTGTATCAATCTGTGATTCGGTGATTGTACCAATTTACAGGCAAGATGATAAATCCTCATGCGAAAACCACAGAGGAGTTATTTTAGTAATTATGGCAGCTAAGCTGCTCAAGGGCATTATCCACCGCCGCTTATCCGGTGTTCTCGAGGGTTATGTGGGTAGGAATCAGGCCGGTTTCCGTTCCCGTCGGATTTGTATTGACCAAATTTTCACTTTGGTATAGATCTTAGAGCATAAGCAAATATTTCTTAGACCCAGGATTTCTGTCTCTTGATCTGAGGTTGGCTTTCGATTTACTCGACCGTGCAGTTTTTGGCACTTACTCTCGTTGAAGGGTGTGCCAGAAAAATTCATTTCACTTATTCATTCTTTGTATGCGAACAGCCAAAGCCGAGTTTGCCCGTGTGGTCTTGTTTCAGCTGAATTCACCACGATAAGCCGTTTCCGTCGTATATGCCCTATGTCATCTTCTCGCTTCAGTTTTGTCATTGAGACGATTATGAAGATAGCCGTACCCGTATTTGAGGATAGTTGCATTCATACTTGCTCAGACAAGAATCTGTCTGATTTGGAATATGTGAACGATTTTATGCCACTGAGTGAAGATCCAAGTGAGATACAGGTTTTTCTTGATTGTCTAAACTATAGTGCAGTATGTTTTGAACTCGTTTTGCACCCTCGAGGTGTAATATGTTGCTGCAGGACTGGAATGACTCAAAACCGGACCTTGTTCTTGCAGTTGAACAGCTAGATGAGGTAGACAGATTCAGTTACTTGAGTAGTTTTATCTAACCCATCTATCGTAACTCGGATTAAGTTTTATCGCACATAAAGAAGGCCCGGTTAGTTTTTGTTAATTTGAAGCACCTGAGTCTTAGACGTGACATCCGGTTAGCGATCAAAGACCGAATATCCTCTGTGGCAGCGAGGTCGGCATTACTCTACGGCCCCGAAACATGGCCGTTGAGAGCAGACGTTATGCGAAGACTGTGAGTACTTGAGCACCGTTTTCTTTGTAGCATTGGTAGAATATAGTGGGAGAAATTTTGAGTAACTCTGCCATTAGGTGTTAGGCGCTTGGTTCACTCTTTAGAACGGGCATTGAATCAGAAGGGGTTGATGCTGTTGGGATATGTTTTGCGCACGCCTACAAAACGACATCCTCGTTGTGTGCTGTTCTTCGAGGCAATTAATCGTTGGAAGATGGCTGGACAGCTTATAATAAATGGTAAAATTATGAAATCTCTAATCATTGGATTAGCTCGTAAAGGAGCAGTTAGACTACCGGGTTCGGGTCCACGAGATTCCCAAAGTATTGTTTGGAATCAGTAGATAACTTGGCTCAACGTAACAGCCTCTGACGTTCTTGCATTGGAAACCTTTTTTCCTCTGGATAAACGTTCAAACTACTATTCTGCAGTCGATCTTTCGTTATTCTCCGTTCTCTTTCTGTTTGAGATGATGCTGTGAGGTAGCAACCACAACATGAACATGTTAGTGCACGATTAATGGTTGGCCAAACTGAACTGAGCTGACCAAAGATTGAACCCCAGGACCAAACAGTGTAAGCTCTAACCGATGAGTTGCTCATAAAATGTTTCCACGACATTTTGCAAATAATTGAAAATAAAAAATGTGATTTTCCAGCCCATTTCAAAGCGATAATCCTGTTCGAAGATGAATCATAATCAAATGGATGAGAGTTCCTACTTGAAATTGTTACTGATCCACTCCTGCACAGCAGAAACCAATGCCGAAGGTTGTTTTTTAGGCGTACAGCGAGACCTCTGGGGGTTTCTAGTAATTTAGACGAAAAATCTCAGCCTTTTTCTGATAGATTTTTTTCAAACTAATTAATTTGAATAATAGTCCTTTTTGAAATTGCTAGTAATGGCAGATATGAGATTTTTGTCCCTAAGGCTTGATTTTCACTTACTACTCTGACGAGACACTCAAATGAAAAATAAAATCTGGTGACCGACTATGGGCGGTCCAATATCACGCACAGCAAACCCTCTGAGGTACTGAAAAAGCGCGGATAAAGCGTTTCAAGGTCGGATTGATTACAAGTTGATAGTTATGGTTTTGACCAATCAAGCCTCTCCATAATAGAAATAAAACTTATTTAATTTCAAAATTTTATTTTACCATATGAGTAAAACTTGTCAGTTATATGTAAAAGTGACAAGTCAGATCAGTATTAAGTCTATTCTGTGGCAATAATGTGAAGAAGGGTGATTTTCACTTGTCCTTTTGGATAAAATCCCCCGCTCTTGGAAAACATAGCACCACGAATCGAGAACACAAATGACGTCTACTTAATGGCCGCCATATAACTCGATTATCGATAGCAGCTCGCTTTCGCAAACATTCAAATGGAGTAAAAATGACAGTCATGAGTGTGAGCAAGGGTTAAATTTCTCCAAACCTGTCCTCTGCTTAGAATGTACCTACTCTCCAGGCAGGCTTTCAATCAGAACTAGTGACGATGAGAAAAACTACCCAAGGTAGCCAGAACATCGACCATTTGTACTCCCCACGGATAATACTACACTACTGACTCCTGAAAAATTACTTTTTAGTGACAGAACCTTTCGGAACACCAATTTTTCTGGTATACCGAGAAAACTAGTACGGTTCATATTCATTAACTTGATAAAAGTCTAAACCTCTAGGGAACAACTAGACAACTCAAACAAACTTTTGATTTGGCTAAAAGAATTGAAATACACCTTTTTAATTGTTTGCTAAATGACTCCAGAGGCAATAAATACAAAACCAATGGTGTGCTTCTGAGATAATTTTTTTCCATTTATATAAGAAGCATGCGCCTTATCACGAAAATGAATCAATATTTTTATTTTTTAAAACCGCAGAAACATCAATTTCCAAATGATTTATTTCTAGAAGAATTTTTGAATATCCCAGAATGCACTATAATTAATCATCTACGAAGCAGGTGGTTAAAGCAACTTAGTATCCCTTTTGTCCACCCCTCGATAATTTTGGTAAAAAAGGTCTGGAATATAAGAAAGCAATAATCCCTCGTATCAATCTCTGCATTCCATTCTGACAGAGCGACTAGCTTTTTCCCATGATGTGGGTCAGTTTTTCTTTGAATCATAAAAGCAACATGTGTGGTTCAGCTTCCATGAAAAACAACAGATAAGTTTGTAACAAGTGATTTATTATTCATATTATTACTATTTGTTGCTGTTGTTGTTATTATAAAAACTGGAATCTGATACCTTGGCTTTTACCGAACAGGATGGAAAAATTTTCGAGTCCATCAAATGGCAATGAAATCATCAAGATTGTGACAAGAACCTTGGGAGAATGTGTTGTTAAAAGGTTTTCGCAGATTTTTTTCTTGTTCAAAACACATACGTTGCTTTCAATCAGTAGATAAAGCCAAAATTGGACTGTGTCCGCTTTTCGTTGCGTGTCGTTGAGATTTAATAAATGGAATCGTATTTTCAAATTTAGGATTTACAGTAGCATGCATGCAATAGCGGACCAGAGAAACTTAACCGAACATTTTGCATGCACAGATTTGATGAGCCGAAGAAAAACAAAGCAAAACATTGACTATTATGACTAAGTGATACAAACGTCTCACCGCTGACAAACCAATGAGAGCTTTACACTGATTCAATGAGAAAGTAAACAACAGTATGTCATTTATTGTCGTTTGTGTTACCAAACCATGTTTCTAATCCACTAAAATGGATGTGAATTTCATTAATTGAGTCCTAGTTTCTGATAAATCAACGACCGGCGATGGCCAAACGGATAAGGTCGTGACGTTTGGACTTGAAAGTCGCGGCTTAGAATCTTCCCGCCGCCAGCCAACTTCCCCACTTGGCAGCCCTCTGTTGGCCGCAGCCCCCTTCCTGAAAAATGATCTACCCTTTCTTTTCATCAATAAAGGGAATAAAAAAGAAAACAAACTGAAGCGGGTTCGACGTAGGTATATATAACAGTGATTTTTCTCTTCCGGACATACAAAATTATTTCTGGGCTTGGCTGACTTGGGTATGTGTTAGAAAGAATGGCAGTGAGTGGATAATGACCAAGGCCGGCTACACAGCATCGGTTATAGTGACACATTCATACATTAAATCGGAACGGAAGGGAATTTTGGTGCAGTGCTTCTTTGATCAAAATCACTTTGTCAATACTATAAATGCCGGATAACCAAATAGCTCGTTTTCCTACTGTAATAACCGACACTGCGTAATGTTTCTCAGTATCAGATGGCCAACAAAATGCTTACCGGCATGATTCAGTCCGATCGATATTGAATGAGGCCGTATCGCCTTCGAGGTTGAAGAAACTGGCTTCATTCCACACTTTCCACTCATCGCTCGGCCGCGGTGATTTGTGCATCAGAGTTACCTCGAATTTATCCTTCCGAGGTCCTGGAACATTCAACGAAGCATTCGAATTCGTGTTGGGTATGATGTTCCAAACTATGCATTGACTTGTCGTCAAAATTTATGCATTACCAATCAACGGTTCACTTATTCAGCTGATCGAGGACATCATGTAACGATTAGCATAAGATGAAAACAATTTAGCTCACGCCTTACAAATCCTTTTAAATTGTTAAGCAAAATATTGTGGGGAATTATTATTTTTGTATTATAAAGCAATTAAATCAAGTATGCACTTCTTAATCTTCAACAAATTCCACCAGCACACATATGGAATTGAACCTTGTGTACATTTTTCTAATGCCCACCAATTCCGTCTAAACTATGGAACAAGGCAAAAAAACGACAGTTTTCAATCCTAACTCCTCATATTTGAGAACTCAAATGTTATCAAAACACAATCTGTCAACTCGATTGTGTAATACCGTAGAAGTTAAATACCCTATTCTAGAATCATTGAGGTAAATTCGAGCGAATAGTAAAAAATGGGTCACGTCCAAAACTGCGAAAAGAGAAAGTAACGAAGTCTTCGTTGTCAAGTTCGCAAATCTGTTGACACAGCAACATCAAGGTCATCAACATAACGATTAAGCAGGTTTACGGTAGGGCACATAATGATGTTGTCGATCCACGGCCGGATTGCTTGAGCAGTTCATGGTCAAATCTAGGGAACAGGATTATTACAATTATTGAGACTATTGTCAACGTGTTTACGTTGTCACCTCGGCCAGCACGGAAACGCTTTCCGTCTAAAAACGTTGCTCAGCGATTAAAAGGCCGCTAGATGTGATATTCAATGAGCATCTCTATTACAGTATCTGAAAGCATTCAAGGTAAAACCATACAGAGCATATAGCTTCATTTGTAAAACATACCTGCAAGCAACTGAGGTAGAATGAGAGACTTTTGAAAGTCATCATACATGTTCATTGTAGTGGATCTTGACGCTGGGCAGAATGAAAGCAAAATTTATGTACTTATGTATGTATATTTATAGTTTGAATCGAAACGTCACAATAAAGGTTATAACTCAGTGTATGCCTTCTAACCTCTAAAATATGCAACCTGAGCTGCAGATATTTTCACCAATCAGCAAAACATTTAGAAGCAATACGCTCAACTGTGTGAGAAAATGGGAAAACTATTCCAAGCGTTCCGCTGTTATCCGTGAACAACTGTTCTCCTACATCACTACCTCAAGAATGACACTTTCCAAAAAGTGTCACGTATATCCCACCCGTGAACTCGGAACGTGCCCATTGGATTGCATACCCGTACTGCAAACAGATGCATCGTGACCTGATCAACGACGCGCATCGCAGGAAATCCGTATACGAAAGCCATCAAAATCGATTCGAACGGGATGCCTCAGACATATTAGATGCCAGCAGGATCCGAAGAATGAAAACGGTTATCGAAATCACATCGAACACATATCGCTCAAAGGTCAGTGACAGACTCACCGAAAAATACGCCACGCTCAGTCAAGCGAAACCTCAACATGCCGAACCAATCTACAATTACTTGATCCACCAGCTACTACCAAGCGAAAAGCCCGTGCTCCTGAAAGGATTAACATTCAACCATACCAACGCCAAACCCCACGTTCACTGCCTCCATTGAATCGATGCCACGGAAGCGAGCACTAACGGAACAGGCGTGCCAAGATATATGGGCAAAAATCTGTTCACAACTTGCTCATCCTAAGCGAAAGAATCACCTACCTGATGACGAAATCAAAGCTGTAAAAGTACTTCAGAAAAATCGAGAAATAGTGATACTCCCCGCTGACAAGGGTAACGCAATTTCAGTGCTCGATAACACCGAATACCAAGCGAAGATGTAAGTATTACTGGATTATAACGAGACATACCAACCAGTGAAAGGAAATCCAGTCGAAGAACTTAGAGCTAAAATCAACAAAAACTGAACTCTTTGAGAAAAAGCAAGCAAATCAGTGATGAACAGTATAAACAAATAAGGCCTGTAGAGGGACCCGTGCATGAGCCGGGGTGCCGCTTAGACCCATTGTCGTATAAGCGACAGCACCAAACTATTAGCTAGCGAAGTACCTTTTCCGTCTCCTAAGTCCATGCCCATTACAGAACAAAAACGACACGAAGACTTCTGCCACATTCATGGAACAAATCAAAGACCTCAAGTTAGAAGCTTACGAAGCTATGGTCTTATTAGGCGTCACTTCACTATTCATAAATATTCCAAAGCAAATGGCGTTGGATAGCATTCAGCGGATAATGGAGAAGGATTCCAATTTATCAGATAGAACAGCAATATCCAAGGACGATATAATGCATCTGATAGAATTGTGCATGGGAACATACCTACAGTTCAATGGGACGGTATATAAACAAATAAGAGGAACGCCCATGGGATCACCACTATCAGGCTTGTTAGCAGAAGCAACAATGAAACAATTCGAGACAAAAGCATTCGAAACAAACCGCCCACGCCTATGGATCCAATATGTTGATGATACGTTAGTGTTAAAAAAACAAACACGATAGTACCCAGCATAACATTCACCAAGGAGGAGGAAAAAGACTCGGCCCTACCGTTTCTAGACGTACTAGTTATGAGTTAACCAAACGGGAGCATACAGGCAACCGTCTACAAAAAACCGACGACGACGGACCGCATATCCAATTTCAAAAGCAACCATCCAACCTGCCACTTAAAGAGCTGTGTGCGTACCCTGTTCCATCGAGCCGACATACTACAGTAAACAGCAACTATGAAAACAAGAGCAATCTAGATTTTTTAAGTTATTCGCGGCCAATGGATATCCAAAATCTGTCATCAGCTCCTGTATTGGCAGAAAGCAGAGGGCAAACACAAAGAGGACAAGATCGATCGTGGTACTTCCATACATGCGGGGAGTATCCGAAGCGGTTGAACGCATAATACGTCCACTAGATATCAACCTTTCACAAACCGACCGGCATCCTGAGATCCACTCTATTCGACGGAAAAGATCACGTCAATCAGCACGACCAGTCAGGGGTAGTTTATGCCATTCCGTGACTCGGATGTGACAAACAGTATGTCTATGAGACAAGCAAACAATTGCCCACACGCTTGCACGAACATAGCTTAGCCCTACGACGCGCTGACCCACACTCGCAGATATGGAACCACTGTGCACAAACAGGCCATGAAGTCAACATCAACAACGCAAAGGTAGTCAGCCGGGCAAACAGAAAGGAGCAGCAACTGATTCTTGGACCCCTCCACTCGAATGACTCGTTCAATCGGCAAGTCGAGATTGGTAAGCATTACGTCATCTTAGCGAGACCCACGATGCATAATAGAGAGACAAACAGACGTACAGTGCACAAAAAGAACGGAACCAGAGATTCCATTCAATCACTCATTCCAGTTTGACAACGAAACCTAGTTTCGACAGAAACGTCACTATAAACATTATGATTCAGTGTACGCCTTCTAACCTCTAACACACACACACACATATATATATATATAACGTCGGTTTTAAAACGGGTATGTTGCTAATGTAGCAACATTTAAATAGCAAAGTACGATAAAGCAGAGGGAAAAGAGAAATCGTAAATGGCAGATAAACCATTTTTGTTGTCTGTGGTTTCAATATGAAAATTTCGTTGTTCGTCTTGTCTTTGCTTGTCTTTTTACGACACGCATTTTACCGGCAGGCAATAGAACACATGTTTCATAAATTTTGACTAGGAGTCATGTCTCTTATCTCATTTAATCAACGGCATCAATCAGGAGTACGACAGGAAATATTTTTTATGCATCCCGTCGTTGTTAGCTAACTCCAATGTGGTCGATCTGGGCCCACCGCTGGCCTAAGGGTGGCAAACGCCAGGTGACGTACCGGAATATCTGAGGCTTGCCTTGGTGAAAAACAGCCAATATTCTGAACACGGAAACAACAACCGCTCCCCATTTTCCGAACGACAATAGTTGAAACGTTAAGGCTTCTTAAATATGCTTCATTCGAGGACGGCTGATCTACACGGGCATTCAAGTCTCCTGTTAAAATCTCTGTGTCACCCGGCTTTACCTTTTGTAACAGATCATACAGCTTTTGATAGAAAATGTTCTTAACACTATTTGGAATGCGGTCTTTGGGCGCGTACGCAGAAACGATAGGTAAATTGCGTCTTTAAGAGCAGCGAATTTTAAATTTGCAAACATCCACGTCTCACTGCACATTGCGAACTGTCGAGTGGGATCGAGTCCAGTAGTGCACCCTTATCCAGCCCACTGGAAACCACACCAGCATCAGCGAAACCATGACACGTAGCCTCTGAGTCCCCAAAAAGACACAGATGAAAATTCACGGAAGGACCAGTTGTGGATGACATTCGGATAACAAAGCTGCAGCCTTGAATGATACTGTCTTGGCTACAGCACTTTTACGGCTAGGGTTTCCAGAGCGTGAGCTAAATACCCCTGTTGTTCTATACACATCTGCGCTCGTGCACTGATGATAGCTAGTTTGAACAGGTAACGAAGAAGAAGAGGTGCATCAGCCAGCGGAAGCCCGCTTGGCGAGATTTGGATGTCAGCTAAAAAGACAACGCAACTGAACAGGAACAAAAAGTCTTCCAGAGATAATACCACTTATTCGATTGCCTGTAGTTTCTGATACATAACAGGAAGTTGTGTGACAGTCGGGGTAACTTGAATCATTAAGTACACGGACGGCTTACTACAGTGAAAGGTCGCATTTGTGAGTAAGAGACGAGCATAAATCGTTGGTTGTCAGATCAGTTGCGTTCTTATTTGCGCTCGTTTGTGCATCACAGCGTTACTGACCACAGTTTATTTGCAGTTTTCTCGAATGTTCAAGGCGACTTAAACGGACTGAAACTTTGCGTAGCCAAGAAAGCCATTCGTTCACTAGAACATGATAAACTGATGGTCACTATTTATTATCAAAATGGAGAGTTAGCTTCTCATCCCATCTTGGAAATTCCCTTAGATTGGACGACGTATAGTCTCCATTTATAGGTAGTATCCTATATTTTTGAAGCACCAAATTGGACGACACATCTGCTGTGGCTTTGACTCTTTGCCCGACAACCGCTTCCCTCTGTCATTCCCGCCAACTCTAGAGGAAACTGCCAAAATATACAGATATAAACAATCATTTAGTAAGCTAAACTCATTCAGTTTATGGGTCTTTTGGTCAACACTTAGTGATCGATTAGTCTGCTGGCTAATTGGGTCCAGTGTTATTTTTAGACGTTTCATACGGCTTTCTCTTGTTTAATCGATCGACGTAATCAGTTTGCTGTCAACGCATTTAGTGTTGACTACTTACCAGAATAGTGGGAATGACGATTAAACACTTACTACTGTTTCAATGCTTCATTTATGTGATATGCATTGTTGGGCACAGATACAAATCAGCCGTCGTACACTGTACCTTGTACTAAGAAAAAACTTGTGTACAATACAGATTCACAGATAATGTCATTACAGTGAACTGAAGGAAAGATTCTGGAGTTAATTATTTTCAAACCACCAGCACCAGACGCCTTAGTACGTCAAAGGGTTTGGTTCCTCAGGCTCTGATTTGTTCTGCAGTACAAATGTTTCTGGGACCCCCCCCCCCCAAATAATTGCAGGTCTCAAATAGCTTTTGCTGAGGAATTCTAACACAATGCATTTCGCAACGGTATTTTCCATGAAACTTCGAGGATGAAGGACTGAATGATCTTCAGTACTCAGTCCACTGGATGATTAAACCAGGGTGGTAAAGACCGCATGCTCCGACCCGCTGCTTCGAAGATTAGCCTCTGGATGGTTGATGGGCCTGCTCGAGGACTCCTAAGAAAGCCACATATAATCGTCTGAGCAACGGAGCATTATTACACTAATAAACAAATGAATCCACTCGATTGCATTCCCTGGTTGATGAATTATTTGGGGAGTCCGTTTGTTTACTCTCCATTACCCTCAAACTCATTCGTAATCTTTTTGTGGTAGTCACCAGAAATGACAGAAGAAAACAAAAATATATGTAAAACAAAACCAAAAGATTCATTGTTTATTTTGCTTTATTTTGTCTTTTTTTCATTCTGATTCCATCTAACTCCTCTTTCTATACCATATTTTGTTTGGTACGCAGTCTAGAATCAAGTAGATATGTGTATATCCATACAATCATAACATTGTGATGCAGATAATTGAATTATTTCAGTCAGATGTCAGATGTTTGTTTTATTCACCTATGTTTTGCATCATTTTTATAATACACCTGCACCCGGGCTTTGTTCAAGATGCGAACCGGAAAGCACTGAAAGCATGGGTTTTTATTAAAAGTATTTTATTCCTCATGTTCGCAATTCGATGGACGCATGGTTCGAAATTTCCTACTGGCGTTTCTGAGCCAAATAAAGCAGCCAAACACCTGATACCACAAAAGGAATTATGAAGCAAGAAATTGAATCTGTATCATATCATTCTTTCAGTGTAAAATTTATATAGATTATGGACACTGACTCTGATAATCATCTAACGGGCCCGATCGATCAGGTCGCCGATCGCCAGTCATTCGATCCATCATTGCAGGTGACATGGCCAATGTGTAGCTTTGCGAAATTTCCGGTACCGGTATGGTGAGAAGAATTGGTTTGAACAAAATTTTTTTTGGACAAGCTATTGAGATTTGAAAAAAACGAAAATGTTTCCCATTAGCAAACGCGTTCGCGTAATTGAATAAAGTAAATCGGCAAGTTGGACTTTGTACTTACACATTACTTTCGAATTTCACAACAATATAAAATCATTTCCATCTTACCTTATCAATGGTATTTTTTGCTCAATATTTCTCCTAGGTAATGACCTCCAAATCCTACTATTTTATTGAATCGGTCGTGTGCTTTATGTATTATTGAGTAGGTCTGCTGGATTTTTAATTAATTCATGTAATTTCGATCAAAATGTGGAATGTTCTAAGTCCCGTGATTATAATTTAGTAAACGTGGGCATGTAATAAAATATCACTACCTGAATAGCTTGATGAGTGACATAATGCATTACTCCGTGCTTTCTCATAGTAGTCTCTAACCTATCAAACAAATGAGCGCTGGAATAGTTAGATTAATCTCTAGCTTTAAAAATCTATCCGAAGTTTACAGCATTCGAACATATTTGTTCTTGAGATCCTGATGAATTTCGGTAGCTTAGCGCTGGAAGCCTTCAAAACAAGCACCCGAGCTGACCAGGTCCATCAATTTTGTTCAACAAACGTCCGAGCACCATTCGTGTACCAACTCTTATTGGTCTGTTGAAATGTCAATGACTCGCTAATTCAGAGCCAGAAGGGCTGTGGAATCACCAGTATCAATTACCATCTCCATTACAACCGTAATTCTGTCTTTGCCGACTAAATCGCTCAGGAATTGAATAAATTGCCGCTGGAGTGGAACATGCCGGGGTTATTATAACTGATCAAGGATTACAACTGATAATTAGTAGTGCCAAAGCCATCACTAGCAAAACAATATTTAATTATGCAGATCGCAGCTGATAAGAATCGGGAGATTTGCGATTTGCAAGATGGTCCATGAGCTGGAAACCATTATTACAGATACAGGAAACTTGGTTTTCTGTTGAATCCTTTATACGAAAATTCCTTTATTAACTGGTCGCAAATAACAGCAACTTTGACCGCAGTAATGAAGGTCTTAAAAGTATGGACTTTGGATGAAAGCATCCGTGTGGGCACAGGGTTTGTAGCTTTAAGCAGCAAGCTGCAAGAGTGAAATGTTATTTCATTTTGAACAGTTAAAATCGTCTTTTTGACCGTAACTTGACAAATCCTGACTACCACTGTACCCCACTGTTTATGAAAGCCAGTAATCCCTAAATATCAGTGCTCGCACACAGACATGACCGATGTATCTGCAAAGTGCACAGATTGTACAATTACATAATAGACATAATACTAAACATGGACAATTCGACTGGAGTCAACAGGATTTTATTACAAAGTAGTCAGTATCTGATGACCAAACGAATACAAAAGCTTAGCGGATTAGCAGTTACGGTTTGCGGACTTCGACAGAAACGTCGAAGGCATTAGTGTGTGTTCGAATTATGTCAGTGTCAGTAAACTGGCTGCTTAGATTATCCACTCCTCGCTGCTAAAACATTTCCAATTCACAACGAGACTACACCTTGACGTGGTGTGACGGCTTGCGTGCCTCCATGATCATACGAGCTATACAGGATGGCTTATCTCAAGCCGAAGATCCAATCATGCCTGAAAGGTCAATGGGTAGAGGCCTGACGAGTTTTCTCCTGGTCCTCGAAGTTGGGGGTTGATCTGAGTTAGCAGCTCAGTCGGAAAAAACGAGTGGAAGAATAATTGATCCAAGTAGATGGGCTTCCACTCAGGTATTCCCCGTTGCCTTGCGGTCAGGTTCTTGTCAGAACCAAAGGCTTTGATTGAGAACCCTAATCGTTCTTCAGCTCAGCGGCTGGAATCCCTAGCAGTACCCTTCCATCAATCCCCATGAGTTACACGCCTACAAATAATTCCATACTGCATCGGTCGTCGCGCAGGATAATCAGGACCGCGCTGCCCA
Organism: Fasciolopsis buskii; assembly: GCA_008360955.1. Taxonomy (NCBI): domain Eukaryota; kingdom Metazoa; phylum Platyhelminthes; class Trematoda; order Plagiorchiida; family Fasciolidae; genus Fasciolopsis; species Fasciolopsis buskii. The sequence goes on from LUCM01006555.1 coordinate 99,641, forward strand.
CTGCATTGGACAAAGGTGGGGTGGTTAGTGATAAGTATGCTACTGCTCAGAGTTCCCTCTCTTTTATTCAACCTGTCCCTTCTGTCTCCAACCCAATCTGTCTGCCCCTTCTGCCTACCCATAGTATCTCCATTGATAACACGCCCGATACTCGCAACGATTTATTGTCAAGTAGTGTAGTAGTTGGTCTTCAGTCTGTTAGCTCACATTTTCTCAAGCCTCGTTAGCCTCTGAATCTCGGTTCCTTCAATGTGCGCACTTTAATACAGGCTGGCCAACAGGCGTGTTTGGCTCGGACAGTGGACTCACTTTCGATTGATGTTTGCTGTGAGTGAAACACGAGTTAAGGATTAGAGTAGAGTGGAGTGATTCAACTAACTGCACCAAACGTCTCTTCAAGATATTTTCTTCGCACTTCAGGAGACGAAGCAACTCAAGCTGTGGGTCAACGCGGTGTAGGAATAGTCTTGAGTGAGAAGGCTGAAGCAGCCCTTTTAGATTGGATCCCAGTTAACAGTCGTTTGTGCACCATGAGACTGCAGGGACCAGTGGGTGTCCGGAAGGATAGTGGTGTTAAGCGCAGTTTATTTGTTATCTCGGCATGCGCTCCAACAGACTGCTGCACTGACATGGAGAAAGACGAGTTTTACGATGACCTCGTCACTCTTGTTCGGAAGAGCAAACGCTCTGACATTGTAGTGGTAGCAGGTGATTTTAATGCACAAGCTGGACAACTGAGTACATTGGAGTCCTGTTTAGGTGGGCGATGCGCCTTGCCTGTTCAACGAACAGACAACGGGGAAAAACTTCTCCAAATCTGTGCAGACAATTATTTATTCCTACTTAGTAGGAATTTCCGACACAGTTCGCGTCGCACAGCGACATGGCACTCTACTTCGAAGGATAGTCTGAGTCAGATCGACCATATTACAGTAAGCTAACGCTGGTATGGTTCTGTCCAGAACTGTAGACCATAATGGACCATATACGTCGAATTGGACCAGGTGTTAGTTTTAATGCGAATATTGCTGCAGCTCAACGTCCATCCACGCAGGTCACAAACCCGATCGATCGTCGACCGTCTGTCTTATTCGGATGTTCGCAACAGCTGCGAACAGAAACTGTCCGAGGAACTAAGAACTGCGACCAGTAGCAATGTAGACGATCAGTGGGATCAAATGAAGCAGGCGATGCATTTGTCAGCGAATTTCGCCTGCGGTCCCAGACCTAGCATTCATCAAAAACACTGGATCTCGCAAGCGTCGCTAAGTCTAATGGAGCAAAAACGCGAGCTGCCTAACTGTAAGGAAGCGAATAAAATGCATCGACAGTTGCAGCGTCAGTTGACCATAAGCCTTAGGAATGATCGCGAAACCTGGTGAGGTAAGGTAGCCGAAGAGATGGAAGTGGCCTCCGCTTCAGGTAACAGTCAAAGACTGTTTAAGCTTATACGCGACAGTGGTGGGCGGCGAACTTCGGTTAGTGAAGTCGTGTGCGATAAGAATGGAGAGCTCATCCATGGTAGACAGGAAAGACTGGACCTTTGGGCAGAATATTTCAAGGATCAGTTTAACTGCCCATACGCTATTGTATCTAGTCCGACGTCTGGAGCTGTGAATCCATGGGAGGTGTCACTTGATCCCCCAACGGAAGTGGAAGTGGAGTCGAATATTCGGCTTCTGAAAAGGGGAAAAGCTGCCGGTCCCGACGACCTTCCCCCAATTCATTTCAAATTGGGTGGAGAGGTGCTGGTGAAATCACTTACCCCCTTGCTTCGTGATATTTGGAACGAGGAGCGTATCCCGCTATCGTGGGGTGAATCGCTGATTATACCCATCTTCAAGAAGGGTACACGGAGTGACTGCAGCAATCATCGTGGGATTAGTTTAATTCCGATAGTTACTAAGGTGCTAGCTTCGATAATGCTGCGCCGTTTGACACCGATTCGCGAGAGTAATATTCGCGAACAACAGGCCGGATTTCGGCCAGGTCGAGGTTGCATCGACCAAATATTCACTCTTCTACGGATATTCGAAATGCGCCACACGCACCGCCGCCCTACGATCGTAGTCTTCCTCGACTTGAAAGGTGCTTTCGACTCAGTCGATCGACCAGCACTGCTCAGTGCCCTCCACCGAAAGGTTAGGCCAACGAAGTTTGTGAACCTATTGCGAGCATTGTACTCGCATACCAACGGTCGCGTTAGGGTATACGGTGAACCATCAAGTTCATTCGAAACGACTAGTGGCGTTCGACAAGGATGTCCCATCTCCCCATCCCTGTTCAACTTCGTCATGGACGAGGTGATGGAAGATGCTTTAGGATGTCTCCGGGATGTAGGAGTCGATCTGGGAAATGGAGGAAAGCTATGCGACCTAGATTACGAAGACGACGTCGTGTGCCTGTTCGAGTCTGCGGACCATGCACAATAGGCACTAGATAGACTGTCGAGATCGGTTGTTCGGTTTGGCATGTAGTTTGCATCTTCAAAGTGCAAAGTACTGTTACAGGACTGGACGACAGCAGCACCGAACTTGATACTGGATGGAGAGGAAATAACAATGGTGGACCGTTTCACCTACCTTGGTAGCTGCGTGTTCAACAATGGTAGCTCGGGATTGGAGGTAAGTATGCGTATATCCAAGGCTCGGGAAGCTTACGCTGGATTGAAGCACTTGTGGCGTCGGCCTGATATTTCACTGAAGTTGAAAGGTCATGTGTACTGTGCTGTAGTGCGTTCAGTTCTGTTGTACGGTTGCGAGACGTGGAGTATGCGTGTGGGCGATGTTCGTCGGTTGGAGGTTTTCGACAACCGATGTTTACGTATTATGGCTAGGATTGGATACAGTAACCGGTTGAGTAATAATGAGGTTAGGAATCTGGCATTGGGTGCCACTTCTGAAAATAGCTTGTTTCAACGTATGAAACTTAGTAGACTGCGCTGGTTGGTCTTGGGTCACGTGTTGCGTATGACGAACACTCGTCTACCATGCCGTGCCTTATTTTGTGCTCCTCCTAAGGAAAGGAAGAAGCCCTGTGAAGGCCATCCGATGACGTGGCAACGTGGGATGAGAAAATGTACAGCGCAGTTAGGTAAAGTAAGTGTCTCACGCCCTCGTGGTTGGGGTCCGAAAGACTCGTCGACTTGCATGCTGGGGACACTGAAGTATAGGGCAGTGAACCGTGAACAATGGCGATCGTGCTGTCATTATCTATCAAATCAGAATGGTTGAAATCACGTGCATTTGTACAGTTAGGCTGTGTTTCGTGTGTTGGCTGCAGCAGCGTCTTATCTTTTGCCGCCACTCCCTGTTCCCCTTGGATATTCACTCTTTTTATATAAACTTGTAACTCTGGGGAAAGGCAGCGGTCAGTGAGGCTTGCCTTGCCGTTTAGGGCTGAACGATTATGATAATGATGGTGATTACTTCCAATTCTTATGTCTATTCGGGCATGAGGTTATCCTGTTTATTTTCTGGCTTATCATTCGGCTATCCGAATTCGTGATTCTTATTTTATTCTATTCAACATTAATGCTTCTGTCACTCAGTCTTATGAATCTGCCGATTTCTAAATGTAGTCGTGACCAAGTCATTTCAACTTCCTTCGCGTAACTTTTAATTGTTCATCATTTATTCATCATCAACATGAAGACCGTCTTTCGACTTTAGGCAGCAGCTACCCGCTGAAATAAAGTAAACCGGTATTGTTATAGAATAAAAACGATTAACTCTCAAGTAATTCTTTATGAATGAACTTACTTAAGAAAATCATCATGCTGCTGGTGATGAAATCATTGAATAACGGTTTGTTCTGTTCTTTTAAAGTTGGAATTTGGCTGTAATCCAAGTGTTGAATCTGAAGTTACAATGGAAAGTATCATTTTTCCATGTGGCGAAATCGACCTGGAGATATAAATTTTTAAGCGAAACCTTTCCAATTATCAGAGGTTCTTGAAACCAACCGAAATTGATTTGTGGGCTGTGTAAATAACTGGGTAGCGATTTGGATGACCACATTACTGATTGAAAACATCAGCCATATGAAAGTGAGACTGGAACAACCGTGTCAGAAATCCAACCACGGAAGGTGACGTGCAAAAAGGTAATCAATTGCACATTGCCAGTCAGATGGTGTTCGGTTAAGTAGGTGTACATCAAGCTTCTCGCAATTGTCAAACCGCTTGAGCAATGTTGAAGTGATTAAAATCATCCAACTGAAGTTTAGTTTAAAATTTTCCAATATCCAAGACTGCTTTGCAAATAATCAAATAGGTTTCTGTAATATTCAATAAAGTCAAATCAAGAACAATGAAGATGAAGCGTAGTACCTGAAAAATATAGAGTCATCATCCGTCTAATCCTTTAGGTTCCACTTCACTGCAAGCAGACATTTGTTTTATCGCTAAAGCCTATTACACCGCAATCCGCGTCATTCCCACTCCCGTTAATTCATTATGACTGAAAATTTTCATGACGTTATTTGTTAATACTTTTGACACGATGCAACTTCTTTCCACTATTCGGCAGTTCTAAGGCTCAACTTCTCAAACTCTTAGACTGACTGGCCGGGTTTTACCTTATCCTTCAACTTTGATTGCTTCTATTCATTATGGCATGTAAAGGCATGCTCGATATTGTTCCACTTTGCTTGGTTATTAGGCCGAAATCCGCCGTTTACTAAACCGTTATTTACTCCCTGTAGGATTATTCAGTTTCAGTTCAGTTAACCGAGCTCAGCGTAAAGTAAAATACTATTGAAGGGCAATAAGTACGGGCTACTTGGACTCTGGATGAAGTAGTAGCTACCCATAAGGAAGGTGATTCCAATCACGGGGAGAAACACGCCTCAGTAAAATTACTAGAACAGAATAGTTGAAGATTTGCAATTTTTGCTGAATCCGGAAGTCAGTTTTACCATATCCAAAATTTTTCAGTATTAATAAAAGGACTTCTTTTGAGTTGATTCGGGTATCGAACACTTATAGATTACCGGAATATGGCCATTTATTCTACGAAGTATTTTCACCTGGTCTCCATAATAATGTGTTCATGCTGCTACATGTCAGGAATCCCAAATAGGACGTCAGATTACTAAACAGGAGATTTCACAACTGCTTCTACTGTCCCAGTCCAATCGGTCACAAGTGTCATCAGATCATACTGTTCGTAGTATCGCACATTGCGCTGCATACACCTATTCGCCGTACTGCATGCACTTTTCAGAGAATTTCAGCTCGTCAGACACGTTCACTGGATCTAATTTCACAGTCAGCCTTTAAAAAAACCGGGTGATTCAACTTAATTGATGCTGATCAACAGTTACATAATTCTTTTTCCCATGTTGTTTTCATTTCTTTGAGTCAACCACGTTTTAAAATCCAATACGCACTATTTAACACCTAAGCACAGATTTCTAATGACTTTCATTGGCTAGTGCTAACAGATAGGAAAGTTAAGTAGCCGAGACACCCTGGGAAAAGTTTTCACCGAAGGTCACATAGTCAAGCTGAAAAATGAATTTAGTCACCGAATTAAAGGAACAAATCCTGTATGCAATAATAAACAGACAATCCACTGTTTGTTTCACCCGATGACGTAATCGGTTAAGAAATCACACTTAAATTGAATAGAAGATATGAATGGAAATTCTGACTTATCTGGCATTTCTAATGCTTACCCACTAGGCAAATGGAACAGTTCCAAAATGTTGCCATTTCATAACCCTTTTGAGCACAAGGTCACTGACCCATTTCGGTCGAATTTGTCACTTCCTTGCCACAGCTATTACGACAAATTATGGATCACGTGACAAGTGGCATTAGCAGCATAATTCAGTCACTTTTCAGTGTTGAAGCAATTATTATTCCAGGAACAAAAATACAATGTAAATAAGACGGTTCGGCGTATTTCACATTTCCGTGTAATGATTTGGACAAGATTAATGTACCACTGTCGTTTACATTGAACCCGCACGATCACTGGCCGAAAGTCGTTGCCAAATGGAATTTGATACCAACTGTGTTCGGAAAAAGCGCTCAATCTGGAAATAACTTTTTTGTCGAAAGAAGCTGGAATAAAAACAAAACTTCGACTCGCCGCATTCATGCCAACTACAAACGACAGAAACTTCTATTGCTTGTGAGGTGAAGAAAAAAGTGTAGGATAAAATGAAAATGTCTTGATATATGTCTGTACTCATCCCAAGTATTCCCTATAAGCCATATTTGTACCCGCTGAAAATTCGCGCATATCTTTGTGTATAAAACAAATTTCGAACAGACTTGACTTGACTCGACTTTAGTTCTCTAAACACTTTATTTGTCTAACGTAAGTTGTCCCAGCTTAGCACAATCACACTGGGAAATTTTCAACTGTTTTGCTAGGCTAAATGTGTGTTTTGCATAAATTGGCGAGGTATCAATAGGTTTGGATTTTGCATTTCATTTTCGAAAGAAACAACCTCCGGGGCCAATCTAATTTCGTTCGATTGCGTCATCTCTGGCGAAATTAACTCTGACCATTGCAGTGTGCAATAGCTATTCATATACTTCTAATACCCAGTCGAAATATCAACTGATCACTAGAGAGAACAAATTAAATTAGACTTATATGCAAAATGACAATGAAAAGAGAAGTAACGAGATGAAAGACTAGACAAAACTGATGATCACATTGAATGTCGTCATGATATGTCGCCATGCGATGGAATAAATCCTCAGTTAGTTAAGTATGGGCAAAAGCACAGCAAAAAATAAGTGATACTGACAATTTCAGATTGATATACGGCACATGGGTTGGGTAATCTCGCAATCAGATGCCAAATGTGAAATTTTTGCCTTTGTTCCTATTTACACTGTTTGGAACATCGCTTGAAATTACAGTTCAATAGAATATCCATCCGCCTCGGATAGCCTGATGCCACTATTTTTCAGTAATGACAACACTAATAAGCACCTGGTATGATATGGCCTTAGGTTCGTGTCCTTCAGTTCGTGACTAGGTCGAATTGCTTCGCAGTAAGTGGGGCCCATGGAACTTACCGTTAGTGCTGAACTGTCACATGTGACACAGTATACCTCCAGTCAAAACAACCGAATTTTCTGGCTGAAAAAATCTATTGTCTTTATCCATCTATATAGATCAAGTATCTGGTGGTTGTTACTAAAGCTTTGTTTCACACACGCCCTGCTTCGATGATTGCAACCGTGATTTTCAGTTCTTTGGAAAGGATTTGGACCTCTTCATCTGACAATCAATGAAGAAGGAATATTTTAGATACACAATTATTTGGTAAGTCATTTCCACACGCCTATTTACACTCACATCATCAGTCGGCTCTCAAGGAACATTGGCATCTCTTTCCTTAAACCGTATATGTGTATGGAACCGTTTCAGCTCCCAGTCAAAGACAGAAATCATACTCACACGCGCAGATCGATAATAGTCTACTTAGCCTTCATGTGCTATCCAAGTCTTGTGAGAGATGTGTTGCCTCCAAATAACTTCATGCAAAAACTTCTCCCCCTTAAGATAAAGTTTATCATACGCTCAGCTGACAGGAACAATTCAGAAATGTTCGGAAGATTATTATCTTGGCCGTCCACGATTATTCGTCATTCTCAAAAGATGACAGAACAATCAGACCTTCGATGGATATTCCAAGAAATTGACAGGGACAAATAACATCACCCAGAATGGGCAACACAACTAAATTACGACGAAATACTTCGTCATTCCTTATCTATCCTTACATTTCTAATTTCGGACCACCATTAAACTGGCTCATGGATGCAGTGGTATTTGATCAAATCAGATAATAGATTTGATATCCTTAGATCTTATAAGTCTAAAATAATCCCATTTTTACCTGAGCATTCCCTGTTCACTGTCATCACCTAGGTCTGAAAAACCGACGCGAATAAAACAGCCGCATGAATTTGCATCAGCATGAATAGCCTTTCATTTTCAAACATCCCTACTTAAGTGACAACCTCAAAAATAGTTCCTTATCAAGGATTATAATAGGTTCTGTTGAGAACATTTTGTCTTTACGCTTACCTCAACGAAGCGGAAAGTGTTTGTTCAATGACCACGTTAATTTTTTCGTTTTGATTGTGTCATTAATCACAAAACTCTACTTGATGAGAACTTTATTTGAAGTGAACACTATAATGACCTAGTCCCAGTTGCGAAATGAAACTTTCGAATCATCTTCTAGCTATGATCATTCAGTTGTGTGTGCGAATTCATTCACTGTCCAAAATTCAGGATCAGAGATGTCAATTTTCGAGTGGATAAACTACGTACCTAAAGAAGCAACATGGAACAGGCTCAGTCTTGAGAATAGCAGGTCGATAATACAATTGTTTGGTGTAACGTGTAGCGTGTAATCATTTTGCGTATTTGTCTTCAGTCGCCGTTTCCAAGGCTCACACCAATTTGTTTATAGTTAGGAAATATGCGTATCTTCACCTACATTAGTCTGTCCAATTTGTCATTTTTTCATTTTACTCAATCAACTTATCTCAGTATACACAACCAGGTTCTGTGGTTCCATGCCGCTTGGTACATTGCGAGAATATTCCAAGGGTTTCCCCCGTTATCCATTGATCTGGTAACCCTGGATAACGAACGAAACAGATTCGTGCTGTTTTCCATCCGGAATAAAAAACCGATTAAGTGTGTAAACTTCTCGGATCAACTAGTCACTGTTTTACTAGGTGAATAGTGTGCGTGCTACAAAACTAACAAGACAGAGAAATTTTGGTTGCATTGGTACATAAAAGTAGATACTGATTCCGAAATGCACAGATATAATTGAATAATTTATTTATGCTATATGAGTACTACGCAACATATCGATGAAAACGTTCTCTCCAGTGCTCTAAACATTTCCCGTCAGGTTAAGGTTTACTTCAGATGTTCATTGGTTTTCTATTGAACTAGCATTTCCATCTAATGACTCGGAATTTCAGAATCGAACTTCTAAATGTTCATTTGATGTCATTGCATTTGCTCCAGTTATGTGATTCCCAGTTCCGTGGGTCTTTTTTGGTGTGTAACGAAAGTTTCTGTCGATACGTGCGTTGCGTAGGTCAACGCCTGAACGCATTGGTGGACAGCGCATGAAACCCGCCAACCGTGATGGGATTTGGCACGCATCTCAGTTGGCAGTGGAAGCAGCCAAGCAAGCACGCAAGCATACAAACAAAGTTTCTCTATCGTTTCGAAATCACACGCACCAACGAAGATTCACACACACTGACACGTAAATCTATGGACACAAAAATCGGGACCTACTCGTACGCTAAATTTCGAGCACATCACATTGCAGTCGCCAGTCCGGCATTTGGTAATTAATGAGACAATGTCCGTGGCAGGCGCAAGGTGGACAAATAATAATTAAATCAAAACAAGCCACATGGTTGCATGCATTTTCAGCGTAAAGATTTAGTAATATTTTGGATATTATCGGATTATTTGCAGGAGGAGTTTGTCCTACAGCTACGCACTTCAGTTCTCACCCATTTATCACAGCATCTCCAACCAGCAACAATCCTCATCACGTGGACACCAACCAAAACGGCGAGAAGCACCAACCCAGGCCAAAACCCAAGCTAATTTCTTCATATGTCTACACCAAGTCATTAGCCTGGCCGCCACGACACTTGTTCCACCATCGACCAACAAGCACAAAAAGAGCACGAACAGATAAATGATAAGCGGGCATACGCAATATGTGTCCAAACCACCGAAGGCGATGTCGAGCAATTAACCCGATCAGAGAATGACTGCATTTACCCAACAAAGGACGACGCATCTCGTCAATGCCCACCCGATGTTCTCACCAGACACGAGCAATATTTCGGAGACACCGGTGAAGGAACACAGAAGGTCGACGGGCATCCTCAAAGTGGATAAGCCGGATCTGGCAACCGCAATGAGGAACACTGCGAACTGTGGCATTTTCCAAAAGTTTCGTACGTTCACCAAAGCTGCTCTGCTTTTGCAATTCGTGATGTAACCTCCTCTCCAAACACCTCCGCCAGGTATGATCAGGCTCCCAAAGCACTTGAAGCTATTGACTACTTCTAACGGATCACCACAAACAGTAAGTGCAAACCTATCAACAGAGTGGAAGACTCCGCGAATGTCCAAGAACATGATGATCATTGGCCTTTTGAAAGTAGAACGGTGCTCTAACACCAGTTGGTGGGTGAATATTTTACCGATGCATCCACAGCCAGCGCAAAAACCTAGCCTGTTCCTCACAAGTTTGCCTTTCACAAGTGTTCTACGAGTTGCGAAGAATGACGGACGCAAGCAACTGTAAGGCTATCAGGATTAGGCTAGTACCGATCTTGTTAGCACTGTCACTGAGCAAATCCGTTGTGCAGATGGAGATGACGGTCGACTCCTGCCACAAGAAGGGCACTTTATCGAAATAGGGGATCTTCACGAACAAAACGTGACTTTCGCCGACTAGTTTGATTCATTTATCTTTAAAGAGAGTTGGGGAAAGCCCACCGGAGCCCGAAACTTTATGACGTTGTGAGGCTCGGATTTACTTGGGGATCTCCAAATCAGTTGTTGGATCTGTTGCAACAGGCCACCGGACAATTGTCGAAATATCTACGGAACTGGCTGACGCTGACAGCCAGATAAATTGTGCCTGACAGTGTTCTGGCCAGCGGATAGGCGGACCACAAGCTTGACAGATCAATTACCTCACACTCAATGTTTTCCTACGGTAGCTCGGATGAGGTGAAACAGCCTGCGAGAATTTCCCACAGCGACACCACGTTCCACATCTTAAGCTCGATGAGGCCACCAGATCCCACGATCCGTACGCCAGCTTGCAATGTAACCTCACGGAAAGAATAGATGGGGAAGCCAGTCGAATAACAGAACTGCAGTCTTGAATGCGAGTCTCTTGAATGCATCACACATCGGTGGCTAAGGTCCCTATTGCGCTAGCTAATCACCCCTATTGATCTAACGCGAATCAGTGTTGGCACTTTGAATGCGGCCAGTTTGAGGGCGCATCAAGGATGAAGAAGTGCACCCGCCGGTGGAATAAAGTTCGATGAGATTTGGATGTTATCTGAGGGAGAACACGAAAGAATAAGAACAGGAATCATTCTAGCAACGTTACTGCTAGTATGACCGACTGCAGTCACGAAGAATGTAAGGGAGTAGGGTGGGAAAAGAAGAGGAAGAACACGAGTTATTAATGGAACACACAGTTGTGTATGATGAGGGTCGATTTTACAGTCGAGAGGGGAAAACAGAGGCGATCGTGCGAATATCAGGTATGTTCATGGTTATGCGTTCTGGGCTGTTGTACTACTCAGTCATCCAGTTCAGTTTAGACCTTTTCATTTGCGGATGCACCACTAGACTTTGCGCAGCCAAGTGCTTCCCGCAAGGCAGCAGAATCATTCTAGACGAGGAGGTGGCCAGATGATCGGTTTATATGCCTCTTCTTGAAGATTTTGGCGAGTCAGCGGAACGCGACAAGGTGTAATGGCTTTATTTATTTCGCGGGTGCTGATCATCTACAACACCATATCTTATGACGGGCATACAGGCATGAACCTTTTGGGAAAAAGGGCGTGTCTCAGATTGCTTTGCGTTGCACGATTATCCGATTGAGGTAATGATGGAGTTGAAATCGGGTTGCCTTTCGTTAGCTCAGGCTAAAGACAAATTACAGTGTGAAAAATTGACGTGTCCATGGCAGAGCAGACCCAGGACTATAGGGTCCAACGGAGAACTGGTCGTATCAAAAGTCTGCTCTGTGCAAACACTCGTTGGCCTTCAATCGCAGCAGGTCGCCTATTGCGTCACTGTAAACATCATATTTAATGTATACGGTTTGCTGCTTTTGTAGAATCGACCTCCCTAACAACGGAACCAAAACGTTTCAAATTCATGAAATAAAACAAAGAAAGAATCTTCTTCAGGCTCACCTGAATCGTGAAAGGAAGATCACATTTCACCGCACCAGGTGGAGCTGTGATCGAAACACGTGGATCGTACAGGCAAACAAGCCGTCCTCCGGCCCGTCCTATTTCTGCACAGTCTCGTTTCAGTCGAGCACACGGAGCAAAAGTCACCGTGGTCAGTTTGGGTAAACGCACTTCCAGGTAGTGCTTGCTATCCACGACCACGTCGGTGGTGTGCAAATCACGCCATTGCGACAGAACCTTGTGTTTCTAAAATAACTCAGAAGTGGTTACCGCAATGTAGAGACGATTTCGTGTGCTTCCAGCAGCCATTAGAAACAAACTATCGTAATTTTAAGCGGATTTAGGTATCTACTTTTTCAAAGTCTATTGGTAAATTCATATGTAGAAAGCTAGAACAATCATTTTTTTCGCCAAATTAAACATCAAAAAGGGACAATCATTTGACGCGATCCGTTACAGTAAAATTGGGTTTCAAAATACATTGTTGATATTGAATGGTTCATCGTCATCCCTGCCAGCGTTAGCTTACAAATAGAAAAAATATATAAAGATAATCGCAATTACGCGATCGAATGTTATTACCGTCGTCGTCATCACTTTCTACATTGTCATCCTCGTCAACGTTGAAACATGTCCAAATTGAAACACTTACTACATCGAGGTCTTCATCGGCTCCAGCCACACCGCTCTGGCCAGCTTCGATCAAGAACAGAACTGTCTCTCTGGAACCGACTTTATTGTAGGAATTTGGAATACCCACGATCCATGACTCGTTCGGCTAAATTTTCGACAAATGAGATGCGCATGTATTTTGAGATCAGGCTATAATAATACACCACATTTTACTAAATGATAATAAAACCACGAATAATCTATTTCTGGTGGCGAACGTTTTTCTTTATGAAGATAAAAATTACGCCACGGAAATCATCAAATAAATCCAAATTGCCGAAAGAACCAATCGCTCTGGGTTGCAATGGCATCTGAAGAAGAAGAGTTTCGTGTTTCCATGCAATTGACCGACTTTACCTTCTCAGATCCAGTGACAAATAAATGATATCATCTCTCGTTAATTCGATGACAGAAGAAAGCCTAAATACCATCGGGCATGGGAATCGTACATGCAAAGCACATCAGTATCCAAAATCGTTGTAGATACTCATCCATGCTAACATCCCTCAGTCAAAATGCAACGTCTGTTTCATATTTCCAATAGTACCAATAGCGACTTCGATTTTTGAACTGTCGAATCGATTTAATAGATAACCTCTCTCAGTGGTCAAATGTTAAGACAGTTCAGTACTAAGACTTTTCCCGTCCAAGTGAAAAATGAATCCGAAATGTAAAGTCTATGCGGTCAGGTTTCCAAGTGCGCTCTTAGAGCAGATATCGTCGATTTTGACGGTAATGCGTGTAACCTTAGCTTATCAAGTGAAGAGAAAAACAAAACGGCTAGCTTATTTCACTGATTTGATCAGTTGGAGATAAGGTTTGTGATATCATTCAAATGCCAGCTGAATTGTTTTTCCGTTTTATCCTAACCTGTTGTTAAGCTTTCGTGGGGAGAGACCCAAAGGCAGTTTTGGGATACCTACCAGCGAATCTGTGGTGAATCACATATGAATTCCCGTCCCCACTTGTTTATCAATCAAATCTAACAGAATTTCTAATATGGATCTTATCAGCGGCCACGAGTCCGATTATTGGGTGATCTATGTTTGTAAAGCGACAGGGACATCCGGCGTGTTGGTCGATCACGTGAGGTGAGTGCAGGTCATCGATCAGGCCAGTCTAGCCAACGTGCAAGTCCATCGGAAAGCCCAAATAGGACTGAACACCCACGGTTGGCCTACTAGAAGGCGCAATAAACCATCAATTCCGCTAATGAGTTAGTGCGCGTACCATCTCTGGGCCTCGTCCTATTCAACCAAACTTGCACATGTCAAATTCCTCAGGAGAAAAGCCGGAAAGCAATTATTTATTGCTATGTAATGAGTAAGAATTGGCTTAACTTCCATAAATCATGAAATCTATTCCAAAAGGCTGGTAGCGAAAGGATCCGAAATTGCCTGTCTCCTCGGGTTTTCGAAATACTTTCAAAGGGTGTGAGCCCACAGTGATGTTTTTGAGGAACTCGTGGAAAAGGCAACCAAGATTCGAAGCACCTTTCATTCCAACAGTGACAGACCAAGGATCCATAAATTCCACTTCAGTCCCTTTGATTATACGGAGTTAAACTCGTCTATTTGCGATATTTACCAATTATTCCGGATAAAATATCTTACACATCTAGCAAGCATACGTCATATTAGAATCCGAGTGAAGATTTTGTCCCTAATGTTCCGGTCTGTGTTCACGAATGCTTTGTGTCTCTACCTCGCCGTATGCGACCTTGGGAAGGTCAAACATTTCGAGTCTAAACCGCCTAGCTGAAGTGCCATCAAGTCACAATTATTAAAGCACGCGTACTTATAATAGATTGGATAAATGAAGTAAATTTATCCTGCGCACACGTGAGAAGCAGCATCACAGAACTATGGGATCAACCGGGTCGAACGTCGTTTCCATGTCAAGGAAGGTAGCAATCTTTGGTCTATTGAACGTGTTCGTATGTTCTAAGGTTTGCCGCAGAGTGGTGATTTGATGAAAGCAATGCAGATCGGGACGGAAACTGGCTTGCTTCTCAGGCAAGCACTTTTCGCGGGCATTAGATAATCAAGGAGAATGATGTATGAGAGTTGTTTGGATGTCATGCTTACCTAACTAATTCCTCCGTGATTATTACTTGAGGACCTGCTAACTTTCTTGCAAACAGGAACAGTCACCAATTCAAGCCAGAACCTAGAAATACGTTTCCTTGCCTGGATTGATCTCACCAGTTTTGTTAACTCCAAAGTTTACAATCCGCTGCTGTCCTTGGGAAACGACGGGGACAGCTTGTCTGGTCCAGGTGCCCTATGCAATTCAAGGATACCTGCTTCCATAACGGTCTTTATATCTGGTGTAGGAGTGTTAGCGACCTAAATTATTTCAAATTTCAACATGAAGCCCACTGTGAGAATGGGGCATTTACACGGTTCCTTTAACTGTTCTGCCCCACGCGCTAGCCAAATCTGAAAGTGAGTCTTTGAGACTACGGATCCCTTGATATTCTTATTGAAGCCCGATTTTCACGAGTCAATACTTATGTTCAATCTCCAACGTTTAGGCTAGCACCAGCCTTTTGCATTTCCCTACATTTTTCTATCATCCTCTGCTTACGGTCATTTTTAAGCTCCTGGACAGCCGTCGCCAGGGTGGTATGCACATCTCACTGTACGTGGCATCAGAGAGGACAGATCTGCGAATATCAAACAGAGCGCTTTAAGTCGATGATGCCCACCGTTTTAGAGGTTTAAACGGTCTGGAGTTCTATGTGAAAGTTGCCGATAAGTGGAATGCCTCTTTGATCTGTTCCTAGCATTTCCTTGGATTCTGGGTATTTGGTTGTGAAGAAAATCGGGCTTAAGAGCTTCAGTTGGAACTGAAGTCGGCAAATATCATCTGGAGACAACTGAGCACAATGCGTGATTTTCATGCTGATGCGACAATGGACCAGGCGTAAACAAAAGTCAGCTCAAACCAAAGCATGGTCTGAGTCTACAGATGTGGACCATAATGATCGACATACTCTGGGTGACCAACACCCCCACTGGACGATAGCAGCACAGAAGGACAGTTAGACTCACCACTGGAAAAACTTGGTATGCGAGGATGTTCTGCCAGAACGGGATGGAAATGCGAGGCCAGTAAGAATCGAAATATTTAGTAATAGCAGTTCAGTCCTTAGATTAACCTTTTACCAAACAATGAATGCTATAGTCAACCTCTTGTCTTTTTGCTGCATTAAATGGATGGTATATCACAGGAAGGGCACTGCATTTCGGCACTAAATTGTCTCAATTCAGCAGACTCTAACCTGTAGCACTCAATTACAGTCGGTAAAATTCTTGCAATTGCCGATATAAAGCGTCAAGTTGTGGGTCCTTCTATTGTAAGGTTTTCAGTAACTGGCTAGAGAGATCCTTCTAAAAAGCAATGGTAATGTGCATTGTTTTGGAAATATTTTAAGAAACTGAGAAAGGGTTTAACGGCCTTGTAGCCATGCACGGTTTCAGGTTCAACTTTTGACCCACCAGTTTTGTACGTATGACTGGCTGCTTTTCCGACTACAACTTGAGCACTTCAACCTCAGGTCATCCGGTCAACGGTACTCTCGAGAAACATCATTAAGGTTCATCAGTGATACATTTCTTCCATCGCACTGAGAGTTTGAACCCTGGATTTCCAGCTGGAAGTCAAGCGTTACCACTGCACTAACGACTTCAGTTCAGGCCAATCAGAGAGACGAAGTTTGTTCAAGTGTTATCCTCAGTGGTACCTGGAAGACTGGTTCATGTAGATCCAATCAAAATACTCGGCTGAGGTCAAAGAGATCTCTCCAAGCAGAGGTTCCTTTCAGACCCGTAGATCGAACTGGTCCACGTACGTTGAATCGGACCGTGCATTATTTTTAGTGCGACTTCTGACGGAGCTCAAAGGCCATCGATGCAGACCGCAACACCTGTTGGTCATAGAAAGCCCTGCCGGTACGGCTGTTAGCACCACCTAAGCACAGAACCTATCAGACAATTTATACACTGCCGACGAGCATCTACGTAGGTGAGGACTGTGATTAAATCAAGCAGGTAATGCATTTGGCAGCAGGTTTCATCTGTAGTCTTAGATTAAGCGTTCACTACATATAATGGATCTCGCAGGAGTCGTATAGTATAATGGAGCAAAACTTCCATATCTCTAACTGTAACGAGGTGAATAAGATGCGACGGCAGCAGCGGGGTCAGTTTACGACAAGCCTTATAAAGGATTGTGAAAATTGTTCAGTTTAACTAGCAGAAAAATATTTATTTAGTAGCTGCTCCAGATGATCGTCAAAGACTTTATATGCTTATACGCGATATCGGTTAGCGGAAAATTTAGACAGTGAAATCGTGTGCGATAGAATTGGAGCCCATTCATGAAAGACAGCAGAGACTAGACCATTGAGCGGAACACTCAAAGCATTTGTTTGGCTGGCCGTTCGCTAATGTAGTTACTGCAGCGACCACAACTACGAATTCTTCTTATGCGTCTCTTGAAACCCCAATGGAAGTGGAAGTAAAGCCAAACATTCGCTACTTAAAAGGAGAAAAGTGGTCACCGAACTCCTCCCACAGATGTATTCAAACTGAGTATAGAGGTAATGGTGAAGACAATCACCTCCTTGCTTCATGATATTTGAAACAACGAGCGCGTCTAGTCTTCGTGGGTTGAATCGCTGATTTTAACCACTTTCAAGAAGGTTGCACTCAGTGACTGTAACAATTCTCATGGAATTAGTTTAATTTCGATTTTAACTGATGTCTTAGCTTTCATATTGCTGCACCTTTTGGTATCCGTTCGCTAGAGTAACCTCTGCAAACCGGATCGAGGTAGCAACTACTAGATTTTAATCTTTCACCAACTGGTTGAAATATGTCATACGTATCATTGCCAAACAACTAGGTTTTCTTCACTTGAAAGGTGAATTAAACTCAGTCAACCGGACAGTGTTATTCAGTATTCTCTACCAGAGTTGCATGGCAGAGAAGCTCGCCAACTACCTGCGGATATTGTATTCACATATCTGTGGTCGCCTGAGGTTTTACAGCGAAATGCTAATTTCATTTGGCACCATTACCGGTGCTTGAAAAGTGTGTTCCATCTATCCATCCTTGTCTAGATTCACTATGGATGAATTAATGGAAGTTGTTCCAGGAGGTCTTCAGGATCTGAGTGTTGAAATGTTAGAATGGGAAGGGCTGTGTAGCCTAGATTGCTCGGACGACATTGCCTGTCAGCTTGAATCTATGGAACCTGCGCAATGTGTGTTAAACTCCCAAAGGCTGTAGCTCCTTTTAACATGTGTATTGTAACTTCAGAGTGTAAAGTACTGTCGCAAGACTGGACGATAGTGGTACTGAACTGTAGACCGTTGTAGTTGCCTCGACAGCTACGTGACGAAGGATGATAGCAAGACAGTGGAAGTGTGCATGCTTATATCCTAGGCTCAAAAGATATATACTTGACTGAGGCAGTGGTGGCTCTGAACTGATATTTCACTAAAGTTGAAAGGTCATGTGTACTGTGCTGCACTGC
Organism: Fasciolopsis buskii; assembly: GCA_008360955.1. Taxonomy (NCBI): domain Eukaryota; kingdom Metazoa; phylum Platyhelminthes; class Trematoda; order Plagiorchiida; family Fasciolidae; genus Fasciolopsis; species Fasciolopsis buskii. Next base: position 117,831 of record LUCM01006555.1, read on the forward strand.
CCTCAGTTCTGGTTTATGGTTGCGAAATGCGGAGTTTGCTTGTCCAAGATCTTCGCTGCTTGGAGGATTTCCATCTTCAGTATCTTTGTAGGATCGCTAGGATTAAACGGAGTAGCCACACGAGTAATGTGGAGAATCGGAATATAGTATAGATACCGATTCTGGAAATATTCGATCACAACGCATGACACCTAATAGAATTCGTTGATTGGGTCATGTGTTGCGTACGATGAACGCCCGTCTACCAATTCGTGCCTTACTCTACCTTCATCCCATGGAGTGGAAAAAGCTACATGAAGGTCAGCATATGGTGTGGCAGCTTGGAATGAGGATATATATATATATGAGCCAACTAGGTATCCCACGTCTTCGTGGCTGGATTCCAAAATACCCGTCAACCAGCTGGCCAGAGACACTGGAGAATATGACAGGGAACCGTGGACAGTGGTAATCGTTTGGTCGTTTTCTATCAGATCAGAATGATTGAGAAAGGGCTTCTTCATAATTAGGCTGTATCTCACGTAATGGCTACTATGACGGCATTCTTTTATTTTCCCAGTTTCTTTAGATCCACTCCTTGTACGCCTTGCTTAATCATCCTTTTTAGAGCAACGTTTAGCTCTGGACTAAAGGCAGCGGTCAGTGGGGGTTTTCCTGCTGTTTACCGACGATCAATGATGAAGACCGATTGACTGATTTGCATTAAATTGACCTCTGCTGATACCTCAGAGCACAACAGTATCAGGATTGTGATAAAAAGAATGATTACCAGTAATTCCAGCACATTTGTGTGCTTGTATGTATGTGTGCGTGTGTAAGTTAAATTGGCAATTTGATTTGCAAGCACACCGTCAAGTGAGCCGAATAAATTAATATGACCACGTCTCAGGTTATGCCATCCGAGGACACTGTACGAATGTAGAAATATGTTTTCCGTTTGACTACGTCGTCCGCTGACATAGACAAGAATTGACAAATGGACGCCTGCTGCCGAATCAGCGCTTAGACGGGAAAGATTTTCTAGAGCGCCAGATTAAGAGGTGGATTAAAGTAGTCAACTAAATATAGATTATACATATCGTCAGGAGAGAGCTGCCTGCTAATGACGAATCGGAGGGTTGCGGATAAAGGAATGCCGCCGCCTAGGGGGTTAGACTTGAATGAGGTAAACTCAAGCCTACCGAATAGGCGACCGCGAAAAAGCAACGACAATATCACAGACGTGGTGGGTATTCGCCGAGCAAGCAATATCTATGAAAATCGCCGCAAGAGTCCGGTGGTCGCATTGCGACTTAGCCAATGTGACCCACCAACCAAAAAGGGCCACTGCCCCTTGTGCAGTTCCGCTGACTCGCCAAAATCTTCAAGAAGAGGCATATAAACCGATCATCTGGCCACCTCCTCGTCTAGAATGATTCTGCTGCCTTGCGGGAAGCGCTTGGCTGCGCAAAGTCTAGTGGTGAATCCGCAAATGAAAAGGTCTAAACTGAACTGGACGACTGAGTAGTACAACAGCCCAGAACGCATAACCATGAACATACCTGATATTCGCACGATCGCCTCTGTTTTCCCCTCTCGACTGTAAAATCGACCCTCATCATACACAACTGTGTGTTCCATTAATAACTCGTGTTCTTCCTCTTCTTTTCCCACCCTACTCCCTTACATTCTTCGTGACTGCAGTCGGTCATACTAGCAGTAACGTTGCTAGAATGATTCCTGTTCTTATTCTTTCGTGTTCTCCCTCAGATAACATCCAAATCTCATCGAACTTTATTCCACCGGCGGGTGCACTTCTTCATCCTTGATGCGCCCTCAAACTGGCCGCATTCAAAGTGCCAACACTGATTCGCGTTAGATCAATAGGGGTGATTAGCTAGCGCAATAGGGACCTTAGCCACCGATGTGTGATGCATTCAAGAGACTCGCATTCAAGACTGCAGTTCTGTTATTCGACTGGCTTCCCCATCTATTCTTTCCGTGAGGTTACATTGCAAGCTGGCGTACGGATCGTGGGATCTGGTGGCCTCATCGAGCTTAAGATGTGGAACGTGGTGTCGCTGTGGGAAATTCTCGCAGGCTGTTTCACCTCATCCGAGCTACCGTAGGAAAACATTGAGTGTGAGGTAATTGATCTGTCAAGCTTGTGGTCCGCCTATCCGCTGGCCAGAACACTGTCAGGCACAATTTATCTGGCTGTCAGCGTCAGCCAGTTCCGTAGATATTTCGACAATTGTCCGGTGGCCTGTTGCAACAGATCCAACAACTGATTTGGAGATCACCAAGTAAATCCGAGCCTCACAACGTCATAAAGTTTCGGGCTCCGGTGGGCTTTCCCCAACTCTCTTTAAAGATAAATGAATCGAACTAGTCGGCGAAAGTCACGTTTTGTTCGTGAAGATCCCCTATTTCGATAAAGTGCCCTTCTTGTGGCAGGAGTCGACCGTCATCTCCATCTGCACAACGGATTTGCTCAGTGACAGTGCTAACAAGATCGGTACTAGCCTAATCCTGATAGCCTTACAGTTGCTTGCGTCCGTCATTCTTCGCAACTCGTAGAACACTTGTGAAAGGCAAACTTGTGAGGAACAGGCTAGGTTTTTGCGCTGGCTGTGGATGCATCGGTAAAATATTCACCCACCAACTGGTGTTAGAGCACCGTTCTACTTTCAAAAGGCCAATGATCATCATGTTCTTGGACATTCGCGGAGTCTTCCACTCTGTTGATAGGTTTGCACTATGGAACTGTGTGTTGAGAAATGGTGTACATGTGAAGTAAATGTTGTCGGTCCTAAAAGAGTTGTCGCGTTGGGGCTTATGGCCAGCTTTCTCCACACTTCATCGTCTTCAGTGGAGTACGGCAAGGTTGCCATGGAGGATGTTCTGCAAAGATTTGATCTGGTTTTTAAGACAGTGGAGTTGAACAGGTTTTTTGAATTAGAGTATGCCGGTGATATCGCCTTGCTGAGTGACATTGCCCAAATGATTCAACGCGCGCTGAACACTTTGGCGATTGAGGTCTCTGAGTACGGTATTTGTTTCGCACTTTGAAAAGGCAAGGTACTTCATCCAGACTGGCAGGAGCCTGGACTTGCACTCACTGTTTGTGGTGATCGGTTAGAAGTAGTCAATAGCTTCAAGTGCTTTGGGAGCCTGATCATACCTGGCGGAGGTGTTTGGAGAGGAGGTTACACCACGAATTGCAAAAGCAGAGCAGCTTTGGTGAACGTACGAAACTTTTGGAAAATGCCACAGTTCGCAGTGTTCCTCATTGCGGTTGCCAGATCCGGCTTATCCACTTTGAGGATGCCCGTCGACCTTCTGTGTTCCTTCACCGGTGTCTCCGAAATATTGCTCGTGTCTGGTGAGAACATCGGGTGGGCATTGACTAGATGCGTCGTCCTTTGTTGGGTAAATGCAGTCATTCTCTGATCGGGTTAATTGCTCGACATCGCCTTCGGTGGTTTGGACACATATTGCGTATGCCCGCTTATCATTTATCTGTTCGTGCTCTTTTTGCGCTTGTTGGTCGATGGTGGAACAAGTGTCGTGGCGGCCAGGCTAATGACTTGGTGTAGACATATGAAGAAATTAGCTTGGGTTTTGGCCTGGGTTGGTGCTTCTCGCCGTTTTGGTTGGTGTCCACGTGATGAGGATTGTTGCTGGTTGGAGATGCTGCGATTAATGGCTGAGAATTCAAGTCAGTGTTGCAAATGCTGTACGGCTTTTCTGTAGGGTGTACTTTCCCTGAAGTTATTCCGGGAGCATCCAAAAATCACGAAATCATTACGATAAACATTCAAAATCAATTGTTTGGTTAGGTTTGATTGTCGTTTCTTCTATTTGTGCATCTTTTTTCGAATTACATTCACGTGGTGTTCCGTCGTCTTCATGCTTGTTTTCAAGTAGATGTATCCTATGAAATACCCGAGTTTCGGTATACGAACCTCGTTTCAGTTTGTGCAGAAGTGACCGCTGTTTTTACAAGTACGCCAGAAAGGGACATGTCCTCAAGAAAAAAATATTCGTATGTAAATGATAATAAGTGACGTACCGTGCGATTAGTTTAAGCGGATACACGTGAATTTTCAGTATCTCACTTCCATTACTGACAGTGTTATCGGTAGTTACATGTGTGACAAAGACCAATGGTTGGGGTAATCTGAGTATTAACATCCAGCAGTAGGCATTTTTTATCACTGTGCATTTCAATGACGTGCATTCTTCTATCCATGGGCCTGAACAATTGAAAAATTTGTTCACTAACTATTCAGAGACAATCCAAAGTTAGAATACTTGTTAGCTTACCAACATGAAACATTTTTTCGACACAGGTTGAATGGAAACGAAGCGTCCTATTACTTCATTGTGCCCCGGTATGGTTGGCCATGGAGCAAACGGTTCGCTGAACGTGCAGCGTATCCAGTTCTTCTTTTTCAGACAATCATCCGGGGCTCTCACGTAGCATATTTCTTCTCCTTCGGGAGAAACATATCTGAAAGTTTAAGAAGATACAAATAAAATTTGATTGACTCTTCACATTCGTCCAAGAATATCCCGATGTCTGACTTTAAACCCGACGGGCTGGGAGCAGTAGATGAGGGTGCCAGATTTGTACATTTTAGCTGGACGTTTATTTGTCACTAGAATCTTGTATGAATACTCGGGTGCCTAAGGGGGTTATAAGTCCATTTAAGAAACACATGGTGATTCGTCGGAGGATTTTCGTCGGGCAGGCAAGGCTAACCTTCTGAAAGAAGACACAAAGCCGGAACGTATTGGTTTGACGTGAGTCCTGTTTCTGAAGGTTAGCTTCTCCTGAGCGACGGAAATCCTCCGACGAATCGTCGTGTGATTTTCAAATATATATATCGTCCATTCACCCTCCCGACGATTCAAACGTTATTCTAAGGAGAAACCAACAAATGAGCGCACAAGTATAGGAATATTTGGACGGAGCAGAAATACCGCAAAACAGGTCTTGTACCTTCAGGGGAATTATGTTCATCCATCCGTATGCGAAACGTGCTATTGAACTGTGGAAGTTCATTTACTCCACAGTGTTATTAGTCGTTTTAATATTGCAGTTGTTTCCTCTTGTGTTTTGAGATAACACCGGGATTTAGTTGTTACATGGAATGGGAAAATTACATTGGATCCGGAAGTCTTGGCCACCAGCCGCGAGAGAACCGACGACTCTCCACTTGCTGAGTAGCCGCTCCACCACTAGGCTACCGTGGAGGAAGTTGCGGAATACGGTTTACGTGAATACACCTCCAGTATTGTACAAGAAGTTGTACAAATGACGCATAGCGTATAACCTGGTCTCATATTTTTAATTTGCCTAGTTCATTAACGATTAACGGTTGAGCTCAATCCAACGATATAAATGAGTTAGTTACTACTTGTAATTGGCATATTGCTTTGTGAAACTGGATGTTCACCTAAGTAATTCACCCTCAGCAGTTTTTTGTCTACGATTGTTCAGTCGTAATCCAGATGAAGCGAACTCACTGTGTTGTCTGGGTCTGCATGATTTGCAAAATGTTTCTGGTAAAGAATTTTCCCTCCTAAATTTTGACACTATGCAGACAATTAGGCGAGCTGCACCCCACTGGGAAGATTCCAGTAAAATAGCCTTTATAACAAGAAATGATGTTGGTAATTTTGCTTGGCAAAGAATGCAGTTGATTCCCCTTACCAAGTTCTGCTACTCAAAACTTTGCTTTGTAGCTGTAATGGTGTTTTGGTTTGAAATTTGAACTTGTTCCGGAAGAGATTGTGTGAGTGAAATAAATAACTGGTTGTTCGCAGCTCAGGTTATTGGTATGTTGATATTCTGATCTATTAGCTTGATGTTTAGATTGTACTGGCAATGTCACCTCGACCGGCAGTGAAACATTAGCGACCCAAATGCCAAGCTCAGCAGTCACGACCTCACGGAAATAATAAATTGTTATTTAGACCTTGAGGTTAAACTAGGAAATTGCACATGAGTTGAAATGACACTGCGGATACTGAAGGTTCGATCGACATTTATTAGTTTAAGTCATCAGCTTTTTGCATGTTGTTATATTACCCCAAAAAGATAAAATTAGGATTACATCTCTATTATCGTCCCTCCTGTTTGGCTTAAAACACGAATTGGGCAGATGGAGTACATACAGATACTGTCAGTATTTGATATCTTGGTTGGTTTTGGCATTTACTTAGTATGGTGGATGTATTATGTCAGTAACGGTAACCCCAGGCATATGATTTTATGCTTCATAGAACAAGGCTCTAGGGAAATACTGGGTCTACATAGGACTGGATCGTCGGGATACTAGTTACCCTTGCCGATATACAAGCTCTACTGCCTTTTATCATATTATGAGCAAAAGAACATCCATATTTTAAAATGCTTGACACGACCAGACGCACTCACGTGTGTTTCGGCCAGAATTTGAATGGTGGTCTCTTCTGTTCAGTTGTTTCTCGTTCCGTCGCAGAGCCACGGGAGCGGTCTGTGCCCGCGTCCGCAGAGGATTCCGAGACACTTGAAGTGGGTGATGAGGTTAGTGATCGCGATGCGCTGGGCACCGGAACTTTTTTGGTCGAATCTTGTTCCGGCGCAGCAACCGGTTCGGAATGCTCACTCGTGAAATGTACCCCGGATAACCCACTTGGCGGTTTGGGAACGATGTTGGTCGTTGATCGTTCCTTGACTTCAACCAACTTGGTCTCGGCTAATTTCAATGCATTCTGGGCCTCCCAAACAGCTTTGCTTGCATCTAGTCGCCACAAAGCCAACGGGCGAGCTACATTACCAATTTGTTTGCTGTATTCCAACTGTTTTTCAGCTGTTGCGACCAGCAGTTTGGCTTTTTCAACCAAATCCTCACTTGTTTTAATTTTATCCACGCCTGGGACATGCAGAGATAGATAGTATGTGGTGTGATCAATAAAAGCATTATCCCCAAACTATACAACAGTTCCGATCAAAAAGTGACATTTCCATTTGTAAGGTCGTCGTATACAAGCAACAGTGGTTTCATTTTTAAGCCTAGGCTTGATAATTCGCATCTTTTACTTCGAATCACCTTTGCAAATATCAACTAGCGGTTTTTTGTTCTATTTCACCACCACCCCCGAGCAATCCAAGGTTTAGAAGTACGAATGCTGAGAAAACTTTGCATATAGAAGAGAAACCGGTGTTGCTGACGTCTGACCTTATCCACTGAAGTCTTCCAACCGAGCAAGCTTGGACATATCTGAGTGCGAGGCCAGGTTTTTCCGTCTTTCTGCAGCCTGTGGTTACCTAACGTTCAGTGGTTTCTGGTTCTGTTGTGAAGCCCTCGGCCTCGACCAGGTAAAACACACTTTAGGACATTGACATGTGACCTAGTTTCCTACTGTGACTGTTGTCGATAGCTAGAAAACGTGCGCATCACACTTCAGGCAGTGGTCAAACGGATACGTTCGAGGCGTTTGGATGTGAAATAAACGGGTTTGAATCCGCCGTTGGTGAACGGCCCAACTGACAGCACTTTGTTGGTTGATGCTCTACTCCTGAAAGCAATATACTCTGTTGTCACGTTAAATAAGGAATCAGAGAATAAACAGTGGATTGTTTTAGCTGCTAACTTGTTCGCAAGTTCTAATAAGGTATACAGTGTTCGCAAAGCCATTTCGCCTACCCGCATTGGTCTTGAAACTATCTTCACTGTCGGGCACATTGTATCTCTAAGTCCCAGCATTTAGATATAGGAAATCTTGATACTATAAAATACACACCGAAAGCTTATCAGTTTTCAGGCAAAGCTTTTCTTGTGCAGGCAAAATAAACCCATGCTTTGCAGGCATATGCTTCACTTTTTCAAATGCTTTTTTTTAACATTGGATTTCTCACTTAGGTAGACCCTATGGACTAGACCTGATCTTGGTTACGATGGGACAGTCTCGCTCAGTTTGGGAGTACACCGCCTCATATTCCAATTTGTCCTGTTAATCAGATCAGTAATCGTATTTTATCCCCGATTCTGGCACACGGTATTATTAAAAACTACATACGGTGTCAAAAGACAAAAAAGCTTTCATAGAACTGCAATGTCACTTTAAGAGTTTCAGCTAACAGACTGGTGCTCTCTCAGTTAGCGTAGTCTGCTTTCTCCGTGCTACCGGTAAAATAAAGTATCGCTTGTGGATTTCTCCGAGTATACCATATCAGGAAGTAGTAATTTCTAAAAGGAGAGTCTACTTTGTAATTTGTTAATTGTTAGTACTTGTTGATTAACCGGAGATTTAATTTCAGAGTAACGTAATTCGAATTTGAATCGTATCCGCGCCTATAAGCAGGAACAAATAGCCGCTACTATGATACTTTATTAAACCTCGATGAACCTTCATGAAACACGTTGTCTTGTAGACAGTCCTGTGCCAATAAGTCACTCAAATCCGTAATCATGTGAGAACATATACGTAGACTGCAATCTCTGTGCTATTTTCCTTCACTGTCGACCGTTTCCTTAACCAACAATAATCCTCGTCGCTAGGACGCAACAAGGAAGTCGGAACGACCAAACCAATACCAGCTATTTCATGCTTTGATGCTTCTTCCAGCCTTGCCTTGAACACGCAAAAAGAGTTCGAAAAGGTAGACGAGGGATAGGCATACCTAAGACCAAAACTCATGTTTCCAACTTTTTTATTCCAGTTTTTCACTATAAGTCTTCGCTCGTTGTTGTTGTTGATTGTCCTATAGCGGTTGAATATGGTATCCTGCGCTAGTTTTGGTGAATAGCAAGCAATTGGAGGAGGCAATTGGAAATTTTGCTGTAACGAAGGCGATATACTATATAATGGCAAAACGAATAACAAAATTTAAATAGCTGTTATCTTTTCACTTTATTGCCATAAATTTCCCACGCAGTTTTTTACTGTACTAGCAATGACCTATGTTACCGACGAACAGGTCATTTCAAGGCTCGTGGAATACCGCCGCTTGAGAAGTATGACAAAGAACCAGATTAATGGCATTTGGTAAAATCAATTTCGCTTCTTCAGCACAAACTCAAGCCAACGTATCTTGCTGGTCAGATATGCTTGAAGTTTGGACTGTCGATGCCTACTATCTCACCGTGTTTCAGTCTTATCGGTCTCAAGTGTCCCGGTTGCCTGTCATATGAATCCTCTGCATGTGTGTTTAAAGTTGCAGCTGCTGATCACATTTCTCATCAGCCGGAGTATTGCCATATATAGACTATATATATATATATATGCAGAGTATTCCGGGAATCAGAAGGTATGTGGTGGTAGTCAGATTTTGTTCTATCTATAAAGCAGCCTTACTTTTACCACTTCCGCAATACTGATACATTCGTTGTTATTTTAAACTATTCGCGGCGGTTTGAATGTCCCTGGATTTTTATCGGTATTTTCCCTCCCTATAGTACATTACTTGATTGTGGGGCTGTAAAGTCTATTTAAGAAACATAGCTTTTGCATTTGTTTCTCTCATGGACTTTGAATTTGCTACCCTTTTGTGTGGCTAAAGAGTGCAACTGCCGCGCAAATGGGAAGGTTTTGCAGACGGGATTCGAGTGATCCTTTCTGTTAGCGAAATTCCAAATGTTTAATTATTAGTACGATCTGGGTTAAAATCTGTTAATTTTAAGGGAGTTGAGCGGCCTAATTTGCATCCGCAACCGTAAAACTTTCTTCAAACACAATGGGAGTTTGCCCCAAGTCACGTTCTTCCGAAAATAGTACTATATAAGTCAAGAATGTGCAGTCTGTCATCCGTGAGTGGACAAAGTGTTTATTAAAGTCTGATAAACCGAGTCCAGATTCATAAACGCACAAAATTTCTGTACAAAAACAGCTAAACTTGCAAGTTCATAAATGAATCAAGAATTATTCTGCTAGCAAATTTTCCGAGTTTGTTAGTTAAAATTGAATTCTACCATTATCACTACTTAGCGTACGTCATCTTGTATTCTTAACGATTTTCCCCTCCAGCAAAATGCAACACAGACCGATTAATCGCCCGTCCAATGCCAGTGGATTCGAGCTGCTTACTCACCATTAGCACTTTAAAAACACTTACGGGTTTTAACTCTTGGAAGTGATTTAGCACCTTCCTCGATTTAGGTTGGCAATTACGAAATTCTTGTTGTCCTTTCCGAATGTATGAACAAGCGAGGAAAAATAGTGCAAAAACAACTGACGACATAACGTAGGAGTTCCAAGCATAATCCTCAAATTTCCCTGTTTGTCTGGTTCGGGTTCAGAGCAGGAAAGAAAACTGCGAAAACGAGGTAACCAATTAATTGCCACCCATCGAGATCCACTGATCTACCGAAATTTATTCACTGTGATCATTTATGCAAAGCAATTAGGACATTCGGTTGGCATATTTTGATAAGTCGAAACTTGATCCATGTATGAAAAGTTCCCGAATTCGTCGAGATTCTAACGGAAATCTTTACAGGTAGGCTGACCATGGAGGACTTTCTGCATGCCATCCGAAGTTTTAAGAATACAGTTCAACTAAAGCAAAATAGAACTATGCAAAAAGAAAGATTAAGCTGATTGGAAACTTACCAAGCCCTTAGATCCTGATTACAGCTTAGAATGAAATCCCAGTAAAGTGGTGGTTATAGACTAAAACGCCTTTGATCTTTGCATAGGTTTTTGCCATGGATTTTATAGTCATCCTACCTAAGGTTGCATTCAAAGCCAACACAGGAGTGAAGCAGGTTCAGGTAACGAATTTTCGTGCGACTTAATTTTGAGGGCAGCAATGGATGTTTCTGACACATTTTTCTCAGTCTCTATTGATTTTGGTCCGCTGACGTCCAGCTTTGCACGAAATGATACACACGGGAACCGTAAAATTACATTATTTTGAAGTTACATTTTCTGTTTCACATATTAGACTGAATTCATTTGATCGCTTCAATTTTCATCAATATATCGACTGCTAACAGCCATCGATAGACACTACTTCCACTTAAAGCTTTCAAAAGATGGCTCAGATGTACTTGTGTTTATTGGCCAACTTTAAAACCTACTCTGATGTCACGTCGCATCAATCTGCTCCTTCCTGCCATGGCTCTAATTTGTAGATTATTGCCTGACTTTGAAGTACACTGCTTTTATTAATCCAACATTGTGATATAATTGATTTGACCTCAGTGTATGATAGACTGAATAGACGGAATAAATAACATGGAATAGTATTCAGTTAAACATATTTCGTCTCGCTGTTCTTGATTAAAGTGTGCCGATATTTGGACTGTCAGATTTATTGTACGTAATGGACTATTGGCATTCAATATTTGATTTTTCTAAGCAAATATTTTTTAAGCTGATGAAGTAATAAGTGTCCTAAATGTACACGGCCAGTCCCGTGATTACGTGATTCGCTGATAAAAGATTCATGGCTGGTTACAGCCGATAACAGTCTGGCCTTATTGGGTATAAAATTAGTCTCTTCGGCCTGGTCACACATTTAACCAACCAGTCATCATGAAATTTAATTATTGTTCCAAAATTCACGGCCATTAGACAAACATTTTTGGTATCAAAATCATTCAGCATTCCACTGATATCATTTGCGTATCATTTAAGGAAACATCTCCAGTTCGACTGTAAATTCATATATACTCAGAATATTCGACTGAATGTCAGTATTTAAACCGTAGTGCAGCTATCTTCTAGAAGCATCAATCATATATAACAAAAACGAAATATCCCTAGAAATTTCTCGTCCCATTTTCTGTGATCTTTTATTTTGCTTCCGACGCTGTTCGTCTGGTGGCATTTTTCGTTGCTGGCTCAAGAACGGTGGCTTTTGGCACATTCGGTAAGTCGGAAAACCTACACCAGCACGTTTCGTTTACGGCTTGATGTGTTTTGCCGTGGATACCATTTTCCTGTCGGTACCATTACGGTGGCTTAATGTAACCAGATCATTCCATAGCCCAGTCAATCGGCCTGAAACTTCATCCCCTTAACAATTTGTAGATGCGGCCAATCTCTATGACAGTCCAGTGCTTAATCAATCACCATGGAGCTATTGAAGGATAAAAGGGCTACCAGAGTTTTAGAATGCCTGGTTAATCCAATTTCTTCAATCATCCACATATGACCCAGTATCTGCTGAGCTTTTTTACTGTTGGGTCCCAAGTCCCAACAATTGTAATTTGGTTACAAGATATTTTGTTAACCTGTCGGCTCCTAGAAACTTGTGGCGTGTAAATTGAGGGCTATTCTCGAAAATCTTCCGCTGGGTTTGAAAAAATAACATTCAGTTAAAAATTGTGCATAAGGCATACAAAAAGCGTAATGCCGCAACACTAGAGGGAAACATCTTCCAAAGTCCCAGATTGCACATCGGCAGACTTTCAGGAAAATTGTTCATATTCGGAACCGAAATCAGCCGAAAGATACTTTGCAAAATGTCTACTCATATCAAAGTCAATTCCGTGAATTATTAGAATTCATGTAATTTTGGCATAATGTTATCCAATAAACACCGTCGACTTGTGCTTACCTGGTAGAACAGTAGGGTTATCAACTTCTTTGATAGCTTCCACTATAAGGTTTTGTAACTGTTCCAACGCTTTTTTATTATACTCGGCCAGAGCATTGAGTGCTGCCTCGATTGCAACCGCTTTTTCCACGTAGTCTTGCGCGTGTTGTTGGGAAGCGTCGGCTGCTTTGTCGAAAACCTCTTGAAATTGATCCATCACTTCGGCATAATTTGTAGTTGACATTTGTTCCAAAACTGGGATCTGTTCCAGCACGCGTTTTGTCACTGTCCCAATGGACTCGCGGCGCGGAATTTCGGCCTCAGTTGCTACTGGTTCTTCTTCTTCCTCGGATGACATGACAGACAAATGTTCTTTTCCTTGGTTTAATCAACAGCCTTGAACTAGTTCTTCTAGCGGCGCCCGCTCTTTTGCTTGTAGTTCTACTCTGCTTTGATGCTCGTGGTCATTAAACTTGCAAATGAGTAGTCCAGATCAGTTAAAAATCCAGAAACATAAGTATACAAGCATTTCATCGATATGGTTCTTGTGAGATAGTTGCCGGCTAACTTTTTTATACTATTCCTCAATGGACTAAACAAACAGTGTCTATTAAGTGTGAGACAAATATCCGTTAATTTCCCAATTACGCTAGCTGTATTTTGACTTGGGGCGCCTGAAAGCTGGTATGGATCATTTATCGATTGGCCTTAAAAGTCTGACGATTTAAAGCCGTTCAGTCATGGGATGATCTCAGTCACTTACTACGACTCTGTCTGACATCCATACAATCCTTGTGTTCGGCCAACCAGTGGATAGTTTGATCATCCGCTATTTTTACGCCACTTTAAAGCCCCTTGATTGACGGATTTTTGATTCAACAGCCTTTAATTCTTCAATGGAAACTAGACAAGTTACAAATCCAGGTAACGAGCAGCTTTCTAAGAACAGTAATGAAGTTGTTTATGACACTCGTAATGTATCGTTGGGTTATAATTAATAAAAGAAATGCCAAAGCACGCTTGATACTTGTACAATAACAGCCAAACGGGAGAAAATAAGAGCTCAGCCCTATCTTTTTTAAATAGTTGAACTATTGGACATTTATCGGAAAATCAGCTCAGTTCAGTTCAATTTTATTAACACTAACCTTTTTGCTAACATGCTATGATTTTGGTCGCAACAAGGAATAGGCAACGATGGGTAGCAAAGTTACAAGTTGAATAATTATGCCACCTGTAAATTCATCCAGAAGGTGAGACATAAAATTGCTCTAGGTCTTCACTGTATTTGACTGGCTTTAAACCCGTGTTGGACCTGATGACTGAAACCAATAATTACTATGAACCATCGTTGACATTGATTCCAGCATTTATCATCAATGTTTTTTTCTTCTACCCGTTTGACGCACTGCGTAATTATCTAGAAGAGAAAAATATTTGTAGCGAAAAAACTGCACTGGCATTAAGCCGGATCAGAACCTCTTCTCAGGACTGTACCCCAGCGTAACTATCGAAATTCTCTAACTATATTCCATGAATTATACGAAGAAACCACTGAAAATCTTCGGATATCTTTCGCTGTCGAAGGTCATGTTTCGGATCCGTAGAACAACACCGACCACACTACTATTAGGTTCACTAGAATCCTTCTCGACAACCGATGCACCAAAACCTAGTTGCTACAAATTGGTGAATATCAATGGAACCTTCTGCATGCGCGAAGACTCACCAACTGATACAAGACGGCCATGTTGGATATAGCTACCCAAGCAATTAAATATACCCATCTCAACCAATTCCCCCTTGGAATAACAATGTACGGTTTCGCGCCAATCCATTTGTGCAACAGCATCTTGCACTTCGAACGTGCAAAACGCATCCCAAACGTGCCTACACTATTCTTCAAGTGGTTGAAAAAACCTACTCCCTACTTATGTCTTCATTCAGTAGTACAGAGTGGTCCGCATATTCTAAGTTAAACGTTGTTCTATGTGCCCTCGCAGGAATGTAAGGCTGTCTCCAATCTTAGTTTTTCTCGTGAACCTTCAAGTGATTCACAGTAGATTCACCAGGACAAAAATTCACAAGATGATCGCAGAAGAATTGTCAAGATGACCAATTTGAAATCAAATCGATCTTTTGAATTTTTTTTGAAGATTAAATTGATAAGCGATATTTTTGAAGGTCAACGATCTAATCCGATTTGAGTCAAGCAAAACAGATGTGATTACGGTTTAAGTATTGAGGGGTCCAACAATACGTCAGGCGTTTCTAGATAAAAAGTCAAGGAGATTAATAACAACAAAATATTGCTCCTGAGAGTTGATCTAAACAGTTGAATTCCACAAATGAGCCAGAACAAATTGAGTCCATCTTTATTTTTTTAGTCATCTTTGAATTAAACACATTTATGATGTTCAATTTAATGGGAAAAGACAAATAAAGGTGTCGCGTTTTCACCGCAGCCTGTCCCTAATGAACAAACATGGACGTGTGCTGTGTTTTCGGCAAGCCTTGAGCGGATTCGTGCATGTGTTTTGTAGTTTAACCAGTGACCAAAGTCCATGCTGAGAACGTTTTGTGTTAGCATGAGTGAAAAACTCTCGCTTGGATCAATTCCGCATTTTTCTGATCTACAAGTACTTTGAGTCAAAACATTTTGCATCGTTATATGTAGAGTAAAATGCTGTGTGGCGTTTAGACTGTTTACTGCCAGCGTGACAGTTCCAGTCCAGTTTATTCGATCACTGACCTTGCGCGAATCTCCCATGCTTTTTATCGCTGACTCAAAACGCGCACTCAGTAAAAACAAGGAGCGTCAAAAGCTAGCAAGCACCAATTAATACTCGAAAAAAGATCACGTAACTAAGCACAGACTGTGAATGGGAAAGCGGAATTGCTTGTGACACTTGGTCACATCATTTGGTATTTTCACCCATCACGTGGAGATGTAACGAGAATCCTGTTGTAGACAGTGACCATTCTAGCTTTTTTGATGCCGCAGATTTTAATTCCGTTATTATCTTCCCGCGAAACCTTTACTTTTCGAAATATTTTGAAGTTTATGTTGTTCCAAATGTTGTGCGATTAAAAATTTTTCTAAGGCCCTCAAAAAGATTCACAAAACCTCGCTGTGATTGGTTGTTCCCCGTGTCGACCAAGGGCACCCCACAAAACTATATAAGCGATAGAACTAACTTGATTTCTGACTTGTATTGATGGGTAACCAATAAACGCGCAGTCGTGTTCTGTGTTTGACTTCTCTCTCTCTCTCGCTATCTGATTAGACTAGCTGTTCGAATTCTGCACTTTGTTTCAGAGTGACTGTCCACTCAAGGGGCATCTGCTTCGTCCCATTCCGTTGTTCGACTACGGTACTTGAAGACCCAAGTCCGCATTACTGTGTCTCCAATCAAGGTACGTCAGTGTTTTGCTAGGCCACATGCTTATGCTATTGTGTGGCGTCTAGTGCTGACACTTTGTGCTTCTCTCTGGTGCGCTGATCAGCTCAAATGGGAAACAAAACTAATCTGGCAACGGGGTCTTTCGAACTCCGCGCAACCGGACAATGACAACAGTCTATGAGAACATTGATAGAATGCGTCACACCTCGCTCAAACCGATGTAGGCCCTCACCCAACGATTCGGGAAAATGCTCACAGCAGATAGCAGTTCTGAAATTTCGTCAAATATTGCCGCCTCGGTCAATGATTGACCTGTACCACATTTGAATCCTGGTTTAATCGCCACGAAAATATATTTACTATTGACCTAGCGAATAAAGACGACAAAACCAAAGTACGTTTGCTCTTGCGAAACCTTAGACCTGCACTACATACGCGGTACGCTAACTTCATTTTTCTGAATGAACCATCAAACAGCACATTCGTTCAGACTAGTCAGACTGGAAGAAAATATTTTGTGGATCCATCTTCGTTGTTCATTACTCAGTACCAGTGTTTGAAATTTAGTAAACATGACGCTGACGATCTGGTGACATATGCAAGAATCGTCAGTTTTGAGTGTACCAGGTTCAAGCTGGAAGACCAATCCCGGTGTATAATCTTCGTTTGTGGGCTTAATTCGTCGAGCCCTTCCGACTTCCCACTCGCTCGTTAGCCAAAATCGAACGATAACCAGGTACTTTAAGAAAAAAGTAATCGACGACTGCAAACATTTAATTTATCTGAAGCACAATACCGCCATAATCCAGAAGCAGGAGAGACCAGACTGCAATGTAAACAACGTCAGGACTTTCAAGCCATCCGCGTCTTACGCACGTCAACACTTCTGATCGCCCAAGTCCCGATCATTCTGAAGGTATTGTGGTGTCTGGTATTTTTGCAAATTCTGTCTGTTTCTCACACATTAGTGCATACAATATCTTCGTGTTAGCCACATGGAAGGCTTCTATCATGCCAAGAGGTTCCCACGGCCTGCTCGTTTCAGCCAATGCAAGCCAAAGCCAGCTAACGACTGCTCGAGTGTTCATTCATTCGACCTTGTTGCAGCCTGTCATTTAAATGCCGCCAATCGTGGAAAGTTCGTCACAGTCAGTGTAAACATTCATCCGGCCCGCCTTTAGCTGAACACAGACATATCTATCATCCATATCAACTTGGCGTGATATTGGTCGGTCACCTACCCAACCCACATCAGTAACGGCTACAAGTTTCTGTGGTGGTGCTTTGGAGTTAGTCGGATATCTCCATTGTGTTGTCATGTACAGCGACAGACTGATATCGACGCTAAGTTGCAGAATCAGACATCAACCTGCTCGACGCCGAATGGCTAGAAAAACTAGGTCTCAACAACTAAACTGGTGAAACAGCTCTCCCCAGTTTTTCAGGAAGGCATCGGTCGCTGCGCCAAGTACCAGGTCACCCTACAACTGAGAAAAGGTAGTCAGCCAGATTTCCACCCAAAAGTCTAGTTCTTTATGCGGTTTTTTCCGTTTTGGACCGGAGAATTTGGCCCCCGTACCATTTTCCGAGTGGGCGGTACTAATCATTGTCGTGAGGAAAGCAAATGGCAGTATGCGCCTTTGTGCTGACTTATACATCGGACTGTATGCTGCATTAGGTGTTGTCTGCTATCCGCCGCCGACCCTTGAAGACGTGTTCATCAATCTCAATGGTGGCACTTGTATTGCAGAGCTGTATCAAGCCGAGACATATTCCCAGATAGAAGTGGCCTCAGAATCACGGAAGTTGCTAACACTTAACACCTATCCTGGCCTTTACCAATTCACTCGGTTACCGTTTGGCATAAAGAGCGTCCCTGCAACCCTCCACCATGTGATGGATACTGGGCTGTTGAGCCTGACAGGAGCGTCGGCTTATCTGGATGACATCACAGTGACCGGAAACTCTGCAGGTAAAATTTACGACTGCTTGAAAACGATTCTTCTGCCTACAGGTGATTTTGGGCTGCGCCTGTGCAAGGAAAAGTGTCAGTTCTTTATGAACAACATCAAGTACCTCGGGTTTGTCTTTGATCCTGACGGCCGTATTCGAGACCCGGAGAACGTCAAGGAATTTCAGCAAATGCCAGCAACAAAGGAAGTTTCATCTCTCTACGAATATTTTGGCTTAATCAATTATTACAGCACCTTTTCACAAACCCCCATACCGCACGGGGTTCGCTCCAGAAGGTGTCACAAAAGGATCAGACCTGGTGCTGGTCACATCATAGTCGATCGGTCTTCAAGGAATTGAAAAGAATCCAGGCTTCCAATGCACTTTTACCAAACTAAAACCGCGGCCTACCGATATTTGTGGCTGCTGTGGCACCGCAGCAGTCCTCCTTCACGCGTTTCCTAAAGGATTCTAAAGGGCTCTGGTGTACAAGGCACGGACGTCGGCTCTAGCAGAAAAGAACTGTAGAAAAATAGACGCTCGCTCTGGTATTCGCGGTGAAAATGTTCCACAGGTTTCTCCATGGCCGACACATGACCCTACTAACCGACCACAAGCCACTGCTATCTATCTTCAGCTCAAAAAAGGCATCTTAACATACGTCGCCAGTTATCTACAGAGAAGGGTTATCATCCTCCTCGACTTTGACATTAGGTTATGTAAGACCACAGACTTTGTCCGAGTGGATGGACTTTCTCGCCTCATTAACAGACACCAAATGGAAGATGAAGATAGCGTCATAGCTGCTATATCCCTGAAGCACCCCAAAAGTTATCAGTTTCCTCCTTTTCCCTCAGTAAAGAATGAATACGCATACCGTTCACTCAATCACTACTGGACTCAAGAAGATTGTACACTACGAAATTAGATCCGCGGTTGAGCAATGCACATCCTAACCACTTCATCTGAGTCCATTTTAGTTCAACCTCCAACGGATGGAGCTGAGGTTCTACCTATGCGCAACTTGCATCACCTTCCTGTGAGCTGACCAGAGCACTGTCAGGTACAACTTAGCTGGCTGTCAGCGTCAGCCAGTTCCGTAGATATTTCGACAATTGTCCGGTGGCCCGTTGCAACAGGTCCAACAACTGATTTGGAGATCCCCAAGTAAATCCGAGCCTCACAACGTCATAAAGTTTCGGGCTCCGGTGGGCTTTCCCCAACTCTCTTTAAAGATAAATGAATCAAACTAGTCGGCGAAAGTCACGTTTTGTTCGTGAAGATCCCCTATTTCGATAAAGTGCCCTTCTTGTGGCAGGAGTCGACCGTCATCTCCATCTGCACAACGGATTTGCTCAGTGACAGTGCTAACAAGATCGGTACTAGCCTAATCCTGATAGCCTTACAGTTGCTTGCGTCCGTCATTCTTCGCAACTCGTAGAACACTTGTGAAAGGCAAACTTGTGAGGAACAGGCTAGGATTTTGCGCTGGCCGTGGATGCATCGGTAAAATATTCACCCACCAACTGGTGTTAGAGCACCGTTCTACTTTCAAAAGGCCAATGACCATCATGTTCTTGGACATTCGCGGAGTCTTCCACTCTGTTGATAGGTTTGCACTATGGAACTGTGTGTTGAGAAATGGTGTACATGTGAAGTAAATGTTGTCGGTCCTAAAAGAGTTGTCGCGTTGGGGCTTATGGCCAGCTTTCTCCACACTTCATCGTCTCCAGTGGAGTACGGCAAGGTTGCCATGGAGGATGTTCTGCAAAGATTTGATCTGGTTTTTAAGACAGTGGAGTTGAACAGGTTTTTTGAATTAGAGTATGCCGGTGATATCGCCTTGCTGAGTGACATTGCCCAAATGATTCAACGCGCGCTGAACCCTTTGGCGATTGAGGTCTCTGAGTACGGTATTTGTTTCGCACTTTGAAAAGGCAAGGTACTTCATCCAGACTGGCAGGAGCCTGGACTTGCACTCACTGTTTGTGGTGATCGGTTAGAAGTAGTCAATAGCTTCAAGTGCTTCGGGAGCCTGATCATACCTGGCGGAGGTGTTTGGAGAGGAGGTTACATCACGAATTGCAAAAGCAGAGCAGCTTTGGTGAACGTACGAAACTTTTGGAAAATGCCACAGTTCGCAGTGTTCCTCATTGCGGTTGCCAGATCCGGCTTATCCACTTTGAGGATGCCCGTCGACCTTCTGTGTTCCTTCACCGGTGTCTCCGAAATATTGCTCGTGTCTGGTGAGAACATCGGGTGGGCATTGACGAGATGCGTCGTCCTTTGTTGGGTAAATGCAGTCATTCTCTGATCGGGTTAATTGCTCGACATCGCCTTCGGTGGTTTGGACACATTGCGTATGCCCGCTTATCATTTATCTGTTCGTGCTCTTTTTGCGCTTGTTGGTCGATGGTGGAACAAGTGTCGTGGCGGCCAGGCTAATGACTTGGTGTAGACATATGAAGAAATTAGCTTGGGTTTTGGCCTGGGTTGGTGCTTCTCGCCGTTTTGGTTGGTGTCCACGTGATGAGGATTGTTGTTGATTGGAGAGGCTGGGATAACTCGCTGAGGACCAAAATGACTGGCGTGATCGCTGTGTGGTCCGTTTGTAGAACAGGTACCCATGAAGATATTGCAAACATCCAGAAAATCGCAAAATATATATGGCGAAAATGCACACAAAATCTTTTTATGGCCTGTTTCCCCTTTTATTATGCACCTTATGCGTTGTTCCATTCACATGTTGCTGCACTGGCACCATGCTTTTTTCCCAACCAGGTTTGTATTTTATTTATATATATGTATATATAATTTTAGATTTGAGAAGGCGTACACTGAGTTAATACGTTTATCGTGACGTTTCGATCCAAACTAGGACTCGTTGTCAAACGTGAATAAGTGATTGAATGGGATCGCTAGTTCCGTTCGGTCTTGTGCACTGTCCGTCTGTTTGTCTCTCTATTCTGCATCCGGGTCTTGTTAAGATGACGTAATGTTTGTCAATATCCACGTGCCGATTGAACGAGTTATTCGAGTGGAGGGCTTCAAGAATCAGTCGCTTCCCCTTTCTGTTTGCCCGGCTGACTACCTTTGCGTTGTTGTTGACCTCATGGCCTGTTTGTGCACAGTGGTTCCATATCTGCGAGTGTGGGTCAGCGCGTCGTAGGGCTAAGCTATGTTCGTTCAAGCGTGTGCGTAATTATTTGCTTGTCTCATAGACATACTGTTTGTCACATCCGAGTCACGGAATGGCATAAACTACCCCTGACTGGTCATGCTGGTCGACGCGATCTTTTCCGTTGAATAGAACAGATCTCAGGGTGCCAGTCGGTTTGTGGGCGATTGTGATATCTAACGGACGTCCGATGCGTTCGACCGCTTCGGATACTCCCCATATGCATGGAAGTACCACGATCGATCTGGTCCTCTTTGTGTTTGCCCTCTGCCTTCTGCGTTGAAAGACTTTGGATATCCATTGACCGCAAATAACCTGAACAACCCAGATTGCTCTTGTTCCCGTAGGTGCTGTGTACTGCAGTGTGTGTCGGCTCGATGGAACAGGGTACGCACACAGCTCTTTAGGTGACAGGCTGGATGGTTGCTTTTGAAATTGAGTATGCGGTCCGTCGTCGTCGGTTTTCTGTAGACGGTTGTCTCTATGCTCCCGTTTGGTTGCCTCATAATTAGTACGTCGAGAAACGGTAGGGCCCAGTCTTTTTCCTCCTCCTTGGTGAATTTGATGCTGAGCACTATCGCGTTTAGGTGTTGATGAAATTGGTCCATTTCTGTTTTTTCTAACACAACAAATGTATCATCAACATATCGGATCCATAAGCGTGGGTGGTTCTGAATTCTGAATTGTCACACCTGGTATCATGTGCCTAACCTTAACAATTGGGCTGGGAACTGCGTTGAGAATGGTTACAAAGGTCAACCCTAAGTGAGTTTGTTATTATTTCCAAGAATAAAGCTGTATTCTTGTTTATTACCTGTTTTCACATCGCATGTCGCATGACGCATCATTTTGTTCACTTCGTTCCGCATATCATTTGCATACATCGAGCTGTCAACGGAAACTGTTCAGTCTGCCTGAAGCCCTGCCGTAATAACTATCGACCATATTTGATGCAATTAGCACCGTAAATGTGTTGTGTTGCCGAGTTTGGTTGGTCTATGCACACACTGAAGCACAAGACACAAGTACTCGCAGTGCACGATATCCCAGGAGAACAGTCTGTAGTCTAGTAGGACACGAACACACACACAGAGGTTGGAGACACAAAAAGTTCGGGCTCAAGACTCAAGGCCCGTAGTCGCACAACGAATGGAACAGACCTGCTGCTCCCTTGGATGAGCAGCCACACAGAACAATAAGCGGCGCGAAATACGAACAGCTAGCCCATCCCGCTAGCGGAAGAGAGAAGACGAACACAGAGTACTGCCGCGCGTTTATTGGTGACTCACCAACACAAGTCCGAATTCAAGTGAGCTCTATCGTTTATATAGTTTTGTTGGGTGGACTTGATCGATGTGTGGACTAGCCAATCACAGAACGGGCTTTTGTGAATCTTTTCGCGGACATGTAAAAATATTCAACCGCGCAATATTTAAAATAACGTCAATTTCGAAATATTAAGAAAAGGATAGATTCTTTCGGAAAATTAGTAGCAGAAATGAAATCTGCGACTCCAAAAACCTTGGAATGGTCGTCGACCATAACCAAATGGTAGTTTCTTTTTTCCATCGCACCATCCAATTTCAATGCATTTTACCCGCCAATCATAACCATAGTTTATCATCGATGGCTGAAGAAATTTTGCAATTCTTTCTACCGTTATGTTAAGCAAATCTGATTCAATCTTCACCACCGGATTTTGAATATGAGAGCTAAAAGCTGCACCCAACTTCAACCGAGTTTGCTTTCATGTGTTAAAAACTGGCTGTTACATGGAACCATTAATTCGAACTAAACTATGTTTCTCTCAAGCAAGGCAATAAGAAAGAGAAAATGGACAACTGTCTGCCTATCCCAGAACTAGAAATAGCTTTGGAAGCACGTCAGCTGTTTACATCATTGGAACTCCAGTGAAATTTCCATGGCATCATGGCCAAAACCTTAAAAACAAGCTTATCCAGGCTCAGAAATGGACCTAAGACATTAAAACAATGACAAACTTCGAAAATTTATGTTGTACCTCCCCTTACTGGTTCAGCATCTCGATATTTTAGAGTTTAGATATTCTTCCCATAAATACGGATGAACGGCAAGAACTGCCCACATTTACTAACGATATCATCTGGACTGATGATGAATCGTTTTCGAATGTTATGCTTGGCTATCTCACAAAAACCGACAACACAAAATTATGGGGTTGAGTTGGAAATTGTTAATGTACTCTTAGTTACAGCAACTGAAGCAAGCATAATGATCTGCACTGTAAAAGAAACGGCGACACGATGGAATAACTTTTTGCTCCTTGCATGAAAGCCTTCGCTTTGGAGAATGAGTTCTACTATTTGAGTGCATTTCGAAACTTAGGGAGGATATTCACACAGGGTGACTGACTGTTCTCGGGGTAGACGGTATAGAGGACTTTTCAGTATCTGAAATCATGCTTCGTTCACCAGTCTACTTCATATCAAGTTATTTGCCAACAGCCAGAAAACGGCAGTATATTTGTATCAACCGGATTGATTGAAAAACCTTTACCTCCTTACTCCTGTTCATTCTTTATACTCCCAATGACAAGGAATTCGGTAGCTCGATACAATTATTTCTCCTTTTTTGTCGTCTTGCCCGCTGGTTGTGATCACTTTATGGACATCACACGTTACTCTGACTTCGGGTGGTTGTTTTGTTATATTCTTGTTTCGTTTTATTACTCACGTTGGTCAACCGTAGTCTTTCAGTTCATTTCTATTAAAATTTGGCTATCGTGTTACGGAAAGTTTTTCTCAAGCCTAGTCACACGTGCAGAAGCACTTGTATTGGATTGAATCAGAACAGATACTTCCTAAATATTCCTTTTGGTCAGCTGTTCATTTTACAGAATTTTTCTTACCTTTTTGGCTTCTTCGTGTTTGGATAATGACGAAGGGTCACTGTCAAGAATATGACCATATTTTTAACTCACAAAGAGTGCCGTAGAATTTATGGACTAATCTTGTTCTCTCTTGGGTTGCGGTTCAAATCGGGTTGCGCGTTTCTCTGAGGTTTCGAAGGGCTATCTATGCCATGTGAACTTTATTATTAGGCCAGTGGATCTGTGAATCGCTGATCGACTTAACCCAGACCAGAACTCGCGAAGTTTGGTCGTTACAATATTGATAATTTCGCAAATTCATTTTGTGGTGGATCGTTGTTCTTGGAAAATGGAACTAAAATTCAACGGCAGGAGGTTTCGCCTACTCAAGAACACAGCCACCCAATTTTTTCGACTGATATTTTTCACGTATGACGACTATCCACTGCTACTATTCATACCAGTGGTCATGATTGAAATCCGAATCGTTGGAGGTGAAGGATGATCCTTTGTGCACGCATCGAAATTGTATCGGCAAGCCCACTTTCGGTTGGATTGTCGTTTGGTTGGTTATTCCATAGAAATAACTTTATTTAACTTTATTTAACTTTATTTAAGTCATAACTTTATTTAACTTTATTTAAGTCATAACTTTATTTATAACTTTATTTAAGTCATAACTTTATTTAAGTCATTGATACAAAAAGTTTCTGTCAATCGATTTTGCAATGTGCATGCAGTGACAAAGCGAATTCACCAGATTCTATTGCCCCAATTTGTCCGGGCTGATGTATTATGTAAGGTATCTTTTATGTAACTGGTTAAAAACCAGTTACCTTTTACCATTTCTCACATTTAACCAGACCAACTTTTTCAATATTATCTACTAATTTTGTTATAAATTCCAGCTTTGCTTGAGTGCTTGTCTCGCACGGGATTCGAGGTGTGGCAAAAGCCGAAAAGCATTCTCATACATCGATGATGTCAGTAGGATAACCGCTGAGTTTACCAACATTAAAACCACAGGCAGCACCAGAACCACCACTATCACAAACACTGTCAGCTGCATCCATAATCTGCCTTAATCATGTTCGACATGTCGCTCACTCCGTGCTTTTGTTTCACGATGTTTTGGACTTGATGCCACTACATAACTGCTGGATGAACATCAGGTCAACGGCTGATAACCAATGAATGGAAATAATTGCAGACGATTTTGACTTCTTCGGACAAACTGGCACAGAAGGGAGGACCACTGGAGTGCATTGCTCGTGTTACGTACCTACTTGAATGCCCATTCAAAAAGAAGACCAAAAGTATATTACAGACAAGAATTTGTATTCTGAATGCACTTTATGTATTATCGATATATGCATACATACGTAGAGTGAAGGATATTAGTGACGGTTAGCAGACAACGAGGTTAACAGTTACACGATCTGATTGTTACGAGACAATCTTTGAATGACTTGATTAAAGGATACGTAAATTGTTGATGGCCACCAGTACAAGGAGGAAGCGGTCTTGATTTTTAGTTTCACACTTGGCGCAAATATTTTCCAAGCACCGAATCAATAACTGCATAATTAAGAGTACCTTGGTGCACGAAAATACGAGGCAAACTTTATGAAGAACCCAATCGGTGTCAAAAAAGTGTGTTCTGTGATATTTGGAGAATGTAATCAGCCAGGTGATATAGCAGACCTTCGGAAATGAATTTGGACAACTTAATGAATGCAAATTTACATTGAATTTATGCAATGCACACGGAATGGATTCGCTTAAACGGGGACAATATTACTGGGATTACAAGAACCGGAAACATGTACGAGGTTGCTTTATGATGATAGATTTAGTGACAGATGAATGTGTTGCAGTTGTAATGGAATACATGGGCTTTTGTACATTTTGATCCAGCAAATAAAAACAACAATGGAGAACAACTAATATGGTTTGTTGAACTTTCATTTGTATTTCTTTTCTACACCTCCCTCCCCCAAATAAATAGCTACAACAAGATTTTCACTGGTATGTTAGTTTGTTCGAATAGTTCAATAGTAAAAGAATGCCTTGTTGGCCAAAGGCCATGTGACTTCTGAAAAATGAAGGGAAAAACTCGTCTTCAAAAGGTGCCTACAAACAAAAGGACAAATATTACCACCCTGAAAAAGTAAACCTGTTATATAGACAAACTGGCGTGATCTAAGACGATGGGATTCTGACACACTTGTCAATGAATTCAATTTAAATCTCATCTTACAACCAAGAACACTACTTTACTATGTGCTTTTACCCCGCCTTATTTAAACCAGTCGGACGCGTCCTTATATTTCTCATTAGATTGCAATGATTTTTCCCAATTTGTTTTCAGTATATCAATAAAATCGAAGACAAAGAAGCATGTCATGGTCTTAAGCAGACAAGAAGCTGGATCATTCGTAAAGAACCAGACGCAAATGTCCGTTTATCCCCGTCACGCGCATTGCTGTGAACGGTTTGTTGAACTTCACCGCATGATGTTGCACCTATCCGTCACTGATTTGCACGGCTATTGGCCGCTAGCTGTTTCATCTTTGTTAGGAATCATCATTCATTTATTTCTTCTAAACATTCGTGTTCCATTGGACCGAAGGGAAATTTCGTGAAAATGCTGAAAATACCGAAGTGCATTTTCAATGCCCTTGGGCCTTCAGCAATCCTTGAAGTCCATCGATATTTTGAGCATTTCTTGCTTCAATACCGCACTTCTTGCTACTCCACTGCACGAGAGCTCACCTAGACCTTTGAATGGTGATCCTTTGGGATCGAATCTGCTGTGTTTACTGCCCAGCGATATGATATTTTATCGTGATTTGCGTCTATTATCAGGTCCAACACTTATGAACCCTGGTACACGGATTTACCACGCTTTGGTCACTGACGACCTATTTGTATACAACATTTACCCGGGTTCGCGTCCCATTTCGGGCTCGGTGGATATGCATTGCTGATGATCCCTAACAAGGATGAAACAACTGTACAATGCTTCTACGGTTTCTTAATGGTCAGTTGAGCGATGACGTCACATGGTGGATTATTTCATGAAAACATTCAATCTCCTACTACTAACTTGTACCAAGAATAGGATTCCTTGAAGTATGCCAATCGCGTCACTTTGACATATGTATGTCACTGTTACTTGCGAGTAGCAGGAAACTATTAGCGTTTTGTTTGATTAACTGCCCCTCGGTACACAACTTTCACACGCAAATTTCAGTCCACTTTAGGTTGTCCAACGGCTAACGTTGCACCAGCGTACCCAGGCGTTGGCCACTACCTCACCGCAACGTCTACTCAGGGAAGAGAAAAGGAAATGAAAAACAGTAACAGATTATTTGCGAGGCAATGAACTGAACAACTATTGAGAAGCGCAAACGCTGACTCCAGCTATGTTTCGTTTCGGGTGCACGATCTCGTGGACGCCAACTAAGGCGATCTACGCCACTGGTCATCCGGTCTCACAATAAGCGCTATACGCGAGGAGATATACACCACCAGTGAGCTCTTATATCAACATAACTCAAATATGGTATCTGGCGAGTGCAAACTTAAAAGGATGAGCATTCAGTAAGTGACAGAAAAAAGTGAGAAAAATGTTAAACCATTAGGAAACGGAAAACAACATACAATTCTGCACTTTGTGCGTGTCACACTAAGGAATAAATTAGCGCCCTCGTGTTACGGAGCTTCCGGTTTCTGAATCTACCACCTGGCTTCTTCATATAATGGTCCCCATGCCAATGGGATAATTGTTCACAATGATTCCTGCGTTCTAACGCACAAGTCAATTTCTGTACTACCAAGATTCACAAACAGCAAGTGACCATTCAGTCTTTTTCAAAGGCCATCAGATTTTGGGTTTTATCTTTGGCACTAGCCCACATGGATGGAAGGACAAAATGTTCACATGACCGGTACTGCGGTTATTTCTGCTTAACGAGTGTACTCAGCATGAGTCCTCCTCCTGAAGTTTGGCCTCAATAAACCGACGGAAACTGTCCACAAATCACCTCTGTGGTTCATAAATGGACTCACCATCTATGCACATTCCATCAGTTAGACTTCCCACGGCATCGATCATTACGGAACAGTGATCACTAAAGAATATATTGCTCACTTAACAGGCTCATGAGCACGTTCAGTGTTCTTTTGGTAGCTGGTTTCAGTTAGAAAATTCCAACAACGATTGATATCACCGATTTTCACTAATGAAGTTCTCATTCCCGTAAAAGTCGCAAAAAATAAGACTGCTTTAGCGAAAGAGCAGGTCAAATGTAATTTTTCAAAAGGTATAAGACCGGCAAAATCCAAGTGACTGCATATTTTCATTTTTCCGTAGAAGGTTTCATGCTATTTAGGTAGATGCAACGTCACCACACGTGTCATCATCAACCAAAACGAGGTTGTATTATTTAACTTAGCATCTGAGACAGTTCGCGCATTCCTGTTCACACAATCGCTCGTCGAGTTGTGTGCGTAGTCTGAAACATTGTTAACGCTATCCTATCTCATTCTTCATTGATTCTCATCTCTCATCAGTTCAGTCAGTTTGTACTATTACTAGCCTTGCACCAATGTGTTCTGATCTTGATTGTTACTCCATGACATCAGCCATCCGAAAGAGGAAAAACAACGAGGAATGGTGATAGGTCGACCGTGAAATAAGAAACTGAACAACTATCCAGAAAAGAAATGATTTTTGGACGTAAGAATGCGGCTGACTGCGACACTGAGCCATATCACTTCTTGCCTACAACCATCGTTTGAGGGGATCTTGTGGACCCCAACCTGGTAGTCTAAGTGCACCTAAACGAGCCAACCCACTGGTTATATTTTTCTATTTTGGTTACTTATTTATTACTTTTTTGAAAATTTATCTGATTGAGTTAATACTGAAGTTGAAAGCGGCTTGGTTTTACGCTTGGTCCTTCCTTAACAATATACACACATGTATATATGGCAATGGGATGACTAGGTGTGGAAACAAACAGCGGATTAACTCAACAAAATATTCAAAATTTTTACATGAATAGTTCTATCACAGAAATAAATCGGAATGTCATTGAAACATCAACTCATCAGCTGGTCAGCTTTAAAAATATCCAACAAATTACCTGATTGTAGTGAGGTTTCATATGGTAGATCATAAAAATTCAGATATTCTTGCAACGGAATGATTCCCTCGAAAGTGGACATCTCGGAAAAGTACCCAACAACCACTGAAATTGTACAAATTTGTAAATGGAGATATTTCATGAAACAAGTGACTGGGAATTAGGTTTTGCAAAATCATTGTGTAATACACACACATAAAACACTGATCCATTATTCGCTTACAGTTATCCTCGAAAGTCGGAGAAAGGATCTTGGAACCTATCACAAATTTGTACAGAAGGACTTGATTAAAAATTACGCACTAAGTAGACTGCTCCAATTTTTGATTTAACAAACTATCTTTCCAACTCGCTGCCGAGTCTGTACTTGCATTCCCCTTTGCGATGATCAGTTAGAGAGAGTAAGACGTTTCAAATACTTCCGATACAGCTAGGATGAGAGTATGGGAAAAAGCAAATAGTATAAAAGGGTGTTAAATCAAGGACGGTTTCTGACTGTATGTGCTACCCGGAGCGTTGCTATGATTTCCTGGTTCCGCTCAAGTGATGGACTTGGGATGTTGCACTTTGTTGCTCTGTCTTCTATGACTGCAATGGCTTAATTTTCCTATTTGGAATTCTCGTTCAGTAATCTTATTTACCCAAAAGAAATTTACGAATAATTTCCTAAGACCTGTATGATCCTTAGCTGAGCAATGACAGTTATATGTTCTGACATAATGGGTGCTGTTAGTCACCTTCCGAGAGCGGTAAGCAACCTATGTCATCGTCAATGACTTTGCTGAACTTTGTGCATCATTCCTAGCTGTCCGTTTGTCACATTATTTTTGCGCGTTCTGAGGGAGGCCGAGAGAAGCAAACCGGTGGTCAGGGTTTCAGTTGGTATATACCTCATGGAAAAGTCAGTTCATGCTGTCCTTGTTGGAGTCCAAATTTATAATAGTATAAGAATAACCTGGCATCTAAATTTGTGTAATGCATCTCACACTTCATGGCTGAGTGATTTAGTCAAACTAAAACGGATAAAACCATAGTCTTACCTTCTCGCAACTGTTGCTGATAGGTGGTTTGAAACCACGAAAAGGAAGAAAATCTAGGTCAAACTATTTGATTCGTAAACTATTTGAGACGCTAAGGAATATTATTGATTAGTCTGGATTTACTGAAATTAGCATACTTGGCGAGAAGGAATGAAAAGAAACCATTCGGTAGCTGAAAACGGTAGACAAAAATTCGGCGGTCAACAAAATTTGCCTTCGCTGAGTACCCAATGGCAAATGTTTAGCTGGATTTGGCTACAGATTGGCAACTCCGACCTACGTTAAAATAATCAGCTTTATAACATCACCCATCTCACAGGCCCACAGCAAATCTGAATCTTCGAGCGCACTCCCATATCCAGATGGCCATTAATAACTTGTGCAAACCCACCTACACCCCGAATATCCATTAAAAAATTTCCATTTCAGTAGTATGTTTTGCTTATGGATGGATTAACAATTTCCCCAGAAGCACACAATCGGTTTCGCGGTTATTGCCGCACTTCAGGTATATGCGCACCCGGGATGCTGTCCAACCTTCCTATACTGGTGCGCTCCTTTCTTGGTTTCTCACTAGAATGTCATTTGAATCTTTAGGAGCGCGAATGGATGTTAAGTCCATTTAAGGATCATATGGTGATTCGTGGGAGGATTTTCGTCGGTCAAGCAAGGCTAACTTTCAGAAAGAGAACACAAGGCCCGAAAATATTGATTTTTCTTCTCAGTAGTATGTTTCGCATATGTATGGGTGAACAAAATTTCCCCGGAAGCATATGACCGGCTTTTCAATCGATATTTGGATCAAAATACCAGATTCCTCGTATGTTTCACTGTGCAGTTTGTGCTAATGAACACGAGACTCGTTCCCGAACTTCCGTCGAGTTGAGTGATTATAGTAGGGATCTATGCCTGTATTTTAGTGGAAAAAGATTATCTGCTGTTGTCAAAACAAAGTATGACATGGCGGAAAACTGGACGGAGTTTGCTAGACGAAAATAGTAAGGTGACTGATGTTGAAACGATTAT
The DNA here is from genome assembly GCA_008360955.1 of Fasciolopsis buskii. Taxonomy (NCBI): domain Eukaryota; kingdom Metazoa; phylum Platyhelminthes; class Trematoda; order Plagiorchiida; family Fasciolidae; genus Fasciolopsis; species Fasciolopsis buskii. The sequence continues at coordinate 148,950 of LUCM01006555.1, forward strand.
TTTGGTCAAAATGAGTGGTTAGAAAATAGATTAATGTGGTAAATCATCCATCATGCTGTGCTCTAGAAAGAATGAAAAAAGACCACAACGATTTAATAGTTTCTGAATCCGGATTAAAGCTTCAGCATGATGATACCTCGTATCACCAGTTGTAGAAACCCAAAATGGCAAAATACTGAACTTAAAAAATTAATGAAAGAATAAGTTCAACGCTTCCCCATGATAAAGCAAATTAGATTTATTTTTTAGAAGCAGCCAAAATAACAAACTAAAATCCAACACTGTGGTAGCCAAAAATAGGCGAAAACAGTTTATTTTATATCGTTTGCATAAAGAAAAAACAGCCTATTATTGTGCTCACCTTGTTGAGGGACCATTTCCGGATGGTCTTCCCTTATTCGTCTCAGAATTTCCGTCAATTTGATCTGGAATCACAAAACGAAAACATCAATCGACTGCACATATTGTTGCCGCATAAATCTCTGCAAAGACAATGACCTAGCAAGAGAAGAAGCCAGAATAGTTATGAGAAACGAATTTGGTTTTCACGATCACCGATACGACCAGTGATGGTCGAACACGGGAGTCTCAAAACAGCTTCTGTCAACTGTTCTATCTTCAGCCTAGTGTTTTGTCATCTAGGATAACTGCTAAAAACGCGAATAAACTCGCTCAGATTGGATTCCGACCGATTGCAACCCAATTTTGACAATAATGCGCGATCCTAGAAGCAAAACTTGATCACCAACATCGGTTGTTCATTCACGTAATTCACATCTATGGATCCCGGCTTCATGCTGTCTGGTGGCGTTGACTTCCGGGCGCATAATACTTAATTGTATTTTCCACTCCACACAACAAGTGGCTTCTGATGCCAAATAAAAAACAATACATCATTAATTTTATGATAAGACAAATATTTCCAGTACTTTCATTAGGATTATCAGTCATCTGATGAGGTTTAGTTGAACGATGCAACAATTATTTGGGCAGTAGAACAAAGTTGATGATTTATTTGATTGTTGCTTCACGTTCTACATCAAATAATTTTGAATTTACTCAAGATATTAGTCGAATGTTCCACGTGCCGAAACAATTGTTAGCTTGTTATTTCACGTCAGGCCCCAAAATATAAGCCAGCGAAATAGTACTGGTATAAATTGCAGTAGTCCATTCATTGTTCACCTTTGGTCAATCCGCTCATTTTTGAGTGTGCAGCGCCGTTTGACTTACACGTGTGTTGTTCCCTGAAACTGGCTTCCATCGGAGGACGTACACAGAATAAGTGACCCAATGGAGATGTTTATTGCTGTCACTTACCTTGAACAGTTCCGGCACGTATTCTTCTTGATCCTAGATAATAATAACAGACAGGTGAGAGCAAAGTTCATAAACCGTCCTTTAAGGCAAGATGATAGTTTGAAAAACTGAAATGAACTGAACGGCATCCCCATTGGACCAACCAAACGCGGAGCCCAACTTGCAATTTATCTGTATACAAACAAGCATAAATTTTAATGTTCATTCTGTCCCTAATTGGTCCGTGTTTCGTTTTATTCTGGTTTACAAAAAATGTGTATCCTCTAGCCATTAGCAATTTATTCACTTGCAGGCAGCATCATAAAATTGCTCTTAGCTGATTAGGCACAGAAATTATTGGTAAAGATAAGCAAAAATATTTATTTATTATAAGAATGCGTACAGTATTTTAGGAAAGGAGGCGGTGGTCATTCAAAGGCTCCGGGACGGGGAGACGTCGGTTCCTCTACTTGTATCCCCGAACACTACGAATGTCACAGTTTGTAGTTCGTAAGTAGACCAAGAAATTTATTTATTGTTTTCATACGCCCACCACGAAAGGTTCGAAAACGAAGTGACAAGAGGATGTGTTAAATTCATGTGTGGTTTTGTTGTTATGTTGATATAAATATTTTATTGGCAACAGTTGAAAGTGTGCAGTTGTCCAAAGACGATTTTAAGCTCCGTTGATTGTCAAAATAGTATAAAGAACTAAAAAACTAATGCATCTATTCACATTGTCAAAATGAAGGAAGTATCCTGTTTTCAATAAGGTTTTTTGCAATATCTTAAAATCCACATCATTTCCTTGCGGATCAGGGCACTTAGTTGGTCAAATTTGACAGGACCTTGGGTACAGCTTATGAAAGAAAATTTTATTTTTCCTTGTCAATCGGCTTGGTCATGATGACAACATCGGGATAGAAATAATTTTTGTGACCCTGCCATCTGGAATGTGTGCAGAAGCATGTTCCACTTTAGATCCACCCATATTCGAGACAGTGACAAAAATCTCGAGTATCCACTCTCTAGGGCATGACAAATTTAAATGAACGAATTCTTTGCGTAAAGTTGAATGAAGTTTTGGCAAGGTACAATCAGTGAACTGCGTTGCCATTGGGGGAAGCATTAAACAACATCGTTTATCCTGGAAAATAAAATCGTTCAGTAAAGACTCGTAATCAAATAGCAGTGACGCAAACTACGTTCTGCGAAAATACACAGGGTGTCTTTCTAACACCTTGTGTTCAACCGTGAAAGATCTGTGCTTGGAAAGCGTTATTTCCACTTTCATCGTTGTATTCCGGCTGGCGCTTTACCAAAAGCTCCAGGTGCCCCACGGGATTAGAGGTTATCATTCGGTTGTAAAGGCCGCTTGTGCCGAGTTAGTCATTCAGATCTCCAGGACTATCCCTCATGAAAGTATTTACCGGTTCCCCGTTTACAAGTTTAGGATAATTGGTTTAGAACAGTTTGCGCTGTTACCGAAACTAAGATCACGTTGGTTTCCAAGCCGTGCACCACTCAACGACCAGGTGTCTAAATATCCCGAATTAGGCGCATCTGAAATCAGACAACTGTTAGCGCACCTACCGGGAGCTAAAAGCTTCAGGCGGACCAAACCAAAGAGTCGACGAGTCAAATGAAGGTGGTCCATTAATACTAACGTAGGGGCTATGGGTAATCAGACCCTAACGATGAGCCCACTGAGCCATCCAGTAACAAAACCTTGTTAAATCAATGACTGTTATTAGGATCTGGCTCTGACTGTCGGAGATCTTATGCACCGTCTATGTTGTTCAAGCTGATAAACGGGAGATGTGTTGATCGATCTGAGGCAATCTGACCGTCCTTGCTTCCTTCATAGGCTAGACCAGATCCGGATTTGATCACGAAAGATTAACTGAACCAAATAAAGTTAGCCTCACTAAGGGAATCTTATCTCCTATATTTATTCATATACTTTCATTATTTATGAAACAAGAAAGCAGAACATTTTCCAGAAGGAGTTTTTCGGTGAACTGGAGGTTGCCAAGTAGGAAGATGAAGTGCTGTGACCTTTACCACTTGACCATCGCTAATGACTTGAACCATATCGTCACGTCAACTGTCGTCATATCAGCACACTACCGTATCAATTATTGATATGGGCATGTTATTAAAAACGAAGTGTAAATGCAAACATCTTTTTTTGAAAACACCGTTAACACACTGACGTAGGACTGAATTTGTAGCCTCAAGGGACGTTAATCAAGCATTTTGCGCAATTAACAGTACCGGTGTACTAATAGATTCATCGAAAACTGAACAGTTTAACATACCGACTGCTAAACTTTTATTCTCTTGAGAACATTACTGAAGTATCTCTACAATCCACTTTGACTTTATTTTTTCTACCGGGACTAAAATTTTCCAAATATGTTTCTCTTTGTCCTCTTTTAGTTGAACATGGATACATTCCTTTTCGGCGATCATACTCCTCCGAAGTTCTAGCTACCTAGGTTCAGGACCAAATTAAATCAATATTTTTTTGGCTTTTAAAACACTTGAAAGTTTCCTAAGGTGTAAGTGATGCATTCCAATCAACAGAAGAGCAAAATGGTCTGGACAGGTTTTATACATCCACCGTCTGACGAAGCACTATCAGTTTTGGTATTGACAAAATTGCGGAGCTGGAGATAAGAGCTATAAGTAAATACATTTTTTCTCATTGTTTTATGCGAACTTTACATTCTTGTTGTTCTCTTAAAAAGTTTCTTCATATGGCCAAACCATGTTTGTCCGTGGAAAATCAGACTGGAATTCCAGATGGACTTTACTCAATTCTTATCATACAGTCATGGGATTTTTTATTTCCAATGTAGTAAAACCAAACCCTGTGGTTCCTAACACTTCTGTATACATTCAGGCTTCATCACATCGTCATCTAACCATAATTGGATGGCTTAAATTAATTTCTGTTTAGTCTTTTTAACTAAATAAAACTCGCTTTTAAACAAACCTTTTGGTTGAATGCATAAGCAATCCTCGAGCTTACCCTCATTGGTTCCTCCGACAAGTATTTGCTCAAGCGAGTCAACTGGATGATTGTATCGAGCAGTTTTTTCTCATCCGATTCACTGGTATCATATTGATTTAGACTTGCCGGTTCCATATCGAATGCAATCACCTCGTAGGTTCGATAAATTCGACTGATCAAATTGCTTCGTATGTATAGAATTTTGTTTTCCACCAACGGTGCCAAGTGAGGATGTGCCTCTGTCACCTGTTTCTTCAACTCACGATCAAAACCAGTGAACGGTATTGGATCACTGTCCTCGGGCACATTCCAGTTCAATTTCTCCACACATCTCTCAATGTAAGATTTGATTATTTTTTCCGATTCGTTCAGCTGACGAAGTATTTTCATCAGGGTACGAAAACTGGTCTTTAATTTGTTCAGAAAGCGATCGGGATGTTCACGAACTCACTTCGATTATATTAACTACATGGTACGGATAGACCATAACAAGTCCTGTTACGTGATCGGGTGATTTGAATTTTTGCAACAAGCTGTCAAAGTAGCCTGCACATTGTCACCGAGAGAGATTGAGGGACGAGGGGAAGAATGAGTAAGGCGTGGGAAAAAGCTGTTACTTTGAACTTCGTGATCATCGCTGAGGTGTGGTGAAATCTTACCGACCAAAAATACGGAATATAACATATTAGTCTGTAATAAATAGTATTTTCTACTCAATCTAGCTTACCCTACCCATGTACTTTCCTTTTTCCTCAAGCGCTTGATATAGCGATGTTGCCGATAAACGGGCGTCAGCATCCTCTATATCCATCTTGTTCCAAAACAGCAAGCAGCTTTTCGAATTAACTGAAATACTGAGAAGAAGGGAGTTAGATACACTGCTGCCAGGACAAAATGACTAGTCATTCTGGAGTTATGTGCTATCCTCCAATAAAACCCAGTCAATACTCAAATGTCGCAAGTCTAAACGGCTGGTGTTTATGTTTTGGCTGACTCTGACTGACTGTTAATTGGTCATTGTTCAGCAGCGTGCAGCATAAACTATATCCGAGGTTCATCATACCTTCGTAGGACAGGTAACATCCGCCCATGGTTACTGGTTATCACTCACTCAATTATGATTTGTCCTAGTATGACGCCCCTTAGATCGGTGATTAAGAGTGGGTACGGAAGGACGCCATTGAAACAAAAAATGCATATCTTCACACCGTTTTTCTTCATAAGTTCTTCTATATTTTATCTTTTACTTTCGTTATTGGTGATATAAGTGTGTACATCAATTTTAGGAGGGAGTCCACGATGAACAAGGAGCTGACAGATGGGAAAGATGACCGGCAGTGAGAGAATTCGACCCTGCCACCCAAACGATACGATCCTATCCGCTTGGCCACTGTCGGTTCTGTGATTTATAACTGACATGTCTGGTGCAAGAGGGCGGTGAAACGGCTAAGCCCCATAGCCCCATTGACGCCTACATGGAACGAGGAATAGACAATCACGACACTTAAGCATCAATTGTAGGCTTCGAGTTTACGTACGCTTTATTAGCTCACTCCGTCACCGTAGAGAATTTGAGGATTTTGTTTAGCTATCATGTAAAGCATCAAAAACAAACGGTGGAAATTATTTCTATTCTCAAGGATTTCAGAAGTAGCTTTCCATCTTCCGTAACAGGCAGGACGATTTCCGAAGCCAGCATCTGAGTGACATTTTGTTCAGCAACTCTTGCTTACTATTTAGACCCTGAAGTAGAACGGAAAAATACCTCCACAAATCCATGGTGCGCAGTGAAAGCGTGGCTAAATTTAAGGCTTCGTTATTTCCATCAGAACCCTAGATGAAGTCATCGCAAATTGTCAGTTTCAAAAAGCATAACCATAAGTTGTTCGTTCTTCTGTGAATGAAGAAATTATCGCCTGATTTAGACAGAGCTATTCAAGTTCGCATTAAACTATCCTCACAGTGGTTCGCACAACCCATAATAAGCCCTCGAATTACTTGACTGGAACCTAAATCTCATTTGTTATGACCCTAAGCTATGTGAATGCGTCATAAAGGTTGGAAACTAAACAAATAAAAAACCTGGAATTTTACTAGTGCCTTTGCAGTGCATTATGGGAGATAATTTGCTTATGGATACGCAGCAGCAAGTGGTAATCTAAATCTAAGAAGATTTAACAAGCAGGTAGAAAAATGTAGCCACCAACGAGCAATAAAATGAAAAGATATCACACCAAGATGCTTGTCCACCTATTAGAGGCAATAATTAGCCACGTAAAGCTATGGCCAAAGACATAGGCCTCTATCTCAACCCTATTTTGCAAACAGGTGGTTCACCAAAAAGCCAACAAGTTCAAATTTAGAATAAAAGAGTGTTGTCTGTTTGTTGCGCGACTTGCACATCAGAATTTGCAATAATCTTTACACCGTGGTTACAACTTCGTGTAAAACATTCACAGAACCTGCACAATGGATTGCGCATACCTGGAAACATGAACATATCTTGGATCGTCTCTCATCCGTCACTTATCAAAGGTCATCAACGATTGTGGTAGAAGTAGGCTGAACGGCCCCAAGTACTTGTTTTCCTCCGGAGGGGAGAGCAGCTAATATCTTTGACTGAAATTTCAAGTTTGAATATAAAAATGATTTCATGCAGGGGTGGGCACCACGGTGCCGCTGGGATCAGATTTCTTACGGAGAAGAGAGGAGGCTTGATAGTCTTTGGTCTTTGCCGTCTTGGTGAGAGGATTTGAACGTGTATTGCCTTTGTATGTCTTGATCTCCTGTGACTGGTTATTTGTGTCGAATTATTGATTCCATCTCCGAGATTCCTGACCTTTGTATCCTGCCGGGTATGTACGTGCCCGAAGTTGCTCACGTTGAATGTGGGTTTCCATTTATCCGCGCAAGAATGGATGCTTCCTATCACTTGTTGCATAACTCTCGCGGGTGGGTTTCCAAGTCAGTCGTCGAATGAAAACTTAATTTATTTCAGTGTTGTGGCAATGTCATTTGTGTTGAATAAAAATAGCAGTGGCTCTCTAAAGCAAACCGCTGTGACGACAGGAAAATGTTGAATAAAACCGTCTTTTCATTCACTTGATGTATGACTCAGTTTAGTAATCTCATCCAGTTTTACCGTGTTCATTTCGAATGGGAACAGTTTGCGGTTGACTACTGCAAAAGCCTTCCAAAAGCACACTTTGATCCCCTTTCATTCCTTCATCCACCAAATGAGTTCGTTCAGGGAAGGGAGAAGGCTCTTCAAGCGAAGCTCATTAATTCCAAGTTCAATCTGTGGGATCAATTAAGTCTAGATGATAGCTGTATTCCTGCCTATTACTTCGAGTTTCTTGAACGCTATCGACAAACGGTGTGTAGTTCGCGATTTCCACTGCTTACAAAGATTACCTCCGCTGTAATCAAGTCGAAAAGTAGCTTTGTTGCTGCTGCGGTCTGATTAAAATGGCGTGTCAGCGGCCGGATGAATCTGGTTCGTATGTCACTTGCATCGATGACGGCAAGTCCCATGAGACTGACTGACAAAGTACTTGTTAGTGATGGCTATGAACTTACACGGCATAAGTGCGCATCGCAGAAAGTCGCCGTCCCGCTTGCACTTTTTTCTTGTTCGGCAGCCACGTTTTCTTCTATTATATGGATAGACTGTGTATGGTCAGGGTGCAACTTAGGTCAGCTTTATACAGTCCGCAAATTTACACCCGCTCATTTCCCTTGTCATTGTTTTGCACTTGTATTATTAGTCCCTTCTGGTTGCAGTTGTTGTAGGTATCGGATGCTCCATTTTGTTTAGAAACCCTCTTCAGGTCATGTACAGGCTTTCCTAGGTAAATGCTACCTGTTAGCCCATCAGGGAGATTTATTCCCTCTATCAACTAGTTATCACGGGACGAGGACCTATGTGAGTTTCATTAAATTACTTCTAATAGTCCGGTTGCTTAATCCGTCTCTAATCGATTTTAAGAAGGATCCAGGTAATACTTCCCGGAAAGGATGGAAGGTTTTGTTGGTTTTCAATTCCAGTAAACTGTTTTCAACCATCCCCAATGATGGTTTTACTCCTGCTTGATCAATTTCACTTAGTAGTTTGGTTATTACAAAGTCATTTACGATGGATGAAGGATCTGTTCTAAACTTGGTTGTTTGGTTGACAAGTAGTTCAGTTCAATTGAGCTCTCATACCCACTTATCTTTCACAAACACGCTGTGGTTTTGATCGCTACCAGCATCTCTGAATAATATTGCGAAAATTATAAGATCGTATGACAGAATGACTCATGGGAGAGGCGGAAATATTTCAGATGCAAGAATGCCAGTGATTAGGACAGTTAACCGTATTTTTTCAAAGTCCAAAACTATCGCTTCGAACGACCTCGTGGACACAAAAACGGTAATCTGACCCTATCCTCTTGGGATAGCCAGTGCCTGAGACCTAAGATTCTTCCTAACTCACCTACAAATGAATCAGAATGTTTCAAGATTAGCACCTGGTTATCCTGAGTGGGCAAAAGTGGTAATTAATTTGGTGTTTAGTAGTCCGATTATAACTTTCCAGAGGCCTTGTGAGCGACGGATACCGTTGCGTTACCACCTAATAGTTTCACCAAATACTATTTTGCTTTTATGTCAAACTTTGGCCCAGTTTTTGCTAACGTGGGAAGCGAATAAACCTACCCTTCTTCACTCTCTGGTTGTTTAGTTTTTGTGCAGGATCCCGCGAGCGAAATACGGCTAGATGACATTTTTATTCAGCCACAGCTTTGTGGCAGTCTGTAATCTCCGTTAAAAACTTCTAATTTCCGTTGAAGCGACGGGCGTTTGCGTACTTGCCGATAAACTTGTTACCTCAGAAGCCGCAGTGTTTCTTCACCGACGATAAATCCGATGTCTGCAAAAAGAGTGCTCAATCAAAGCATTTACGCACTAATAAACATTGTTTCTAAGGCCTCTATGATAATTCTGCAGATTTTTCCGTGTGTAGATGAGACCTCGTCTCATTCTAAAACTGCTTTTCACTTAGATGTTGCTTACTTGGGCTACATTCTACTCCAAAGCCCAGGTGCTTTCACTGTCTGAAGCAGGGATTGCTCAGGTTTCAAAATCATCCCCAGCCCCGGTGTACAGACTGAGACTGAAGTGTACTACAGTGGGAACGGCATTTCTCATGGTTCGATGCCTACGCTCGCTACGGCTCCCAGCACGCTTTTGATTGTTGATTCACATGGACAACATTTAGCTACTGGCTTTCGAAAGGTGAACAGGCACGAACATGGTAAAATCTTCTGTGAGGCCGAAATCACTATGCTCTTCTGTAACTTGAACCAATATAGGTCAACATCTCAGACGGAATTTTCCATTTCGGAATTTATTCATCCCATTGTAGTAAATTATAATTTCGTATTTCACTAGAGAAGTGGCCGGATAGCCCGAACATTTAAAGTAATCAAATACGAAGCGCACCACTTGTCTTTCGCCTACCGCACCATTAGACTACTTTCTAATTCAAGAGCCTTTCAACTTTTCGAGGGCTGGCGTTTTTACTGGCCTAAAGCTGTCGGGCACTCGTTATTGAAGTTCAGTTAACCGTAATCCAGTTGCACAAGAAATTGTCTCTGGGATACATCTGACCAGTGCATCTTGATGTGTGAAGACCGCAGTTCTCCTGACCTTTTATTGTCCTTAAAATGGATAAACGAGTATTCTTGTTCTCGTAGCCCCATTACTTCTAACTTTGAGAACTTCTTTAATCCAGATAATTTTTTCTTTGCATCTGAATGGTCAAGGCTATGCTTTGGTTTCGATCCGGATGCGTACAACGCTGTCCCATCACAAATGTGTCTTCCACAGTCAGCCACCATGGTACCTATTCTAGCTGTTTATTATGCCAGACGGTGGTAATCTACTTTCTATCTATCTTCTCACAGAAGAAGCAAAAGGTATAATTTTTAGGGATTTTGCATGACCAAAAGACCAGCGGTACTGAATGTTGCATCAAGTTTCCCTACGCATTCCGCTGCAGTACTTGTCAAACTGGATACATAGCTGAGTATATAATTTCGCATTGGCATGGTCACCACTGTTTGCCTATTCAAAATGTGCTTGCATATGTTGGCTAATTATTGGTAAGCTTAGACAAAGGTTAACAAAAATGGTAAGTTATAGCTTCTCACAACGGAAATCATAAATCATGAAGTGATTTTAGCAACATTTCTATGTAAGCGCTTTGAAACTATACGTAACGCTTTAACTGATGGAAGACTATTCAACTTAAGTCTAGTCTAGAATCTTTTGCTCTATAGCACGCGAGTGCATCTCAGGAAAGGCCAGAAGTAGCATCTAAAGCGGCGCGGTACGAATGCATTTGCTAACCATCCTCAAGAGTGACTCACGTTTGGTTCAAAATGTCAAGAATAGGAGTAAGAATAAAACCATTCTGCTATAGATAAATGGTGCACTCAGAATCATGACTCGTTATGCCTTAAGGTGTTGGCTGAATTACTACAATCCTAAAATTCATTTGGATTAAATGCACTCAATTTTCATGATTACAAAGGAATAAACGTATATTCTAGTTTCAATAAGCGTTCAGTTCAATAATTTAGCCCATGAACTATTTGATCACAGGTATCAAACATGCTTCCAGAATTGTTCGAATGATATGCAAAAGCTGTTGTCCACTTAAACGAATGACACATTGCGCTGAGTTTACGTGCAAAGCACGTGATGCAGTTTGATACAGCCACATGCTGGCTCGCGTAGACCTGCAACCAATGGGAACCGTGACGACAAGCGGTTGTAACATGCAAACATTCCACGAAGGCGACTGGACAGAGCGTATTCCACCAATCGCAATATTTCCAAATTTATATATAAATCCTTGATCGTAAAATAGAACTTGAACTTGCTTCTGTTTAGCTGTAATCTTCTTGTTGGTTTCACTCAAGTAGATTGGGTCGAAGCCAAGTCTGTACTTACGGGTAAGTCATATCCTCCCGTTACCGTGTTTGACCAAACTCATCAACTAATTACAAGTCAAAATAACAACCGGCGACGCGCGATGGAGCAGTTGGACCTGCATGCTGGTGCCATCGAGAGAGAAGACTGGACTGAACGGTTCAAACTGCGGTGCGGTATCCGGAGGGGCCCGAAGAGTGGGAATCCAACGGCGCCTGAGGCCGTCCTTTATATTCCCTCATGAAGAACTTAGCACTTCCAACATCTCCAGCATCTTAACCACTGGATGAAATGAAAGCTTTATTTTCCAGTCACGTACTACCACTGATTTTCCAAGCTACGGAGCGCGAAAAGTCTCACTCTTTGGACCAAGGCCCCAAGATGAAATTTCGGGAGTTCGTTCTAACTCTACAGGCACAGGGCATCCAAATGCAACTTTGAAGATCAACGGGTAATTCAGTTAAATGATCGACTGATTTTCGATGTCAACCATTCCGATATTCAGAAGAAATTGCTGCACAAATAAGATTCAACATTTACCAAATTTCTAGCTAGTTGTGGACAATTGGACGATGTCTTTGATGCCATAACCAAACAGTCTGTTTTTTATTTTCAGTGGATCCAGTCATGTCCTGCAGGCAAACCACACAGGCGGATCCTGAAGCAAGCCGCTAAGAAAGAATCAGAACAAGAGACCAAGCCGGTGAATTGCTGATTTTGTGTGGTAAATTCTATTTACACCCCACATGTCGCTTCTGAAATGCTGTTTGGCATTCATCCGGAAAGGGCGGTCATACTCGTAAAGTGCAATTTAATAATCACGAATAACGAAACTGCGGAAGAACTTCCAGTCATGTTCTAACACCAGATCTTTCAAGTGACTCCACCCAATTTCTTTACCGTCCTATTGAGTTCCGATGTGGGTTGAGACATCTATTCATTATTAATATGGGTAGTTGCAAATCGACTTTTCCCAAGAAAATCTTTGACATAATCAAGCCAAGAATTCCTATCAAGAAACTCTTGTCTTCATCCATGGTGTAACTGGCTACTGTCTCGCTCTGCTTGGGATCGAACGCTCTGCGTGCATTGAGTTACTCAGTTTCACTTCAGGCGACATCGGGTTCTACCTCAGAGTAACCAACAATTCAAAGACTGATCGCGCAGTATGACAATAAAAAGTGGCATAGCAGTGAATCCAGCAGCAGTGAAAATAGATGGTAATTCAGTGTTTCTAAAGCACCAAGTGCTGCCGTATGGAAACCTGGAAGGTGTCTTGAAGACAATGAATAAGGCGGAGCAAGAAAGCATTATATTCTGTGTCAGTTCATCAGTCTGGGCTATTCTGGTTGTGGTGGCAATGAAAATTGATGAGCAGATATCTCATATTTGTAGGGACTTCCACCTGATCCTCAACCCTTGATCGCGCACATACGCTACTACTATAATAAAGCCCGACGATTTCATGAAATGCATACTGGGCAACCGATACTCTCAAAAATCAACCTGGTGAATGCATACTTTCTCATTCCACTGTTGCCAAAACCCAAGCCACTGCTTACAGTTACTAATCGGTGGGGCTTATTTCAGCTCAACTTTCTTTCCTTCGGCCTCTACATATCATCTGACATAGTCGAAGCGACTACAGACAAGAGGATTCAAAGCATGATTGGAGTACTGCCATATCAATACGACGTCATTATTCTCGTTGCAACCAGAAAAGAACATGATTCACGATTCGAACCCGTACTCACTCGGCTGGTCCAGCGGAATATCCCCATCAAAGAGACCGGATGCGAGTTTGGTGTCCCTGAAAGGAACCCCTTGTGTTGAAAATCAATACAATCGATTACCGGCTGGATCACGAGCACCTGAAGCCACTGGTAAGTATGGAGTCACCGAAAATTCAATCTCACCTACTTTCCTTTTCGGGATGTTTTCAGTATTACTCTCGATTCATCCCCAATTTTGCAACAACAGCACAAGCAATGTTTTCAGTTCAGTTTTCAGATGAGTGGCGACGGACCGACCAGCGCTAGTGAACCATGCACAGCTTAATCTAAGACATTGCCGAGAGACCCGTTTGCGCCAGACAAATTTACTGTGCCGATTACAGCCGCATCCGATGTGGGACTTGAAGCAGTGCTGAAACAGGAAGAAAGCCCGGCTATTCGCATCTCCCGGTTACTCAACGCAACTTAGGGAGGGTAATCTCAGACACAAAGAAACTCTGGCCATATTCAGGGCGGTGCGCCGTCTTCACAAATATTGTTTTTGTCATACGGTTCACGATTACTAGTAATCATCAATCCCTCCAACTCATTTTTAATTCAAACAAATTCTGGGCCAAGTCTACGGCTGTAGTGATCCAAAGATGGAGCATTGCTTTGGTGGCACACAACCATGACACTCCACATCGGCCTGCGGAACGACTTAATGAGATGACGTCTTGTCCCGGTACTGAAATTTTTCTCTTGCGGAACAATGAAAATTTGGCACACCGGCTGCACTGAGGCCGAAGGACAACTCGCACAAATTCACGAAACGTTATTACTCTTCGGTTCTGACGGTAATTCAAAAGTGAAATGTAAACATGTACTGCATTCCGTACATCAAGAAGAGTTCATCATACAACCAGATGGCGTACTGTGTCGCGGGGGCTGACTGAATCCTACCTCCCCTTCGGAAAGCGGTTATAGATGAACTGAATAAGGGCCATCTTGGAATGGAGAGGACGACGCATTTGGCTCGACAGATGTTCTGGTGATCAGAATTGGATGCGGACATCCATGCAACGGCCAAGAAGTGTGAGGCTTGCCTGCACAAAGTTCATCCTCAATCAAACAACCGGAATCCATGAGCGGAAAGCTACGTTCTGTGGCACCATATCCATGCAAACTTCTGTGGTCTATTACTGAACTGATACCATACTTTGATGATGACAGATTCCTTTTCCAAACGGCCCGAAATGTTTCTAACACGTACGTCGACTAATCCATTCGTGATCCAAGTCTTGAAGAAATGTGTCAGTCGCGAGTGGATTCCACAAGTTACCATCACTGACAACGGCTTTTAGTTTTGTGCAACTGAGTTAAAGTGTTATCTCAGTCGCATTGAATGTCAACATCTGCGACACCCTTGTTCGAATGGCGCAGTAGACAACCTAACACGATCGTTGAAGAGCGCCCCGTTAGCTGCCAGCCCCAGAATGTTGCAGGACCAAGAGACCTTCATAGACAACTTCCTCCTACAATATCGGAATGCAAATCATGCATCTACAAAAGAAAGCTCTGCTGTGATACCCAAATCCAGGTGGCCACGATGCTCAATGACATGCTTTGATCTAAATGCTGTTGCCTACTTTCGTGGCAAAGAACTCCGCATAGCTCCTGAAGTTATTACGAGACAACTGTGTCACCCAGCGGTTAAAATAACTGGTTTGAATGATGCAACTCTTCCTCAAAGGCATCTCAGTCAGATCCACTTAAGAAAACTGAGTGTCCCGAGTGTCAGAATGGAACGGAAATTCAGGAGATCTACTAGCAGGCAAGAACGGTTCTGAATCTGCTTTAACGCTACCTGTCACCGTACCGATTCGGAAGTCGGTTCGGCAAGCAAGCCAAGTTGATAAAGAATTCTCGAGAATTTTTCATGAAATAATAGAATTTAAATTACCGACGGCATCCTCGTGGAGAGTGTTGGTCTTTATTCCAGCCTGCACTTGTTGAGAAAACATGACAGGGGTCAGAAACGTAAAACTGTGGCATCAAATGCACACTAGTGCTGCCATTATGTTATTAACTGCCAAACGTAGCTTCCTTTTGGTGTAAATTTCTTCCTCATTTATTTCATTTTTAGACTGTTACAGATCCCTTTATGAAGTTATGCCAATACTCACCATCACTCCCTAAAGCCAGTTAGCTGTTATAGTGGTCTTTCATATAGATGACCGCAACGGAAGTTGTTACTGAATGGCTAGTTGTAATTGAAGCTTTAAAACATTTAAGTAAACACCTTATCATTCTCTTAGATCGTATTTTGTACGACCATTCTTATTGGAGCACAGTGAGAAACCCGCAAGGGATTATCGATGATAGTTTCAAACGCTTGTGTTGTGCGCAGCAACATACACGGATTAAGAAATGTATCCTAATAAATGATTGCAAGAATTTTCACAAACATCTAAATGCATTCAATGACGGAGAAAAAAGCAGCAAGTATACCCTGAATTGCCAAAACTCCTTGCTATTAAAGGAACCGCGGAAGACGGGGGTAATTTTTTAGACATTTTACTTTCGCCTTGGTAGCCTCGGTAGTCATTTTCTTGAACTTTTGCAAGCACTGATGAAAACCTTTGTAAAGAAAAAGTGATAACACTTTTGGAATTTACGTGTAACCTGGAATTCAGGTCAGTACAATTAGGAAATGAATAGTTATTCCTGATTTTGCCTTACGAATACCAACGATTTGATGCTAACGATGCTGATTAGTGTTAATGTACCGGAAGAGGTAATCAAAACAGTCGATCGTTGTCTAGAAAACTGAAAAGCACATATAATAAAATCTCAATGGTGCAACTATTTTGCGGGCAACAGACGGGAACGCCAGTTTTGCCATACACCCAAACGTGATGAAAGGAAATGCAGTCATATGACTACGCAAGATGTTTCCGTGCTAATCAAAGGCTTCTCGAGATCGACGCTCTTTGTTAAGAAATACTCTCACATGTTGCTGCGCACTTCTCGGTGCGTGCAGATGCGGAAAGTATTTGGTGATAAAAATCTTCACTTGAATCTCGACGGAGGTATCTGGAGGGGATTGGATGGTCGCGCCACTATGGAGCTGGATTCTATTGAGCTGAAAACTCAAGCTGATAGTTTTTTCATCTTTCAAAACTTTGCCATACTAGTTATGGCTTACCATAGGTCAAGTCTTTAATCTGTGGTTCCGCTTTTTTTCGCTGGGTTTGTTACTTTCTGGGGGAACAAAAACCGAGTTAGGCGCTCTGTTAGCCAATATCCTGTGACTCCTTCTTGACAGAATGACACTGAATACTTTTTCGCATAATGTCTTGCCGGATAAACCAGGTGGCAGTTTTATAAAACCGGTAAAGTAGCATAACGGATATGTAAACTGCTTCCGTTGTACGAATAACGGTTCCTCGCAAAACTGCCTTATAATTTTCCTAGGTACAGTTGGCCATCATTAATGACTTTCTCGTGCGTAGGCATGAGTAACACCACATCGATGGTTCACTTCTTGAAAGACAACCTGGAAAACTTCATTTTAGGTAACAATCAAAGTTTCCAACTTTGGCAGTCTTATGTACATATAACCTAATGAGGGGAAATTAAGTTGCAATAAATTAAAGGGGAAATCTTATGATGAATTCAGGGAGCAAGGCCGACAGCCGTCAACGATTATCAGGACAACAAGGTTCCAATCCTTGCGTTACAAGATGAGCATAATGAACTTATGTGAATGAATACAACAAAAGCTATCATGGAAAAAACTTTGATTGCTATGACAACTCGTTATATGTGCCTGATTTCTTATGCAAAGTGTATAAATCCATTTATCTTTGCCTTAACTGATATATGGTTCCGATAAAGCTTCCCTTTTGCAAAATGAAACGGGACTGGTGTAAACAAACGGGACGAGCTTTCAGATGGACATCTGAACCCTATTCTTTGTTGTTGTAATCCTGCTGGATGACGAGGATGGGAAAGTACGCATGTAAAGCCAATCCTGGCTGAATCCAGAGGAAACTCACGCTTACATGACAAACGTGGACGAAGCACATACCCCACTCTCAGACGATACTCCACTACGGCCAGTTAGCTTATCGCACAGAGGTGAGTATCATTTCGTCTAAATGAACATTGTAGCGCTATATGAAGAAGCTCATGGAGTCCAAAAGCAGGCTGAGAAGAACAAATTTCTCATCAATAAGGACTATATAGGTGGGATTCCCTGAAAAGAGAATTCCCTAGGTGTTTTAAATCGCTAGAAATCTATTTTTGGTTACCGTCCAAGAAACGCAAAAGGCATTTTTTATTGGTCTGTGAAACCTTTTTGGAGCTTTTCACGGGTCGACTGCAACAGCCAGGTGCGGTTAGTCAATGCATACTTCAGAACCCGGCAGCAGAAGCCGATGACCTCACAGTATACCAATGGGCCCAAGTTATTGACAGCATGCCTTCAATGACCGTACGTTGCTTTCCTATCAAATACGGGTATTCAGACATATCAGGCAGGAATAAAAATCGTGCAACACTTATCTAAATGTGCACATGAATCCTGGTACTTCGAAAGTCTAGCCTTTTGCAAAGGAAACTAACCGCTATTCCGCGTGACTATCAGAAAACAACAGTGGTACTTTTTTGATAGATAATTTAGTACTCCAGACAATCCACCTGGGATAAGAGTGCTGACAGGCATGATAAATGACTTGTACAACAAAATCCAAAAGAATGTTCAGTTACTTCAAGAAAGATGAACAAACTGGTGTGCCAAAAGAGTGCTTCGGCTTTGCAGGGTTCAGACGTCCACAATGTAGAAGAGACCAATAAGCGGAAGCTGACAATCATATTCGATTTGAAACATTTTATTTTAAAGGAACCCATACTCTCAACAACTTGTGGCCATGCCGTACCTCGATGAATTAGACAGCTTATCCCACGTCTTATGAAGAGACAGTTCATCAACGAGATGAACTACCACGGGGCGCACGGAAATTGTCTTTCTGGAAAACTAATTTGAAGCAGTTACTTGTCGGTATGTCTTGCATTGCAAAAGTATGTTCCTGTTTATCACGGAAGTCATGCTACGACAAAACTGCTTCCGACACGTGGAAACAGAAACTTTGGAAGATACCATTAAGATTTGCACCCAAGACACTCATAGGAAAACCAGATCTTCGCAAACCATAGGATATATTATATATTTTTGTGTTATGCATATATAAACGCTGACCTTTCTCTAATTGCAGGCTCCCAAAGATGAAAAAGAA
This sequence comes from Fasciolopsis buskii, assembly GCA_008360955.1. Taxonomy (NCBI): domain Eukaryota; kingdom Metazoa; phylum Platyhelminthes; class Trematoda; order Plagiorchiida; family Fasciolidae; genus Fasciolopsis; species Fasciolopsis buskii. The sequence goes on from LUCM01006555.1 coordinate 167,258, forward strand.
ATTATGGTTGATTTGGATACTATCTAGTTTAGACAAAATTTGTTCGACATAAACATTTCTTATACAATAACGTGCCTTATTTTTAAAGAAGATTACGGCTCATTAGTTGGTGATTTGGGATTAAGGGGTTTGATTACTGATGTGGTCGTAAGCGATCGGGTTCTGCTACTTAGTTGGAGGTAGACACCATTGCTCTACATCCAGGGGTTCTGGGCCAAAAGGGGGTTCGGGGACGACTCTAAATGACCACAAACAGGTTATTCCGAATAAATCCGCGGAGAGGTGGGTGGGGGCGCGTTCTCATTGGCGGGCTGTAATGCGCTTCTCTTAATTCACTGGTTACCGATTGTCTCAGCATTTCTGCTCCGCGATAGAAAACGTCAAAAAGCCGTTTGCTGATTACTTTACATTTGTGGACGCTAAATGGCTAAGATTTTATGCTTAGCTTGCGTAGCCTTCGCGCAGATACCTATCCTGCACACAGTGCGCTGATGCAGCTTGGGCTTATGCACAGATTGTGTTAGTAAAGAGTGAGTGTCCCCAGGGAGTCACTGAAAAGATTCCTGATTTAAGGGTCTCGACGCACTTATAAGTGTCTATCGTGCAGCGGGCTTTTGTAATGAGCGTTTATAGTTGCTAGACTCATGTAACTTTCACTAGGCCTTGTGTGTAGTAACAGAGTTCACGCAGGAGTTCAGATTTAAGGTTTTGCAAATCCTTAAGCACCTATGGGTGCTTGAACAGTCTTGGGTAATCTTGGATTCGCCGAAGTATCGGTGTGTATGTGGAGCTAATAAATTATTGCCGTCGCTAGTTAATTGTGTTCAGCAACTTGAGTTACGATCGTAACTGATCAGTTACGACGTCACTAAACGCATGGCTACCGGACAAAATGCTTCCAACCATCACCCGAGTATATAATTTTATATTTAGAAAAGAGATACTCTGTGGTATGCTCAGGTGGAGCTCAAAGTTACTTTCGCGCACGCCTTTAGGTGCAGCCGTGCTGCTTGAGTACCCATGAGAACCCCACCCTTTCCAAACAATCACGATTTTTTTATGATTTCATCACTAATCTCGGACTTACAGCTCACCACCTTACGATCTAGGCGGCTACATTAATGTGGCAAACCACTTCGCGGTGGAAACAAGACCCACTTTGAAATACAAAACATAAAAGTATCGGCGCCACTGGAAACTCATTAGGCGTGTCAGACTGCGGAGACACTGATACTAGCAAAACACTTTGGCGGTCTTTAGTCTATTCGTCGCAGAAACATTGCAGGCTTTCAAGGCCGAAATTTAAAAAGTGCACTTTTGAAGCTATGACTACCGCTGATTCAGTTTCCTGTTCCAGTTCCAGTTCCAATTCCAGTTATATCACAGGACCATATGGCGAGATGCCTGATCGTCCAGGTCCCTGCACCGAGAGCTCTTTGGATCAGTTGATGCTTCGACAACAGCATGGTGGGAACCCTCTTCATTTCCTAGAAGATTTAGGGGGGACAATTAATGAGTTGCTTGCCTCTCGACCATCTCCTCAGCCTCACAGTTTACACACTGTCCTCTACAAATACAGTCAGCCACATAGTTTTTTAGTTTCCTTTTGAATTCGCGCCGATCCCACCTCGACCACATCCTCCGGTGGCCTGCTCCAGCCATTCACCACTCGTATGACGAATAATTTCATCTTCAGCCAGGTGATTACACCCTCTAGCACAATCCTTTTCCCGTCAACTCCCATTGTTTCGTTTCTCTCATCTGGAAGAGGGCTGTACGGTGACCCAGTATCTCGGGCAGGCCCCCAGCGATTTTCAAGGCCTGTATTAATTCGCCTCATTCCCTACGTCTTTCCAGGGAATACAGACGAAAAGCTGTCAACCTCTGCTCATTTCCCATGTGCCTTAAATGCCCAAACCACCGTGTAAAAACCCGCTGAATCTGTTCTAGCGTTTTATTGTCTTTTGCCAACTACGTTCTCCATGCCTGGACACAGTGGTCACGTTCGGTCGGACAAATGCCTTGAACAGGTGCAGAAGAACGTTAGGCCTCATAGATCCTACGGTCCTCTTAAGTTGGCGTAGGCACGCCATGCCTTTTGGCGGCGTTCTGACACGGCAGACTATGTTTGAATGCTGCACTCACGACTGTCCCGAGGTCTCTTTCTTGTTTAGTTTGTTCCATCGCGACTTGATGTCCAGATGGACCATCTGGCGAGGGAAATTCGCCTCTCCTTCCATGAGCCCCTGACATTTGTTCAACTTCAACGGACGATCCCAGCTGACCGATCAATGGTAAACTTTATCCACATCCCTCTGTATAGCCTCACTGTTTTGCTGTCCCCAACAGTTTGATGTCGTCATCAAACATGAGGCACCGATTTTTCAACCCACTAGCTGTCACTGGCATTATAAGGAAGAGCAGTAGCCCTAAGACAGACCCCTGAGGCACCCCGCTATGAAGCAATCCCCTTTCAGATAGGCACGCGCCCTGAAAGACCTACCCTTTGTTCTATCCAGTTATTCACCCTAGAAGGACTTCTTATTCTGGTCAAGGACCCTATGGTTCACGGAATTGAGAGCCTTTTGAAGGTCCATATAGGAGATTTACACTTTATCACCCCTGTCAGTTCGACCTGTTAGTTCGTCCGGGAAGCCTAGCGAGTTTGTGAGACAGGAACGTTTGTTCCCAAAACCGTGTTGCTCTGTCATCAGTAACTTGTCGGTCTCCAAGATATTGATTATCCCGTCGCGAACGCCTCCTTCAAGAGTTTTCGGCATGAGAGATGTCTGGCTCAGCGGTCTATAGCTGCCACAGATGTCTCTGTCCCCGCCTTCATGACCATCGGAGTCAGCCAGTACGCGGAAAGCCGCCACTTGGACAGCGATGCACTAAAGAGCTGGGTACAAGTTTTACCAGGACCTCCGCCAGCAGTTTTGCAAGCGCTGGTTGGATCTCTTCAGGCCCTACCGTCTTCGACGTCTCCATTATTTTTGGCTGTCCCACACTTCTCCCTCCGTGATCGCTCCGTCCGGAATCTCCACCAAACGGGTGAAGGGACCTGGTATTCGTCCCTGTGTACTTTGATCCCTCCTGTATACTGCCTAAAAAAATCCAAAAGCCTATCGGCTTTCTTTTGACTGCCGGTCGAGCTAATTCCTACGGCCTTTCGCAAAATAGCCTTAGACTGCACACAACTGTAACAGGCTTTGGGTTTTCTTTTAGCGGCCCCGGCGATCCGCACTTCGTAGGCAGTTCGGTACAGCCGTTTCGCGCGTGACATCCAAGTTCTCTCCACTGTGAACCTCAGGCAATTGTCTCCATATCTCATGAAAACGTTTTGCTTTCGTCTTCTGAATTTCCCGCCTCCACTCCTCCATGATGAGTGCAGCCCATTTAGTTTGACTCTGCGGAGTATTGTTCTTAATTGATTCCCATTGACATTCCACGTAACTCTCATCTCCCTCTCCTTCCCACGGAGTCCGAAGGCCCAAGTAAACCAGTCTACGTTTAACCATTCCTGAAAATCTCCCGTCCTAATTGTCGAGGGCTACCAGCACCTGAAGGCTTAATCGCGCGGATTACGGTGTGATCGCTGCTGCCCATTGTTTCTTCTAACTCAGCGTTCCCTATGTTGTGCGATGCGCTCGCTATTACCGAATCTCCAGTGAATCGCTAGAGTGACGGGTTCAATCATCCCGCTTGTTTGTACTAACTCCCCTAGTTTATATCCGAAGGTATCTTTTGGTGTTGTCTCGTAAATCCAGCCAAACACGGGGGCGTTGAGATCCTCCAGCATATGAAGTTTACCTACGCACCCCAAAGGCTTATCGAGAAAATGAAACCGTTCGACGTCCCCCACTGATGTCGACGCCAGACCCCAGTACACACCCACAAGTGAGGCCGTGGATCCGCCATTTGCGATGTTGACTTCCAGGGCCGGTATACGTACAGTATCCAGTCAATGGCATTCCTGTGCATAGTAATTCTCAGCCAATAGGATCAACGTCCCAACTCCTATCTGTCATCACCCCGTCCATCCTAAAGAATGAGCATTCTCGCGCCGTCAGTTAATTAACCCTAACCCCCGACTGCCGCCAGACGTCGTTGATAGCTACCATGCCTGCTTCTAGAACCATTGATTGCTACTCTGGACATTCATTGCCTACACGTGCCGCAATTGTGTGGGGCATTCTCATCACCGCCCGGACCGTCATTTTGGTCGCCGAACGGAAGGGGTAACGGGTGCTTCCGACTTGCTCTCCAGATCCTGACCCTTTTTTCCTTTGACAGTCAAGGACCCCAACCCCGCCTCCGCGCTTGCGGCATCCCTTTCCGGGTTTATCCTCCTTATGGCAGTCACGGGCCCTGGTAGCCGAATCAGTCGCCAAATTTGCACCCGTTCGCTTCGTTCGCCTGCGTCCCCACGGCACGGGGTTGCATTCGATTTGCCTCCAACACCCAACCTGTGGATTTTCAGTGTAGGAGCTTGCAGCCACGGGGTCATGAATCCAGGCGATCCACCCTTGGCACCCTTAGACCTAATCCTGGCGATGGCACTGTCGTCCAGCTCTATGGTAATATCTCCCCTAGTGATCGTTTTTGTTCCATCAGCTGCCACCAAGAATCTATCCCCATTTCGTGGATTTACGAACTCAACTTGTGACCGGTTTTCGTGTCCTTCCAAATCAATATCTTCCTGCTATAGTTCAAAGCGTAGCACCCTTTTAATGGCCAATTGCCCTGGTATTTCTACTGTTTGAAGGATATTTAATAGGTGATAACTTATCACCCTTTCCATCTGTTTCCATTCCTTCATACAAGGTTCGAGAATCCCATGGGCAACAACGTTCCGATTCCTACCGAAGTCGATTTCCCTAAATTTCTGTACAAGATTTATCGTCTGGCCTAATTGACGAGGCTGTTGCTCTTCAGCTTGCAGTTCTGTGGATATTTCCGAGTATTTGGTGTCTGGGTCGGCGGCAACTTTCATTTGTTTGGCTTCTATATTTGCAAGACTGTTCCTATCGTCATGGCCCCATTTCTCAGCATTAATTCTACTTCTAGTCTGCATTTTTCTCTTAACCCTATTCCATCCCTAAACAAAACTATCGTTTGTCACTACCAGTGCGTACATTCTTCAAGCAATATATCACTTCCGACCCTATCTGTTACACAGAGTTCGCTCCAGTGGGCTCTTCCTTTCAGGCACACCAGTATCCCTACCCTCTGTGTCTTTTGGTGACCCAGTGCAGTCTGCTTACATAAAATAGGCTTGTCAACTGGATTTTACCTGATTCAAGCTTAGTGCTTTGCCTAATTGCTTATTCCCAACAATGGTCCATCGTGAGCTTTTTGCAAGTTGGGAAAAACAAGATTAGTCTGTCCTATACGCGGTACAGCTCGAAGATGTCTTTTGTCACGTCTCCACATGCGCACTAGAAATAATGTATCCCGCTGGAAACCTATTACCATGCTGCCTTCGGGGCGAGTAGGCTTCCGTACTTCTTGCTCTCTCCCGGGCTTCGCTCTGAACCTTCAGCCAGTATTTCTTTCGCAGTTGGTCCACCCATCGATTATAAGTGGTCATGATTCAAATAAACTTGAAACAAAGTCAACAACTGCTCTGTAAATGCCACCGCGCCCCGATTGAGAACAATGGTTTTTGTCCAGCAAGATAATATTAAGCGATATAACTTGCGTGTATTGTTCTACAGGTCTTCAATGTTTCTATCTTTGATTACGTGCGTCCTCTGATTTCTTAATCTTGATTTGGGTGGTCTAAACTATCACGTAACGTCACGTCATGACGCAGCGCAGGTCCGTTACGAGCACAACAATCCTCCGGGTGCAGATGACAAATATTGGCTTCATGCCACCTAAAGGTCCAGATTAGGATATCCATAGCGTCCAACACTGCATACCTCCTTTTGTTTCTGAAAAGAAAAGTACCAGGCACCGTATCAAGTCTAGCGGATGCTCCTTGCTTTTACACCCGAAACTTACTGTTCTAGATCCGATTTTACTGCTTCCCAGCAGGTGTTTAGGGCATCTGCAAATCCATCAGAATAAGTACTATTGACCTTATGTTCTGAAAATCCGTTACATATTAAAATCACCCTCTAGGGGTGAACCTAGCTCTCATCTGCAGCATTGTATGCTTGCGCTGCAGTCTTCCGCTACGACCACTGCTGCTTCTAACTGGTAAACGATTGAGCAGTTTCTGTGGTTTTATGCTTGAAAGGCCCCTTACTGCATCAGCGCTGCGCGTGCAAGGCGACTGCGAGAGATGCCAAGTTCGTAAAGCCTGCCGACGTAGCTTGTGCGCTGTTGGCCAGCATTCATCCCGGTGGCCGGCTTCTGTCACTTTGCGGGCAATCTGTATCCCTTTGAGGGTAAGGAGCAGAGGCTTCAAAGCAACACCTCAGGTGAATTCTTGCGATAACCGCACACAGGGGTCCGAGTACTTTGGGTTCCTTGTAGTGTATCGCTGAATTTAGTCTGACGAGGGGACCTGTTGGCAATGTTTGCCTCCCATACTCACATCCTGGGCGGTTTTAAATTGATGGCAATTAGTCCACCCCGGTACGTGACTGCAGATGCATCTGCGATGTCACCCATTTCATTCCCTCTGCGTCCTGTCCCGGAAGTCAATCTTTGGCACGGCCTGGCAAAATGGAAGGCACCACTTAACTGCCCAGTCGGTGACTTCCTAATGTCCTCCTCTAGGTCCACGCCTGTTACTCCGAAATCACCAGCGAAGGGATAGCATGGGTTGCACATGCCGTTTTCTAAGTCGTTAATGAATATAAGGAGGAGTTTGGGTTCCAGTATTGACCCCGGGGAACACAACTTGGGACACTCGCGGGAGCCATCATCCAACGCCAACAGTAAACGTCCTTCCCATTAGAAGTACGTTGTAACAACGTGTTGCTCCTCCCGGTGGTTCCTAATGCTTTCACTTCGGAATTGAAGTAATAGTATTTTTGATTGAATGAAATGCACCGCTGAAGGCTGCGCAGCACGTTACAATCCGCTGCCCTTCGTCTGTCCATTTTTTACCTCGCCTGGAAGAAGCAAGCAATTTGCAAGTCACGATATCGCCATCTTGGATCTATGATGTGTTGCTGAAATAGCGATGTGGTTGGCTGGAATCCCGACTATATGCTATCCGATTATCTTCCCCAGTCACCTGCACAAGATTCAAATTAAATACATTGGCTTGAAGTTTTCCGCCTGTCTGCGTACGCTCCTTTGTATTCCCGATACCGTTAGAGTTCTCTATCCTGCGGTAAACTCCCTCCCTGAATGAGGCATTGTAGAGCAACCTGACAAAGATTGCAAAAAGTTTCGCCAACCGTCAAACGATTGCTAGGTGTATTCCGTTCAGTTCTGCGACTGTAAGCTTAAGTGGCGTGATTCACTCTGCTTCCGTTCCAGAGTTTCAAAATTTCCGGGATCTGGGCTAATTCCGGGCTTCATCCGGCTATCGGAAAATATACTTGAATGTCTCTAATAATAACTATGCTTTTTGCGATTTGGTCAACATCGGGTTCACTTCCGGCCCCTTTTAGGCGGAGCTGCGGTCTGGTTGTTTCTCAAGCTATGCATAACCTCGGTAAGCTTAAGCGCTGGCCTTATTATCTGACGAGCCGCGTTCAAAGAAATAATTTCTCTTTACCTAAGCTCTTGCATCTTATTGCGGACTTGCCAATTGCTTTTCTAAGCCTGATGGTTGCAGTACACCTCGGGTTACTACTCCCCGTTTGATGTTTGGACGCCACTATGACAGCTGAGGACTGCTTTTGTTGAACTTGTGACGAACAAACAATTTAGTCAGCTTGGTTGTTCCCCTCGAATAACTCCCTACCATTAAACTAAAGTCGAGCTTTCATGTTCCACTCTCTAGAGTTCCGATGTTTCGGGCTTCTTTTTTCCTAGCTGAGGCTCTAGCTAGTAATCCACTCAGTAGTTACAGCAAAAAATTAATCACCATTTGCTCACTTTTACCTGGAATCTTTTCGGCTATCAGCGTTCTTGTACCGCCGTGATGCCTGCTGGTTGCCACGTCTAGCACCGAGGAATACCGCCATAATTTAGGCCTACTATCGCGTCTTACATGCAGGGAACAGGTTTTCTTGTGCTGCCCGTCAAGGCACTTACGTTTTGAGGAAGCATAGTTTATATTTCTTGACATCCTGGAGGCATGCGCAAGGCTAGATTAAATTCATAGAAGGATGAAATAGTGGAGCCATGAAAAACGAAAAAGATGTGAAGATGCACTCATGATCTGAACATGCAATGTGCTAGGCTAAGCGTGAGTTTTCAAGTTTTAAATCAAAGCCTGATAACCCTTCGCCAAAACCTTGTGCGGTCAATCGTCAGTCAAATGGCGAGCCAATCCATGTTTAAATGCATCAAAGCTGCGTATTGCGGCCGCTAACTTTGGCTGGAAAGCAATGCTGGACGCTTCCAAATGGCTGGGTTCCACAAAAATCAAGATTATGCGGTGAAGATGGATGTGATGATGGGATCTGGACGAGTCGAAACCATACTAGATATCTGATGAGGTGGATGGAGAGCGGTACTTAACATCTAAGAGTCACTCTAATGCTGAAAATGAAACAGCGGGAAACCTACATGGTTGCATCGAAGTATTTAAGGCACGAAGTTAAATGAATAAAGGCGAACGGGAAGACAATGGAACTCATAAGAATGGCCACTGGACTTAAGCGGCTAGGAGCGGAATGTGATGTGTGGCGGGAAAAAAACAGTACGTGTAAGAATTACAATCAATCCTTAACCGCACTTGCCATGACTAACCTGTGTGTTGGCCTTGTTTAATCTCGGAGAATTTTGTGTACTTTAGTGGTAGGTATCTGGTGAATTGAGGATTGGGCGGCATTTCAGCAGTGTTGATAGCAGTGTTTTGGCCAGTCCTGATGGTTCATCAGAGGTGAGGTAGCTGGGGCGGTCACTTGCGTGGCTTGGTTTGACTTAGGTTACTCGGTCCGGTACCGGATGGCCATATCCGAATAGCAGCCTCCTAGCAGAGACAGGCAACCAGCGCATAGGATGGGGTGGAGCCTTCGGCGATAGTTCGCGTTGCATATGTGGTCATGGGCGAGTTTGGAGAAGAGCTGGAGAAAGAAAGGGCAGTGTGGAAGTTGTTTCTGTTGGTGTTAAGGTGAGTAGAAAAACCTGAAACCAACGTTGACAGTCAGTTTATCACAAAGATTACAAGGTCCAGACGACCGTAATTAAATGCATAGGTGGAAAGAGCGTTTCCCTAATGGGACGTGTGCAACAAGCTTTCCGTCTGCCTACTCCTTATAAGATGCATGGCATAGCCAGTGCTAGGCTGTATGGTTGATATATTTGGCGTGTTTCTCTTTCATCTTTGCAGATGCAGATTGCAGCGGTCTGATAGAACGGCTAGCGCAGCGGTGACGGAATAAAATCATTGTTTTCGCTGTTTTCGGAACTCGTCTGTCTTGCGGGCATGCTGTACATGCAATAGGGAAACGATTAAAAATGATCATGTGAAATATCGCTGGTTTTTACTGCTTCCAATTGCCGGAATAGGGAACAGCTGAATTGGTAGCGGGCGGCAGCGTGGGCTAAATGCCAAAACAGGATTTGCCACGAGAATTCACGGACAGGAGGGAACGGAGAAGCGCGAGAATATTAGGACCAATAATTTGTGTTTGAACAGGATGACAGAAGCTTGTATCACATACTCGTTTTAGTAAGCATGCATGAATAATTATGAAAAAAGAACAACGGCAGTTTTTCTAGGCGTCAGCATGCATGCCAGATAGTGGTTGGGAGGGGCATGTTGAAAAATAGAATGGTGGGTAGCAAAGCATGATTGAACAGTCCGATGCGCTGCTTCCCTGAATCGTCCAAAAATGCAGCCAGATTGCAGTGTACCGAACAAAGGCCGTGTGGGGTTACCCTTTTCCCAGGATCAGGTCTGGGCTGATGGCATATATATCCGTTGTAGAAGGTGGGCCATTCCTTTGCAGCTCGAATATGCCTTTGTTGCTGGGCTCAAACCGGTCCCGGCGGAATCTGCGTTCTCTTAATTTATCGCCTTATATATATTTTTTCGCAACTGCTGTTTTCTTCAAGTTCGGAGACGCTGAGGCAAACATGTTGCAGTTATTTGTGTCTTCGCATGTACGGACTCAAGAGAAATAAGTTAGGGCTAAGCAAGCCCACGGAGGATTTTGACACAGACATATATGTACGGCTTCATCATCGTTAACGCCGTACCTTTCTTTCAATAACGAGTGCTGCTTGAAACCTGCTAATGTGGATTGGTCCGTTGAGCAAGCAAATCAGGTCGTCTGTTTGATGTGGACAATTATTTTTCTTTAAAATGAAAGTAGGCTGGGTACACCTGGAAAAAGCGTCCTCCAGATTCGAGTAGGCAGGTGAGTGGGGACCACGATGGGTAGGCAGGAGGAGTAGAGGGAACCTCGAATGTCATCTGATGAAATGTCTGCGATGAGAGGAAGTAGGTTCGATAATACCCGGCATAGAGCCAGAATCTATATATTGGTATATTTATCGGATACTTCGAGAGACATGCTTGGTTGTATGATCAAATGTTACAGGGGTATTGCAAGTCACATCGAAAATGGAAGTAACCATTTGGGTGCAAAATGAGGGGAAATAGCAAAACTGGCTTACTAAAGGGGACACGGTTTTAAACGCACCAATGACGCTTATGGCATGCGCAGAGTTCAGCTGAAAGGTGTTGGCTGGCGTGGAGATGTCTGCAGTGTTCGGATTTAACGGGTCTATAAAATGGACGTGAACGTCAAACTGTCATGATAAGAATTCTTCAAAGACCTTGAGTGCGAGTTAAAAGCTTGTGAAAAACGGACCGAACCAGCTGACGGGGAGTATTGATGGCCGATAGAAACCCTGTATTAAATGGATATAAAACGTCGGTCATTTTACCATGGATAATAGAGACAAGAAGGTAGTTAGAAGCCATCTGAAAATGCGGAGGGACGAAGAACACTGGAGAAGAGTTTTAGTTGATCCTTGTTTGATGACATGAAGAATGAAAATGCCGTCGGCAGTGAGGAGTGAGGATTGACATGCTATGCGTCGAATAATATATCTGACGCCGGTAAGCTAGTGTGAAACAAAAACGGGTCTCTTTGCTCATTTGGTTGCGTTTGTGGGCTCAACTGATAGCAATTGCTGATATAGTGATAGCGGCGGATGTGGGGGGAAATTGGGGCGATGTTTATAGTAGACGATGGTAGCGGCATCTGGAACGGGGATTTAAGTGTGGGTGCCTTCGTGGCGATCGGATGTCGGATGTGATGGGCAGGTTAGCTACGACGGGTAGCTCTAGCATTAAATCTGTGCATTTGCGAGGAATTGTCCACTCAAAGAGTCACAGGCTTTGTGGATCATGTTGTGGCCTCGATGCCTAGACCGACTTGCAGCAGGGTCATCAGTTTACATTGGTAAATCATGCGGGGTAGAAGCAATGTCCACTTCATCGCGGCCGTGGTTCAAGTAGAATTTGTCCGTCCTGGGATAGCTGATCTGATCCTTGGGTTAGCTTGCCTTCACGGTGTGTTGAGACGTGCAAGGATGGGGCTAGACACTGTATGGTAGACCCTTGGCAAGGCACGAGTGCAAACGCACACAACTGGGAGGTAAAAAGAGGGAGATGGAAGTCTGGAAATAATCCAGCTGAGGGTCATGGTGCTTGCAAATCTAAAGTGAGAGGTGGTAAATGATATGTAAAATAAGGTATCCGAGGGTGCCGAAATTCTCGCTTGGAATGGTCTAATCGTCAAACGCATGCAGAAGAAAGGGTGTATGGTGATATTGGTTTAGGAGTAAGTGAAAATGTGATATGATTATATTATCTTTGTATATGCCTTGCTACATGTGCACTAAACGAGAGAGAAAGTTAGGTGAAAATTTGCACTGGCTTGTTTCACTTGTGGAGGTTTCTGACTATGCCTACAGTAATTTGTGCCTGTGGGAACTACTGGGTATAAAAAATGGTTTGACCTTGTTGAGTGGGTCGAGATAAGGCCTCCAAAGCTGTATTCACTTAATACCCTAGGCCCGACTGATGTGTTCTTTCTTTTGGACTGTGAGGATCGTGCAAGTTTAATAAATTTTTTAATGTTATAGCCTATCTAATTTCATTTTTAAAGGTACCGGAGGCAGGAAAACTCATCTTTATATGTTGGGATAGTTTATTCCACAGCGACGACTATTTATTAATGAGGAAGGTTTTCCTAAGTGCCATCCTCGACATGGGAGCTGAAATCAAGAACTCAGCTCGACGTAAGCCCTGGGAAAAGATTTTTCTTACTTGGGGTGCGGAGATGCACACATTGTTATCAATAATCTTGTGATAAAAGGAAAAGTCTTTATGAACTCGACGCAGCTATAAGGGATCGAGGAGTAGTTTTATGCAACGTTCCATGTAGTTTAACGAGAAATGGTAGCCCAGGAGTCGTTTTGTAAATGTCCGTTGAACATTCTCAATCTCGAGTCTGTCACTGTGACTCGTGTTGGAACACACGACTGAACGGCAGTCTAGGAGAGATCATACGTACGTTTTGCGCATTAACAACTTGCGTTCCTGGATTCTAAAAGTTTTGTGCACCAAAACAAGTAGTCTTCTAGCTTTTGCAACTTGCATCCCTGTGTGTTCTGATGAGTAGAGTGTGCTGGAGTAATACAAACCCAGGTCTCTGACGGTGGAAGGGGAAGGACTGACTTCCTGTTTAATTTCAAAGATTCCTGTAGGAGGGTGGCATTTGTGTGCGAGTGTCCTGCTTTTATGGACCAAGAGTTTCATCGACTATGCTGTGCACCATGAATCAAACGGTAGTAGATCATTTTTTACATTATCTTTGATTTTTTTCGGTCCCGAAGGGGAAACGAGTAAACAATTTTTATATCGTCTGCAAACAGTAAAGGTATACCACACAAGGATGCGTAAAACGTCGTTCATGTGCAGCAAAAACAGCAGTAGACCTACTATGCTTCCTTGAACAGCCCTACTAGTAAGCAGACGAGGCTTGAATAGGGTCCCATTTACATTCACTGCCTGCATTCTAGATGCCAATTAAGAAAAGAACCAAGCCAGAAGCTGGGGTTCTATACCGTGACTTTCGGCTTTCACGGGAAGCTTGCGATGGGATACGGGATCAAAAGCCTTCTCCATATCTCAGAAATTCACAATCACCGACTCTCTGTCGTTGGCAGCCTTTGTCACTATGTTTAAGAAATCAGTAATGCAGGTAAAACATGTTTTACTTTGTTTTCAGAGTAAGTTAAAGGTAGAAAAACCAGTGGGAAAGGAGTTCACGGGTGAGCAGTCCGATGTAAATAGGGTTTATTGTGATTATGCCTGCCGTGTTATCCAGCATCCTTCTGCTGTCACGAATCACAATATAATGCAGTGTTGTTGGCTAATATTTACGTTTTGGAGACCTTGGTGTGGTAGTTAATAATATCCCCAATGAACTTCGTACGCTGGAGTCTCTGAGAGATACCGGTCGTAAAAATGAATGAGTTGGAACAGTCAGCAGTTTGCGACAGCTCAGCTGATAGGGCAATGAATTCACAGAGAAAAATTTAACAACGCTTGCTGCAATGCTCGTTCTTGTTATGTCAGTTATGACCACGAACTTAGTGTTACGAAGAGAGTAGGGTGATCGCTTTTTGAACTGAGGGGCTGAAATGCAACTGATACCTTTGATGAGACTATTGTGGAACACTAAGTTTGCTTCCGCACAACGAAGTTACAGAGGTTCAAGAATCAGCATTATACATAATTTCTTTTAACTTATCTTTGACGAAATGTCTATTAGCCGCTTTGTAAACGCCCACTGAACGTTTCGTTTGCAAGTTTTCTGCCATGTCTCATGCTAGAGCAGTTAGAGAACATACCATAGAATGGGTCGGCGTGTGTTCTGAAGGGGTCTAATTTACTGTAGTTCAGCCAAAACGTCCTACGTAGCGATCAAACCATTTTATTGTCTTTTACAACTTAATTAAGTGCGTGCTCCGAAGAGTTGAAGCTGCAGGATTAGTTTAGACCCGAATCTCGAATCTTGTTGCTGGTGAAGGTGACTTAGATACCAATTTTAAGCCTCTCTGTGGATAGGGTGGACGCAATTTTTTGGCTGAGAACTTTATCGTCCATTCGTTGGCCCAAATGTTGAGAGATACTAGGTCTTCGGTTATTTCGGCGACAATAGCGCCTGGAGCCTCAGGCTGGAAGCTGTAAACGATTTCGATATCATCGGCAAATAGGAAAGGAACACCGTTTCGGACAACGTGGAATACATTCTGTGCCCGCAAAAGAAACAGCAGGCGGGCTAATACACTGCTCTGAGTTACATCACTAGTTACTTGTCTGGGGTGGAATGTGAAACCATTTACTTTCATCACTTGATTTCTGGATGTAGATATGACGTGAAGGATGACATTATGGGGTCAATGGTCCTATAAGATCTGATCTTGTCTATCAGCCTACGGTGGGACATTATGTCAAATAAACCACTACCACCGACCTTCCGACGTTGGCATCCGTCGTGATTGTATCTAGGGCACAAGTCATACATGTAGCACAAGATTTCCTTTGGAAAAACCATGTTGGCTGCAGTTGACAAATTTGTCGTCAGCAAGATATGTGGTGAGCTGATTTTAATCAAGCTCTCCGTGATTGTGGAAGCAGTTAGGGTATGGTTGATCGGTTCATAGTTGCTTCAAGCTGTATGCTTTTCTTATGTGTGGGAGTTATAACAGATGATTTCCATTGGGAAGGTAGTGCATGGGACAGAAAGGTTGGATGTTTGCCAACAATATTGAAATATTTCTCCCAAAAAGTGTAAAGATTGCTGAGTATAACGATTCTGTTCCAGGGTGATAGCTAACCTTTGTTTTCTCCACCAACAAAGCTACCTTCTTCGTTAAGAAAGACACTGATGAGAACGTTTCCGAGGTCAGGCAGGGTAGGCACCGTGTTGGAAGATTGCCATCAGTTGTTCGGGGTGAGGCAAAGAACCCGCCGAATGCCCCAGCCATTTCTTGAGGGTTTTCGAGATAAGCGTTATTGCAGGTGAGGTGGCGGAGTTGAAGTTCCCTAATGCCAAAATTTCTCCATTTCGGGCTAACGCTGCTGGCATCAAACTTAACATTTCGGTATCCTGCTCAACACTTAAAGTTTGAGGCTCGGTATGCTCACGGTACATGCTTTTTTACCTAAAAGTTTCCTGAAGCGCGAGGTCACTTGCACGTCCACCGAGTGAACTATGCATGGCCACCTCTTCTTCCTGTCTATCGTTTAATCTATGTCGCCTGTAGAGAACGCAGCTTCTCACACATCTTTCCCAGGACTTAAAGTTTCCCCATTTTTTTGTTTGCGATTACAAGAAGTCAAGTGACCTTATTAGCTAGTTCTCTCATTTCTTGCGAGCGCTGTAAGCGCTGTTGTACAATATCCATGGCCTGGTTACAGGCGTTCCTTGGCCACTTTACGGATAAAACTCCGTTCCAGAGAGATATATTACGGTCACTAAAGTTTCCGCGGCTTCTCAAGTTGGCGGGACTTCAGTTGTATCGGGCTCTCCCCCTCTGACCAGTGCGCTGCCAGTTCAGGTTCCTCCTAACGGGCCAAATCTCAAGCCTACTGCTAAGGTTTCAACAAGGCTACCTTCTCCCTATGACAGTCTCCATCGCCCCACATCTCCGGCTATCCCGTGCCCGGTGTCCACTACCGGGACTAAAATACAAAACCCATCGAAAACTACACCTTCAAGCAATTTGCACAACCGACCTCTCCCGCACTTACGCCGCTCAATTTCCTGTCCAAACTCTCCACCCCACAAATCTATTACTAGTCTATCTGAGGCTAAACCTAATGAGGGCAGTGGCACCCCACCTCCGCGTATACCTGCTGCGAAAGTGCTGA
>LUCM01006560.1:0-181090 GCA_008360955.1 Fasciolopsis buskii
TACTAATACTAATACTAATACTAATACTAATACTAATACTAATACTAATACTAATACTAACAATAACACTAACACTAATACTAATACTAATACAACTAACTCTACCCCATGCTCACTGATCAAATTTTCGCTTCTGTCTATCAAGAGTTCATTGTTAGTCTGCCTTTATGGCCTTTCATTCTGTAGCAATCTTGTGAAGGTCGATCCATTTCCTATTTCCAAATCTCTGCGAACTGAAACTTACGTAAAATCAGAGAAACTTGTAAAAGTGGAAAGAAATAAAATCTGATTCGAAAACCGTTCCCCCAACACCCGGTTGGCTGCGTGTTACTCCCCGTAACTTGTTACTGGATTTCATGAGCACTTCGTTAAGTTCGCTAAGAAGCGACCGAAAATCAGGCGGTAAAAATAACTGTCCCGTCAAGTACAAACCACAGGACCGTGACGGTAGGCAGAAAAAATTTCGGATGGCTCATCAGTGCGTGGTCACAATCCAGGATTTTATCACTCCCTTGTCGCAGAGTCATTAATCCAACATCCCCAAAAGAAAACAAAACCTTAGAGGGGCAGACAGTCTGTAATCCACCAGTTAAGACTGTGCAGTTTCGAAGTCCATACCTCCGGGGAAACGAATCCTATTTCCGCCGGACAGTTCAAAAGTTGCCGGGTTTTAGTATACCCACAATCCTTTTGGGGATCGTTGCATTCTGTTATACGGCAAGGACAAATATCGATGAGGAATTAGCTTGGCAAAGGGTAATTTTTTGTCGAAAATAACTAAAAACAAGTGCGGTTAGAAAAGTAAGAACTTAGGAAAAGTGATGGCAGTTCACTCGAAATGATCCTTTGAGGAAGAAAAATTTCATCGAGTGATGGATTCAATTTACTCACCATTCGATAAATTCAGTGGAAGCAACTTTGGCTACGATTTGAATATTTGTGAGTTATAACGGCAAATGTGACACGAAAAGACAAACGCACGTAAATTGTAGCCTGGGGGGAAACCAATTGCGATTTTGATTCTGCACAATTACTCTAAGATCTTACGTGAACAAAAGTAAACAAAATAGGGGAGATGATTTAGATGGTCGCCAGAAGAGTTTGAAAGGTAAATTGATAACTAACGGGAAGAAAGTAAGTGGAAATCAGAACAGTCATTGGAATTTTTTGCGCGACACATGCAGTAAATTTTTCAATACGAACGAATCTATTCCCTAAGTTTTGCAAAGAAACGTTAACATCTACGGGAAATCCACAAATCAAGTGAGCAATCTCGATTTGCAGAATTTCCCCAGTTGACAAACTGTCAGTGACCCGATGTCGGTAACATTCGATCGACGGTACGGAGATCGCATTTCCAGGATTTGTTTCACTGTGGCCGAAAATCGGGAGACATAATCTTGGACAATTTTACTTCTCGGATGCCAATATATCACGGACAGGAATATGAGGGAGAACAGAATGTCAGAACCTAAACAAAACCATTTAGCACATTACTACTAGAATGGCAGTGTAACTACAATTCTAGTTATTAGATGGACGCGAAAACCAAGACGAATCTCGAAGGAACCAGTTGACAAATCCGGAACAAAAAGTGGTAAAATTATTGTAAGCAGTAATACGATAAATTCAAAGCCCGTATCTCGGTAGTGGCCGGAAATACGGAAACAAACAACGAGACCGGATTAGACGGTCCGACGAATGTTCGAGTTCAATGTATGCAGCTTGATGCGTGGATCAGACAAAACGTGGGTGTCAAGGTCACATTGATGCGATGAAACCAACTGGTGAGTCAGTAAGATTCGACATTGCGAAGCGAGGGAGTAGGCCAATAGACGGACGGATTAACGTGAAACGGGTAACAGAAACGGGGGTACAGTAGCTTTAACAAATGGATTTCCAACCATGCGCACTCGATGGATTTTATAGATAAGATGCGTATAAACTGTTGAAGGATGGCAAGTTTTTCCATCGTCAGTGCAGGTCATGAATATGAAAACGGACAAAAGTTTCCCGCCTGAAGACATATCACTCTTACGCGAAAATTTATCGTAACACCCACAATGTTATCCAATCACCAAATACTATTCTTGAATGAAGCTCTCTGTCCAGTCACTCTGATCAGTATTTGAAAGCAGTTTTGATGAGAGCCTGTGACAAATGGCTCAAACAGCTGTACACCAAATGTATGATTCAGCTTCGGCTGCTATTATGGGGCCAGGATCCGTGATAGAACTACTGAAGTGCTACCTTGTTCGAGATTTCAAACCCACTGAGTGTCTGGTAAACTAACCCTAGACACGTTCTTCCAAATAATTAGTTCGTACTTGAAGCAGAATGATCAATCGCGACGACCACTTGCTAATTGTTTTTATATTGACGGCTGGCCACTAACCCGGTTCCCGTTGCCGCGATCATCACACCTCCCGTAAACAATGCAGTAGACGGTAGTCAGGATTCTACGCTCATAGATTTATTGGAAACTTTATAGATAAAATTTTAACCTTGCAAAAGAACCTTTCTAGTACACTTCCTTCTGTCATATCATCATAAGATATGGTGGGTAAGTCTAAAATTATACGCACTAAATGCTTTTGTTTGATGTGGTTCTAACTAGGAACAGTTAAACGCACTTGGCCTAGGTTACCAAGTTAGAGTTAGCTGAGACTGGTGACTAAAGAATTCCAGGGATGGGATGTAGACAGAAAGATTTGTTAACCTAACGTGGATCATATTTGCGGAAGCTAACTCAGTCATTTAATCGAAAAATGTCATTATTTCAAGCATCATTTCGGTCAAAATTAGGCTTCAATGAACAAGTCACAGATATTTCTTGAATAGTTGGAAACTATTGCATTATATAGGCCTTAATATTCGGTGCTAGCAAAAAACAGCGAAGCTTTGTGCGAGGGACATTTTCGACCGGCTCCACTGTGAATGTACAACTCCACGTTATCTGTATGTGCTTCATCGATTTGTCCTTTCGCTTCCGTGACAGCGCGATAACTGAGCAGATACAGGTAGCGTTCCTTCACCGTCCAGTACACGGGAAGCCCAGTCAGAATAACACCACTTGCGAAATTGGAATACCACTAACAAACTTGGGCAAAATTTTCGAATTGCAATGTAAATCAAATCCGAATTTTGTATGACGTCTTGTAGGAAAATTGTCACATGATCATAGTTACTAGGTAGCGAAATAGACTAACTTGAAACACAGAGGTCATTTAGTTCCTTGGATCGATTAGGACGACCGAAAACATCTGTTCCCGGTGGAGCATCATCACCGTCACCGAGTGAGAACCAACCATTTTTGTGCACGGCCGCAATATGCAATGTTATAGATATTCTCTCCCACTTGAAACATATAATGGACACCGAATAAAACAAATTGGATGGGTGTTGATCTTCCTTCTAGATTTCGGTTTGATTTTGTCTACCAAATCATTTTATTGGTGAGAATGCAAATCAAGTTGTGGCCGAAAAAATGTTTTCTTGGCGAAAATGTTTTTACTGACATTTTTCTGGCTCCATTCCCGTCAAGCTTCTCGTCTCTCTAGGTGATATGAGCTTCAAATTAGTGCAACCATCCATGTGAACAGATTTCACTCAAGAGAGAACTAACTGATGCAATAATCAAACAATCAATTACTTCTTAAAATCTCTGAAAAATTATTCGGGAAAGTTCATTACTATGCCACTATATGCCCCATTACATGTCTCTCTCTCCCGCTCTCTCTCTCTCTCTCGCGCTTTTGGGTAAAAGCAAGTGCTTCTTATTTAAGCGTCAGCAAAACCCTAGGAGCATTGATATCAAAATGCTTGAAAGTCCCCTTTTCGTCCAAAAAATTGCATCCATTGTGCTTACATCCCACACTGTTACGGATTCAAAATCCTAATGCATAATGAAATATATATATGTATATACTATACACCGGCTTGAAAACAAGCATAGTACTACCGCAATAGCATGCAAATGGAACTTTATAGAAGGTAGACAAGTAAGGGTACGGGAGGAAAATAGCGAACGACAACAAACCAATCATCTGTGTGTGTGTGTATGTGCAGTGGGATAGTGAACAGCCAAACCAATTTTTGCCCCTGGGAGAACTTGACATTTTGTACGGCTGTGTGGTGTTATGAACGATCTAGGAGTAGAGAAAAACTATCAGTTTCCAAGTTGTTCTTGTTGTGTGCGCGTTTGTCAGCAAAAAATGCGTTATTTTTTATACCTCTAGTTGGATCATTTGGTTATCCTCTCATGTCTGATTTCGATATCACTAAACAGAAGATGCCTCGAGATACGTGCCCAATGTTATCGACTGACTCCAGGGAAAACTTTTAGTTCCTGTCTGTGAGTAGACCAAAATGGAGCGTTGTTGACAGACACCAAAAATGGGTTCACGATATAGGCCGAGCTGAGGAGTATGAAACAACTCGTTTGCATTTTGACATTCATCAAATTATGAGCAGAACTGAAGAATTTTTCTCAAGTTTGAACGAGCTGGAAGATTTGGTAGGGAGGTTACAAGTTGTTATATAGCTTTGGTCTGCGAATCACAAAAGATAGTACGGCAGCATCATTGATATTATTCTACTAGTAAAATATTGTCATCACTAACTGGAATGCTACCACTATCGTCAATAAAGCAATTAATTCTGTTAATAATTGATTTAAAACCTTATGTAGAAAGTTCCGAAAAAATTGAAAAAATCTCATTTAGTACGACTACAAATGCTACCATTAATCCCACCAAAACCACGGTAATCTGACTACTTATCCACACATAAAGCTATCTATATGGCCACTCGCTTCTATCTATCTAATCGTCCACCCACCGGTTCCCAACCATCTATCTATCCATTTATCTATCTACTCGTTCCTATCTCTCTGTTTCTCGGTCTATCGCTCTATCATTTCATCTATCCGCCTGCCTATTTGTCCTTCTGCGTGGCTATCCGTCAATAAATAAGAATGCGTATTTCGTCTCTACTGGTTTATTTTGTAAACTATAGATGACAACACTAGATTTGGAATATTTAACGTTGTACGGTTGCCATTTGTGCAGCATAAAAAATACGCGTGACGCTTATTTCTTGTGCAGTCAACTTTAAAAACTCACACGTCACGTGGACGTTTGAGCAAGGTAGTGCGAGAATTACTGATGTTTTTACTTTGTGCGAATTTCCGAGTTGCGTCATTTCCGATAGACAGACAGACAGACAGACTGTATTTTCGTGTTCTGTGTCGCCCAAGACAACTGAGAACTGACACAAACTAATCTACAAACGTACAGACAGACGGTGCCGTTCTTCGTTGCAAACTGGAGGGTGGGAACTGGACAAAATGCCCCGTGTGATTCAGGAAATCAGGTGTCATAAGAATCACTAATCGTTGCTTTGAATCATTATCACTGTGCACAAACGATTGATTTGCATTGCTCATCGTTGTGCCCCCCTGATGAACATGTATACATATATTTGTATACATTTTTGTACTTGTATGTGCATATTAAACTTTACCACTAGACTGACAGCGGTGACGCACACAAAACTTTTATTAATAAACGAGGATAAAAGTAACAAAACTGCCTCAACAAAAGCGAGATAACAGGTAAATTATAATAACAGTTTAACTGCCAGATTAATCACCATATTCGTCATAATTACTTGTCACTTTCAGATAAATTTCGTGTCCGCATACGGCGCAGCGCAACACTGGAATTTAGTAATAATGTTCACTCTGTACATTCCTCAAGTTCATTTGAACGAGTTGTTCAAAATGAACCTCATTTACCTGCGACTTGATCAGCATTTCTCGAAGGGGAATGGCGATAATCGTGAAGTACTTTGAACAGGAAATAAATTTTCTTCTTCAAGCTCCACCCGGGGAAATCATATTTCCAACAGTTCTATTTGCGTGACAAAGCGCAGTAGCAATACAGTGCCTACCGTGATCAAGGCAAACACTTTTACTCAACAACATTCGCGAACTAATCAGCTGTTCTCATCTCCATTTGACTGAAGTTAGTTGCTACCCCATGCCCCCCTCACCTCAGGTTAGCCAATTTCCAACCTTCCAGGTGTGTTCGCTCACTCATTGTCTTATTTATTGGCGTTGGATTCTAAGTATTTTGTTATCACATCTGATTCGGGACTGTGTGCGGTCCGACACTAGAATTTGCAACTTTTTTCAGCAAAGCGTTCGTGTGACAGTGTTCACGTTTTTTTTGGAGAAAAACGATACTTAAGCAGGTAAATTATGTAGCCATGTTGACAAACGGTTGTTCTCCCCCATCCACTGTTGAAATTATTTCCCCAAGTCTTCAGTTCATTTTAACAAGCGTACTTTCTCGAACACTCGGAAAATTGCGAATTCACGGGGTAGTGTGAAATCGAATTGCGAGGACTACACGCATCGAAAAAGTGTCCTACGACCGAACTAGTATTCGTCTACATCGAAAATCTCCGAGTTTCTGTTTTTTTTATTCATGCATGGCGAAATGTGCTACCAAAAAGTACGGCTCACTGCGAGACATCAGCTGTACGACTGGTCATGCGGACAAGTGTGAACGTATGAGTGAGCTGAAGACAAGGTCAACATGTGTCCTTGAGTATACGCGTGCACGGGAAGGATAGAAGAAGACAAGAAATAAGACGTTAACATGGAATGGTTTTACAAGTTACCCCCATACATTTATGAATGGACTTCATATCGACCGACAGTTCTACTCAACGGAATTATGCAAGGGTAATCGCGCTGACAAATATTTGCAAATGAAGTGCATCGAACTAGAGCAAACGTTCACGCATCCAAAGACAATTATTAGTTCCCTTTCGTCAGTCAGGGTGCGCAATTTTCTTCCCTGAATGATCAGAAAATTAAGTTTGAAATTCATATTTTCTCTCATCTCTATGCAGATAGAAATATCTTTCGTGACGCTTGCTTTTTCATTCCCCTAAGATTAGATAGTAATCATGTGAAGTCACACGTCGGAGTTCTTCTGCTTTGGGGTACCGACTGACAAGTCAGGAAATATATGTAGCCTCACCTTTTAGTAGCACACTGGCATGTAATATAGCAGTTAACGTTTGTCTCTAGCACACCGGTCCACACTTGCAGGACTTACACGGATCAAGGCCAACAATCTGATTGAAGTGTGTCAGTCATGCGTCATAAATCCAAGTGGTTTCGAGTTAAAAACAGCCCGGTTTTCAAAATCAACGTGCCACCCTCGCCTCTAAGGTTCGAATTTTCGTTTTGGAGTTTAATCACAATGAGTGAAAACATTTTACTTGTAAGATTTTCTGCATGAAACTGTCGACCAAAAGAGTATGGAAAAACGCTTGAATCGTGCTACCGAAATTTTCACACCCACTGACACCAGCTGCATGGTGATATTCCAGAGGAACGGGATACTACGGTACGCAGTTTCTAACACCTTAGTCGTCCGGTCATTTTGTTCTTTGTTTATCTTACGACATCCACAACAGCCCACCCAAATGGGTCGATAACAACTGTGGACCGAGTGTCTGTTATAGAATTATTAAGTGATTAAACAGTACTCAGACTGTTTTATTACCTTCCGGTAATGTTTATGTTGATGAGTCTTTATTCCCGTCTACCCTTAGTAGTTGTAGGGAAATTGCATATGATGTAGAAACCTTTTCTGTCAGAAGCGAATACGAGTAGTGAAAACTCCGGAATGTTGATTCACGTAGGATCTGTATCTATCAAGAAGAATGTGCATTATAAAGGCACAGTAGTTGTCACTTTTTCGGTCCTCAAAAAACGACTGAATGAACAGAGTGGGAATTACGTATAAGGATTTTTAATTCGGTTGAATACGTGAACAGTTTTGCAATTCTGCGACAAGGCGATTGGTCGAACAAATCAGTTTCTTTCGAAACTTGGGATCAGAGAGATCGCTTTGGAGGAATTTGTTCACACTTATCGATTAAGTGGCTTGTGCCCGAGCGGTCTATGAATAGAAAAGAGAAGAAGCCAATTAGGTCAAGAAAGAACCCAAATTCATCTCAGGAGTGGAAACGGATCCAGTGTTTCATATAGGGCAATCAAGCGGTGGTCAATGATATTTTCAAACACCCTCGCTTGGATTCCCATCCCAGCTGGAGTTCGTGAAACTTCTTCTGTTGCATAGTCTAAGAGATGACCTTTTCCACAGACATCAAATTCACCCGAGTGGAAGCACAACAGGGAAGCTGCAGTGGCGGCATACAGCCGCCAGGGTTCTCAAAATGTATCATGTGTTGTTCGAAAAAGGCAGAACTTGGATAGAGTTCAAATAAACCAGAAAATGTTTATTCATTTAATCATTACATGGCAAACTCATGGTTTCTTTCTACCAAGAATCCGGCCGTACCGTTTGTCCCATTCTTTCCACAGCAGAGCTTATCGCGTTGATCCGGTGACTACGTGAGGCAGAATCCTGGAATTAAGCAGAATTTATCATGGCACTATCATAAATTGAGCAGAACACCAAACAAAATGCATTCTGGTTCAAAAAAAATTAGTATCTTAGACTTTTTACACAAAAATTGTCCTAGTCCACTTATTTCAAACCCCCTGGCACGTGTGCTTTCTCTGTTCATAATCAATCGGTTCTTTACCGTTGGTATCGCATCAGTTGGTTCGATCACATTAGATCTGACAGATTTGTTTGGATTTTGTTTGCTATTCGTATCCACGAGAGTCGAGATATGTGGTACAACAAAAACAGAAATCCATCCCGTCGGAACTTCCAGCCAATGACCCGTAATCAACAAACAGTGTGGTTTGTTTTAGAAAAGAAAAGATTAGTTTCAAACAAACACCAATGCTAGTTGGAAGGAAAAAAATCGTTCGGGATTTGCTATTAAGACGTGAGTGGGATATGCTCCATTTTGGATACCAAGGGAAAGTTTCTATCTGCCAGATGAAAAAACGCTGCTACCGGGCGAAAATCCGCGCTGCTGACATCGGGACACGCGAGGAAAGTGCAAGAAAAATGTACGCTTAATGGTCTGTTTTGAATGACAACAACAACCAACTGCTGGGCAGTGAATGTAAAAGGCATCCTAAAACGTTACAAATAAAACAAATGGAAAAATTTCTCCCTAGTAAGTAGGATAATCATTCTGGCAACTTCGTGAAAAGAATACGAAAGTCGTCAATTCAGGGGAATAAATTTAATCGATGCTTTCACACTTTACATCCCGTCGGTGAAAAGTGTTTTAAACTCGCAGATTTTCTGCCAATCCAGGTAACCTGACTAACTTAACATTCTGGAAAGAAAAGTGGGCAAACGCAATACAACATCCATCTGAGTCTGTTCCCAAAATGGGATGGTAGAAATAGGCTTTTTGCTAGAAGATTCGCGTATGGTTGAATACAACAAAATCCCGTTCACTTTTAATCACTTTCTATCCGAAACCGTATGGCAGATAAACCCTTTTTTCATTTTGTAATCATAAAGTCTACTAATTTGGCGGTAAATGGAAGTCTGCTCTGGGCTACTTGAAATTTCATGTGCTGTTGCCGCTCCGCACTCTCTCCAAGGGCAATGCATTGGGTCATCCAGACACTGAGATGCGCCTCGTTCAATACACTCATTCTTCAGGAGAATACTAACAAAATACCCATGTGATACTCCGTGATTCGGCTCCGGTGTCTTTTTGAGGACATAATATAAGGTTGACAGATTTTGCGTCTAGTTGAAAGAATTCAGGAAAAAAACCCAGTTTTACTGATGACTCAACGTATCATATCCTATCTTTGGGTTGAAAAACTGACTTGTTTTACCGTTTGAATAGCAAAAATGCCAAAATAAATGAAGGTCGATTGGACAATTGATTATTAGTTAACTCAATCAATGACTAATCGTCCGGGTATTACCGCACATTCGGAGTAAGGTGAATAGCTCAGAAATTTACCCTATGTTGATTTTTATTGATAGTATATTTTCAGCTTCGATTCCATCCGGTAATGTGTGCATTTGGTCACATGATTGCTTGCGTGTATCGATTTACTTTACCGCGCCCGAGTGTTTACAGTCCCCTTTTGATGTTTAGACAAACGGGTACTCCTTAAAAAGATATCAAAAGCACAAACACTGATCTCCTCAGTGAAAGCATCCAGTCAATCCAACTAGAGTTCTACTACCGCTCTATCCGAATGATAAGAGATTCACTGATTTGGTCAAAAATTCGTTTGAAATGGATAATTAAAGAGGTAGAAACTCGTTTTGATTTTGATATTCACAGATTGTTAGTACTGATTGGAAAGAATTCTAAGCGACCTGTCTTGTGCGAACAAGATGAACACGATTGTCACCGTGTGCCCAGTTTATTCAGTTCAATCTGAACAGTTCTATTTAACGTGAATCGAAGAAAGAGGCATGACAGTTTTGCATAACTTGAAAACTATTTAAACCCACAATGAACTGCATGCAGATTCATTTTGCGGGCATGAAAACTTAGATTCACGTAGAAAATAGTAAACAGTCTGATCGGGTTTCATCCAAACTACCCTGTCTCAAATGGAACAGGGAGGCGAAAATTGTCAAAAAAGATGATCTGTTAATAAAACTACGTAAGCAAATGCCGTAAAGCAATCTTAGTGTCACAAAACACACTTTGTCTTCGGGGCAAACTGCGCAAAATCACCTGTCTAGTCATAAGGTCGAAGTAGAGTGACATCAACTGAAATAATTGAAATGAAACCTCTAATCCCATTAAAACTGAACCCTTACGGTACGAACAGAACAAAGTCCAAGTGATGCGAAATTTAATTTTAGACGATTAGGTGAAGTTCCGGTTATGGCATTAGGCAACAAGTGACTAAAATGTGGAAAAAATCGAAGGAGACCAATAAAGGTAAATACTAACCTAAAATTACTGACTGAGATTCAACTTCTCTAAACTTAGAGCGATCCTACACAACTAGAAGTGAAAACTACCTCGCGCTGCCCTCGTTCAACGGTGATAAAATTGTCCAGTCTGGGCTCGACAACCGTACCTTGCTAAACTGGCCGGTGTGCGGAGTGGAAACTCTCTGGTTTCCCGGGGCCAGCATACCCGAGTAACAAAATGCGAGTGACTTCTCTACTGCATGCCTGGTTTCTTGTTCTGTCCAAACGTTTCTTCTAGTTTTGATGAATGAAAGTGAAATGGAATTCACAAGATAACAGAATTTGTCAGAAACGAGTCACTTTTTACCAATTCTGTCTCGACTGATTTCCAGTTTCTGTCTTTTATGACCTAACCGTTTCTCATTTTGATCTGACCCATTAATCACAGTTTGCCAGAGAATTAAATTCTTCAACTTACAACCACTCATAGATATTCGAATACCGTGAACGTCATCTGCCATTAATGAACAATCGAAATCAGTCACGTGATCCGAAATTAGTCATGTGAAGTCCGTTTGTGTACCCGTGTCAGTTTGGCCAATACAAAATACGACGTGCTTACACTTTTATCTCTATCCGAATGGCTTGATCAGTTCGACTTCCTAGACGTTTTCATGAACGTGATTCGCGTCAAAGTGCTGATGAAAATCGTGCATGTTTCGTCGGATTAGGCTAGTAAAAGCAGGCGGGAAAAAAATGGGCAAATCGGTATTTTCATTCAAGTGTTTTACACACGAATCCACTCATATTTCACGATACATGGTGAACGGAAGACATTTTTCATGCTCCCAAACGAACAAAAACCGGAAGAATTTGCATTGGCGTGTCTCAAGGAGAATGGATTTTTTTGAAAATGTTGAGAAAGAGTTCAAAATACCTGAACACCGAATGAGGCAGATTCATGTGATAACTTAGGATGAGCAAAAACCGTTTCATTGCCTAAAAATCCTTTCACTCCGATAAGACGTCTGATGAAGGGTTGTGACAGGTTGTTTTTATCCTCTTGCGTATGGGATTTTGATAGAGTGACCGAGGACAGTAATTGGAAATTTTCCAGGTTTACAGAATTTCACATACTTTATTTCATTTGCTCTTCATTTTACTTCTTTCAGTGTACAGAACAAATTAAAATTGGCGCTGTTCATAGCCTGAGTAAACGTTTTAAGACCAGTGGATGTGACACAACTAGTCCGTAGAAAACGCACCCTTACAAAAACTGGAAGCCATGCACGAACAATGGGGAATTCGCCTTCCTTGATAATTAAGTGTTTGATCTCTAAACGTATGCGTAAACCTCAATGATTTTGGGTGTGTCAAACTACTGAAATCACACTGCAACACGTTCCACAGATAGACACAGATAGTTATTCCACAAATGTATCCGTAAGATTACTAGAAATTTGTCTTCTCAACGGCCATATGATCGAAATGCAAATGCCTAGAACACTGCCTCATTTGTTTAAACGTTCGGTGATACATAGCAACGCTTATTTCAGTTGTATTGGCTGGTACGTCTGTGAATATATTATTCGAATGAATAGAATTTTTCATACCCAAACTTCTTTGATGCATATTTGATCAGACTGCCAAAATTCAGCCGATATGGTAGAATATGAGATCTGTCTACCATTTGATTCGTAGCCCCGTAGCAACGCCTTGTTCAGCCAAAGGCGTGCGCAACTGTTTCATCCGAATTATAAGATCTCTCAATAGCGGATTCGATTGCTCTTGTCAGTAGTACCATGTGCAAGATGTAGGATACACAAATGCAAACAATCAGTCAACGCATCCTTGACACTTAATCATGTTTACATTTTAATCAGACCGCAAACTGTTCGGGATTTTTTGGAAGAAATTTTGTCTTTATCACAGGAACCTTATTTTACTAAGAGATAACAAAGTCAGCGGGCTGACAATCAGTTGTTTCGATTCAATGCACTCAGGTGTACTGCTGAAGTTTGGCTGATTTCTCAGTTGAAAAACCATAATAATTTCAGCGAACAAGACATACATAAATAAATTGTAAGTGATATCCGGATGCGAGAACAAAATTTACCCGGTAGCACACGACCGGTTTCGCGGTTATTGTCGCTCGTCAGCTATGCGTACCCGATGCTATCTTGTCCAAACATCCACATACTTGTACACTCCGAATTGATTGATATTTTTCACCAGAATCGAGTCTGTAGCAACAGGAGTGTGCATGGAAGCTGTTCGTGGAAGAGTCCACAGAAGAATCACAAGTGTGATTCGTTGATAATTCTTTGTCAGTTGGTCTGAGCCAACCTTAGGAACGAGAGCAGAATGCCCCAGGATATATATATAAGCAGGAAGTAGTATCTGGATGCGTAAACAAAATTAGCCCGGGAGCACACGACCGGTTTCGCGGTTATTGTCGCTCGTCAGGTATGCGTACCCGATGCTCTCTTGTCTAAACATCCACATACTTGTACACTCCGAATTGATTGATATTTCTCACCAGAATCGAATCTGTAGCAACAGGAGTGTGCATGGAAGCTCTTCGTCGAAGAGTCCACAGAAGAATCACAACTGTGATTCGTTGATAATTCTTTGTCAGTTGGGCTGAGCCAACCTTAGGAACGAGGGCAGAATGCCCCAGGATATATATATAAGCAGGAAGTAGTATCTGGATGCGTAAACAAAATTAGCCCGGGAGCACACGACCGGTTTCGCGGTTATTGTCGCTCGTCAGGTATGCGTACCCGATGCTCTCTTGTCTAAACATCCACATACTTGTACACTCCGAATTGATTGATATTTCTCACCAGAATCGAATCTGTAGCAACAGGAGTGTGCATGGAAGCTCTTCGTCGAAGAGTCCACAGAAGAATCACAACTGTGATTCGTTGATAATTCTTTGTCAGTTGGGCTGAGCCAACCTTAGGAACGAGGGCAGAATGCCCCAGGATATATATATAAGCAGGAAGTAGTATCTGGATGCGTAAACAAAATTAGCCCGGGAGCACACGACCGGTTTCGCGGTTATTGTCGCTCGTCAGGTATGCGTACCCGATGCTCTCTTGTCTAAACATCCACATACTTGTACACTCCGAATTGATTGATATTTCTCACCAGAATCGAATCTGTAGCAACAGGAGTGTGCATGGAAGCTCTTCGTCGAAGAGTCCACAGAAGAATCACAACTGTGATTCGTTGATAATTCTTTGTCAGTTGGGCTGAGCCAACCTTAGGAACGAGGGCAGAATGCCCCAGGATATATATATAAGCAGGAAGTAGTATCTGGATGCGTAAACAAAATTAGCCCGGGAGCACACGACCGGTTTCGCGGTTATTGTCGCTCGTCAGGTATGCGTACCCGATGCTCTCTTGTCTAAACATCCACATACTTGTACACTCCGAATTGATTGATATTTCTCACCAGAATCGAATCTGTAGCAACAGGAGTGTGCATGGAAGCTCTTCGTCGAAGAGTCCACAGAAGAATCACAACTGTGATTCGTTGATAATTCTTTGTCAGTTGGGCTGAGCCAACCTTAGGAACGAGGGCAGAATGCCCCAGGATATATATATAAGCAGGAAGTAGTATCTGGATGCGTAAACAAAATTAGCCCGGGAGCACACGACCGGTTTCGCGGTTATTGTCGCTCGTCAGGTATGCGTACCCGATGCTCTCTTGTCTAAACATCCACATACTTGTACACTCCGAATTGATTGATATTTCTCACCAGAATCGAATCTGTAGCAACAGGAGTGTGCATGGATATATATATGTATATATGTGCCGGGGTCTTGTGTCCTGCTGTGCTGGACGTTTTCCACCATCTAATTCTACTCTGCATTTTGATTTCCATCTAGCCGAATAACCGTATTTGTTTGCTCGTCTAAATGAAACAGTTACGCGTCGCCTTTTGTCTACCGTTTCACTGATGAACAGATTTGCAGTTCGAAAGATCTTCAAATCATCCGAGCTGATCCCTCACCGAATGGCCTGGATATGTTTCAACCCCGGAATAATTGGCACTGAGACCATACCAAAATTCGATCGTAATCATAGCGTCAGTCATTCGAATAATATTTGTTTTGTTTTTTGTTTTTGATTATTGTAAACAAGTTGTTTTGACTGACACATCTCGACATATGGCCGACAGCCAGAAACAAGCAGAGCATTTTCACAGTGAAAAAACCCACCCCGACGAGTGGCTCCCGATGGCCAATACAGACAAGCGTATTGCGTTCAAATAAAACTCGGCACCAAGATTTTCATAGACAGGGATATGAAACTTAACTAGATCGGTAAGAGGTATGTCACAATGTGTCCAGACAGACAACCCGTCACGTATGCAGTGTTGTAGCACGGAAAGGGATCAGAACAGTCGTTTTGACCTGGTCAGTGACAGCGGCAAATGCACATTTACAATTTGCTTTTGTTGCACAGAGAGAAGTACTAGATTTCGTTCCAATACACGACAACAAAAGATAGTAGGGGTATATTACGTAAAATCAAGTGATAAGCCGTGACACGTTCACGTTTGACCGTAGTGGCGGAATAGGAAAACCGATTACACTGCCCAAGTTGTCAAGACGGCTGACCAAAAGATTGTAAAGATAATTTTCCAGATTATCGGGGTTTGATTCCGAGATGTGAAAGGAATATTAGAGAGTGTAAGACGAGGAAAATGTGGTAAGTTGGCCAACAGGATTCCCTAATTAGGATTTCTC
Source organism: Fasciolopsis buskii (assembly GCA_008360955.1). Classification (NCBI taxonomy): domain Eukaryota; kingdom Metazoa; phylum Platyhelminthes; class Trematoda; order Plagiorchiida; family Fasciolidae; genus Fasciolopsis; species Fasciolopsis buskii. The sequence continues at coordinate 15,612 of LUCM01006560.1, forward strand.
AGTAACAGTTGGTACCAAAATCGGGTATGAACTCAAAATGAATGAATCTCAGTCAACGGATCATCCAAAGGGTGAACAAGTGACAACGAATTCCCATGGACTCTCGGTCGATATTCGCTGAAGACCGTCTTGTAACAACCTAAAATCGGCCTGCAGTTGTTCAATGCTGAACGGAGCACGGATTTTGTATAGTGAATCCGTATGCGAGTAAATTCTGTTACATGCTGTCCAAACAACCAGAAATGAGTAGAACTGCCAGTCGCGGTGAGAATAAGCTAATGCGACCGCGACCGTTCATATCACGAGAAAATTATGGCTTGCAAATGATTGACCGCAAACCTTCAACAAGATGAGCTAACGACGAATCCAAGCATACTTAAAATCCATGGTAATTTCCCAGTCTAGTCCGAATATAAGAAGAAAAGTGAATTAATTTATGAAGCAATCTAAGCAAGCAGAAACACTGGTCCGTGTGCGATAGGTGAGCGAAAAGTAATGATCGAGTGGGCCGGAAACTGACCTATTATCGGAACGTCATATATTGTGGGCATTGACAAATCGAGCATTCGACAATGCTATATTTGATGCAGCAATCAACTGACAATAAGTCATGCTGGATAATTTCACTCACAGATATCCAATACGCACTCGACTTCCCGTTATATGTAAACATGGAAGCTGATATACGCGTGCATGCTTAGCACAATGTTGGTGCTTGGCTATTCGAAAAGATTTTTGGAATCGATCTGAAATGTAACATCAATGCAGTTGGTTTTGAGTGCAAATTGACCGATGTATTTTTGAACCTGAGTAAAACGGGACACTGTTCAAACAGTCAAAATCTGCCGGCTTTGAATTTATTCATCACAACCGGGCAGTGATCAAAGCTATCAATATCACGGAATATAAATCTGAACATCATGAGTTCAGTTGATCCTACCACCAGTCGACATCCCACTTGGGACCACTCAGCTGACCGCAATATTTCTTGAAAATGATGCAGTTTTGTTTCTGGGGCAGTAAAATCTGGAAGGAAAGGGTTCGAAACGAATATATTTGGGCGGTCACCTTTCACTCTAATTTGCATTTCTTTTTTTCTGTCTTTTATTTCTTTTACTAATGAAATATCAATGCACATCACTTTCAGGGAAGGAGATCGCGACTAAATGAGGACTATGATGGTGAATTCAAACTTTTGACCGCCACATCGAGATGCCACGACTTTGTCAGTTTGACTACCGCCAGTTCTTGAGATTAACTCGAAACTATTTTCTCAATTCAGAACTAAATAGGTCTTGTAGCCGCACTATTCCGTCAAGGTTGATGTGTGTGTTTCGAGGAGTCGTGCTGGTGGAAACAGTTTTGTTAGGCAGCATACTTCCTGTACTTGATCTTGAATAGCGCATTTGGGAGCCAGTTCCCACGGTCGTGCATATGTTCCCACGTGCGTACTCATAAGCGGAATAGGACTTGAGTGTTTTGATCCGAAGTCACAATAATCGACAATTCAACGATTTCCGAATCATCGGTGGATCAATGTTTTGACAGTTCCAATATCCAAAGTATCGCAGTGGCCTTCTTCTCATCAGTGTAAAAAGAGCGTGAAATGAATGAAGGAAAAAGTGCTCACGATGCATGTAAATGTTGACACAGCAGACGGCGAGCCAGCCAAAATTGTGTCATTTCTGTTTCGCAGAAGAAAATTGACACAAATCCTAACACAGGTAAGTTATTGTTACACGCGTGTCAACAGAAAGTTCGCTGGTGCGGAAATCATAGAATGTATCGATATAACCTTCCAATGCTAGTGAGTACAACGCGCATCCGTCAATTGTGTACGCATTTCCCCGGCTGATGTGAGTGAAGAGTGAGTCGAATTCAACTAAAAAGAAGAGGTACGATTTTTGTTAAACATTTTTGTTCGATCTCTGTCAGAATGAGATTTTTAAAAAAGCCCGTTTTTTGTCCAAGCTTTCTGCTCGCATTATTGGTCGACCACAGATGGAGATAAACTTTGTAAGGGTACCGAAAATAAATACAAACCATTAGATCGCGAAAGGGGAAAAGCAAGTTAATTACGTGACCGTCATTTGACCTTGGTGTTTGCAATAGCTTCATCGCATCAGCATCGAGGAAAGGTTGCTGGTTCAGTTCACTTGCGCCGTGTCAATATTTTACCACGTAATAGTAATATTAGCAATATCTTGTCACTAACTGTTAGCAGTGCACTTGGTTACAAGAGTGCTTTTGGCTAATGTTTTACCGGGACGAAGTACTTCTTCCAGTACGTGATATAAACATGCCGTACGTTTGTTAAGTCAGTTGTAAGGCGGTTCTCTTGTGACGACCGGAAATTAGGTAAATTGTCAATCATATAAACCACTTTGTATTTTGTAAAGCAGAAAATGGTGAGAAAACTTGTAATTTAGTCTCGCAACTCTGCAACTGATTTAATCTCTCCTCCAAAATCACCCATTTCCACTTAATGTAGTTTGAATAGCCAAATCGATCAGACATAAAACATTCGTTTATTAGTCCGAATCAGATGTCTTATTTTGTTTTTTTCTTCTGACCAACACTCACTGATCGATTCTTTTGCCGGCTAATTTGGTCAGCTGTGATTTATTGATTCATGGTAGGGATGTTTTGCTCAGATTATCGATTGACTTAATCAGAGTAATACCATTGCGGCTGTGTCGATCTTGGATCAAGGTAACAGGTATGACAATTCAGTACCCACTACCCTTACAGTAACAAATGTGTATAGACTTTATGCATGATTTGTCATTTGCTTATACCCAAGCTTTAGTCGCTTTACGAGTTCGACCTGGACGACAGAAAAAATTGTGTTCCTTTTTGATTTCAGTCGAATGGTGTTTGCCCAAATCGATTTGGTAGCAATTAGATCACCTGCTTTAGACGACGAAAGGATGGCAGGCAAACAAATTGAGAGTACACGAAGCGCTCCTGAATCCGGCACACATATGTGAAAGCACCTGAGACATAAGTGTAGGATATGGGAATATTATTGCTTTGAAAGTTTACATATTTGTCCATGTAAGGTAACACTAAAAATTGCTGTTTGTATGTCCAACCTGTTTGAGCAAACTGAACAAGCTGGCCAGGTGTACAGATTGGGAAATATTAGTAAGTTACAGCTTGTTCACTAATGGCCCCTGGTGACAATTCTTAAGCGTGCAAAAAATAGTAGCTGTCCGCGTAAAGCCCTCATTCTGTTACAACACCATCCTAACACCGCTGGTGAACATCGAGTATTAGGTAACAACGCATTTGCGAGATCATACTGAGCTACGCGCCTTGGAGTGTCATTAGAGAACAGAGAAGTATTTAGCATCTCTAATTTTATTTCTAACTGACGATAAATTATCCTATGTGAAGAAAGCAAGCATGGTATCCTCACGTGTCACCTCAGTCAATAGTAACTACATTGCTTAGCATTCTTTAATATGAATGATAATAGAACCGAGAGAAAGACAAAGGTTCTTCGGGTTTCTGTTATCCGACGTGCACATAGTACTCACATAAAAGACAAAATCAGTGCTCGTGCCCACGTTGAGAGGGTTGGTCTTATTCAAGCCATAAATACCTCCAACCAAAACCGCTTATGATAATTTTAACATGGCCAACAGTCATCTGCATTTTTAGTCGCTCAGTCTGGGTTGTCAGGCCGACATTCCGTTCACATGCGTCATACTCATTTAAAATACTGAGGATATTAGTCTACGATTATGACGTGTTCCAAAGCACTACTTTCAAGTAATCTAGTGTGCCGGTAGTTCATCGGATGAAAAGAGCGTTCACCGAATTTCAAGTTCTTACTTGCCGTTTTCCCCTACTGAGTTTGATTGCACACCAGATTGTGACCGGCTGAACGTTTGTGTGTGTGTGTGTGTGTGTGTGTGTGTGTAGAATGAAAGATAAAACCGAAGGTGTTGTGCAAATACCTTGAGCTTGGTTGGACGTGATTTGAGGTTTACAGTGCGCTATATTCATAAACAAAAAGCAAGCATCCATCCTCGGATAGAAGTTTTTTTTGAACACGTTACTGAGTTCCCGTTTACAAATAGGTTACAGATAAAATGCATACTAATGGTGTAGTTTTCGTTTATTAAGTCTCAAAATTAGTTTTAGCCAGAAGACAGCGAGCAGGAATTTAAACTTGCATCAAAGTTGAACCTGAAGTCTTGGCCATTTGGATAGGTGACATCACGTGTGTATGTTCAATTCACGAGACTCAAGTAAAAAGGTGGAAAGTTATGAGTTTTTGTCACCAGAATGTAGAGGTTTGCCATGTGTTTCCTACTCGGCTGAACAATGTCCGGCGCTTGAACTCAAACAAAACCACCGTTTCCATGGTAATTTTGCAAGCATTCAATGGGACCAAAGTTTAACAGCAAAGAGTCAATCGTACCAACAAAATAGGAGAAAAATGCTCAATTTATCGTTAAAAGACAGCGACAGAAATTTCCCCCTATCCAGAGTGGCAACACCTTCTTAACCTTTGCCCCAATCGTTTACAGGTTAAAATGATGAAAAAATTGCTTCAGACGTTGGCAACTGTAAGAAATGTCATGAACTAGCGAAAATGCATAGCCCAACCATGTTGACGCAATTATAAGATTGATGCGTGTGAAACGTGGCTACTCGTTTACTTCGCCAGTGGGTCCAGGGTTAACAATAATTCACAGAAGGCTTGTTCCAAAGATTAGCTCGCGGTCTCGCCGTTCATTTGGGAAAGAGTGAAGTGTGGAAACTCTATTTAGCCGGTGGTATTGGGGAACAAATTCGTCGCTGTACTGATTAAAATTAGCCCCGAATGCAGTTAAAAACATCCTGGACTAAAAAGTATGGTTTGTGTGTAAAAAGAACATTTGCTTTACAAAAATGGGGAGAGTATTACAACTTTTAGGCAACTCAATTCCCTCTTGAATTGAGGTCGCATATCACCCTGTAATGCACCATAGCCTGAGTTTCTGTATTATCCGCAACAACTTCACGGTTCTCCAGGGAATCGTCTCTACGCTGCCCGAGCGCAGATCTCCCTGTTTGAAATTGTGACCTCATGACGTTCCAGAGGTAAAGTTATTTTTACAACCCAGCTAGGGAAGATATGGGAGTGAAATTCCCCCAGAAATGCCGAGAATACTTGCAAGAACTGTTCTCTGCAGTTTATGGGTGCTATATTGCTACTCTTATACCCACTACTTTATTGTAAATAAATTGCACTCTCATCCTACCAAGTCGAGTTGTAATCGGTTGCGGCAAACATACGATTATATGACCTAGTGTTTTACAACTTCGTCATCTCATGTTGACTAGGATTTGAAATTATGCAGTCATTTACTTATCACACAATTACTTGCTGACAGTAGGTGAAATTGATGTCGTCATGTTTGATTGATTGCTTCTAGGGTTAGATCTGTCACGCACGAATTACAGATCAATCTCACCAGACTTGAGTTTCCATATTATAGGCCTCATCAGTGCGTCTTCCGCATTATCCAGGGTTTGAAGCCGGAACCTTCAGCTAGAAGGCAGTTATGTTACGGTGGTACCATCACCTTCCACCCGAGGTGTCAAAAGCATGACATCTGCCCGATTTTCGTCCTCCCCTATAGCCAACAATGCGCAACGGCATCGAAGAGACGCGAAAAATGCCCGGATTACTCCAACTCAGTCAAATGTTTTTAAGTTATTCTTTGACGAAAGCGTCCGGACAGACTGACGGACACAAACGGAGGCTAGTGTCATGGTGATAATAGACATCTCAGCCAGTTGAAAGGCTGAGGATCAATCGTGGGTGTGATGGTAAAGCTCCAGTGAGAGCCAAACTCGAATCTAATCGGATGACTCGTTGGGATTGGTTTCTTCAGTTGCGTATTTCGAAAGACAGTCGGCCAAGCATAGTACTATACAGTCCGTGTCACATGAATCCTTACACGTCGTCTTCCATGCCATACTGATCGGGCTGGAAAGTTTTAATCAAACACCTACTGTTTCGGTTTCGTCAAAATCTGCGGAATTCGGCACTTTGTCTAGTCAAATCGATTCGAATTTCGACGCTGATCAGTTTTGCATTTCCTCGAATCTGTATAGGACACCAATTTCTCGCTTCCCCCCAAAGTCTGTCAGCTGATCCATGAGGTCAAATGAATGGAGTTTTCACGTCCTGCATGCTTTCCCATGGGATATGTTGTTCAGTTTATTTGCCTTAAGGGATTATCAATCAATGTGATTTGATTATCCGATGATGATTCATTATGCAACATCAATGGTAAATGTTGTTAACACCAAAGCCGAAACGTCTGTCCCGTTTCAGTTTAGCGCTGATAATGCGTTGCGAATGATTCTCCTGCCGATTAGCTTTTCTGTCCAATTCATTCGGCAGAAACAGCCAATAAGAGAACTGAAAACTTTGCTTTTGATGTTGAAGTTCGTCAGATGTTTGGAACAGTGGGAAACACATTCGACGGCATTCATGCGCAAGTCACAACTTTGCAAAATTATTCTCTTCTACGATTTGGGTAAATTGAAGAAATCGCGTTGATCTTCTGCCATTTAAATGCCACTATTCGACTGAAAACTACCCAATGTGTCATTTTGTAGACGCCATTTCGCAGTTCAGATTGTTGGCTTTCATGGGATCCTGATTGCTGAGCTTGACGCTTAGACGGCAGACGTGTTTCGTCATCAGTGGAGGTGATATCGTCAGTGCACTGACTATGTTGAAAACGATCGGGTCAAGTTCAGCCACCGTGACCCGAGTGACTTGCATAAGGTAAATTCATGTAAGACATTTCACCGACTTTAAAAGTCTTGAACGTTTGCGTGAAATTCAACGACAATCCAGTCAGGCGCGTGTTGTCCAGATAGGCTGTGAGGTTACGACGCATGTTTTGCAGACACTTTATTAATGGAACATGTTGAATGTCTGTACAATTAGATTTTCAATTTGTGACGAAGCTATTTTGATATCTGACTATTGTAAATACATAACTGAATGGCCGAATAACGTGGATTTCTTGATTAAGATTATAATTGTTGGTCACAATGGTTATGCTATGATCTCGGTAACTTCCACAAACCATCCGGAGCTCCATCTCTATGCTGGAAATCAGAATTGTTACCTCCGAAGTGAAGAGGGCTTCCTTGTGTTGTCAAATACAAAATAATTGCTCATTTGGTAGGTCAATGGTATGCTGTCCAGCCCTCCTTTTCCGTTATACAATTAATTTAGACAGATAACAAATAATAGGCTTTCGTAGATTCATCGACATGGACTCATAAGCATTAGTCTTGCATTAGTCTTTCCCAAACTATCGAATGCATTAATCGTCAATATTTGTAGTCTAAATCAGGCAAAGTGTGAACTATTTTTACAAAGCTGTTTTCCGATAGAACACGTTCTCTGTATAAGAAATAATTGTCAGACTGTCATACTCACACTTCTGCGTGTTCCACTTGTTTTCTATCAGCCCGCGTAAAAACGAATAGAAACTTGGCGATTTCTCATCCGCTACCTGTTCTCACAAATGCATGACAATCTCTCTGCAGGAATGCATGCTGATATTTCCCGATCGATCCCAATACTTCGGTTGTTTCGTTTCGTTTTTTCGATCGTTTCTGGAGCGTCCGTGGCAAACATTTGGCGAGGGGGATCGATTTGTCGATATGGACACCCACAAAGGTCTAAACAGGTGCGGAACAAAAGATATGAAATGTATGTGAACCTGTGCGATTTGGCCTCGACACGCCACCTTGTGCGATGAGTTGTGTACTATTTCCCGTCGAACAGTACCAACTCACTGTTACGTTTTCTGATTTCACACAAAAATTGTCTTCGTTCGTGGAACTCGAACACTTGTGACAAGTATTTATATGAGCAATATGTGAAATACCTAACCAACCGTGGCCTCACTCCGTAATATGCGAATGCAGAAAAGGTCATCCTGTCAAAATGGGCTATTGGTTGCGAATGAACTAGCTAATTACTATGATCTTATTAAAGTGAATTAACTACAAGTGGATGGTGAAATTTCTGTCTTTTCGGAAATCAACACCTTAGCATTTTTTTCTCAATTTTAAAGCGATGTACAACACACCAAAGGCCTCATAGTATCGGTTCGCTGTGGATCCTGGGGCCTTATCTAGGGCGTATGGATCTTGAACTGTAGTCTTCTGCTCTCAGACTTTCACGTATAGAACTCAAAGGCTGCAAAAAATGCCACGTAACAACGAGATGATAAAATTCGAACATTTGGGAGTTCTCCAGGGAAAACCCATCCAAAGGTACAGCGCGTATCCTGTGGGTCTACAAAAGAGAATGTCCCTTGTTATGCAATGGAAAACAATAGAAGCAATTAGTTGTCAATATTTATACCCTATTATTTCTATTTCTGTCATAGTGGAAATCGCTTTGGAAGATGGATGACTTTACACTTTTTCCCTAAGATTATTAGATAGTTCGACGTTCGGGTTATCGCGAGCAGACTTATCTCAACCGTGATTTGAACAAAGTGTACCGGTATTAATCGAAATGTCAAGTGCCTTCCCGTGTCCTTCCAGCGACGCATACTTGTCACTTATTAGGACTTTCCACTGGAATTCTTCTTCACACGAACTAGACCCTTCCCCACAATCTTTCGGAATTACGTGCAAACTGATCCGAATTCGATAAAACAATATCTTCCTCTGACACGAGCCGACAATTTAGCAATTGCTGGCCGAGTACATAGCAATAAACAAACTCACCGGGGATCTTATCGTGTTCGTGCCAGGTGCTTCAGTCTTGTGGTTTCCAAAGACGAATCCCCCAACAAGTCAGTCGGATACCAGTTGTACACATTTATGATCTAATTCCGATCAACTTTAAAACAATTCGAAAACAGTTCAACAAACAAGAAACTAGTAAAACAGCCAAGAATTTGGACATTTCAAACTGTTGTTTGTTGCCTATTTTACTCTCTGGAACAGTGGAACAAAGATTCCACTTCCGTAGCTCATTGCTACCGCACACACGGAGGAATTGAAAATTAAATGTCCTGAAATTTCCTAAATATTCGCGGGGAAACGTTGATTCCTAAACACCAAAACAGTTCTATGCCTCAGTCAATCAGTCAAAGGCTCATTTGATGTTGAAATATTGTCATTTGAAATGGCTCTCATCGAAAGAATATTGCAATTCTTGTGGCGGTCGTGAATGAGAAAAGAACGCACGGTCACTTTTTGCAGTTCTGACTAATGACGTAACACGTGCCGTTTCAGCTCAAGAAAAAGAACGAAACGAACTGCTTTGAGTTCCATCCACTTTGTGCTTACCGTTGCCGATGCTGAAAAACGAAACCAGGGAAAATGTGTCCCCTTTCAAAGAACACATTTTGTTCCAGTTTGGAAGTAAAAAAATCGCTATTAATTATATGTTTCGAAAACGTCGTTTCAATAACAGTTTTGTGTTGATTTCCTATTTGAGAAAACAGCACCGCTTTTTCATTCGTTCTGCAATAAGGTGTTTCTTGCTGCTCTAATCATTCGGCCGACATATCACTCATCCAAATCGGCGACAAAATGTAAGTTGCCTAGCCGGGATCTGTGAAGCTGTCTGAGGTGTTAACCTCGAGACATAACAAGCCGGAAATTTCAGTCCTTGTTACATCCGCAATTTGTTGTTCTCAATTACTTCGGGAAATGTTTTTTTTTCTTTGCGTTTTCTTGTCTTCCTGACAGGATCGTAGGCGAGCACAGCGCAAATAGCTTAAACATGTGCTCGAAAAACAAACCTTGTCGTAAATGAGACCGGGTGGTGTTCATTTTGCGCTAATGTGAACAGAATGAAAAAAGAACCGTTCGGTTTTTCACATGGAGTGTGTGAACTCATTTCTCCTTAATGGCCGGCTAACGATTTTAGATGAGAATAGTATTGAACAAACATTGCATCTGTTCGGCACCACTGATTAGTCGCGCTTTCTACCGTTCGAAAAATCGAGACTTGCGTAAAATCTCCGTCGTGCCGGGAAGTAACCAAGTCATCACGGATTTATTCTTCCTTTTAATAATCGATAATTTGTCTTAGTCATACTTCAACCAGTTCACTTTTATCTTGTATAGTTGTCGAAAATCTGTATTCCATTTAACTGCAGGAATCCTGTTCACAGCTGCTCGATTCACGAAACCGAGTGCTCCGTCTTCACCAGTAGTCTCAGTGGATCATGATTTCTCCCTCAATACGAATTCAGAATTCCTCTCGCGAACAGAGTAAAATCTAAATCCAAGGGAGTTAAGAGGTGGTCAACTTAATAGCAGTCGACTCGAGGATGCAGTGACCCGGTGGAATTTCACATAACGTTTCATTGTTGGATTGAGAACCACCAGTTTTCTGACACCCGAGACACATTTTCGAAATTACTCTGAGTTAGGACCCATTTTTTTAATCAGTTATTCATATCAAATAGGCTAATTTAAACATTCTATTTAAGATGCATTCTTCATTCCCGATAACTGGTGAGAGCTTTCGAGCTACCTTTCTTTCTGTAGTTCATAGAACAATTTGTCCGGCATGAAATTGACGAGTCTTGGGTGATGCTGATCTGAAATGTAGTTTCCAACTTAATGAGGCTAAACTGTATTCACATGTATTCGGCACACGAATTTGTTTCGTTTTTTTTAGATGTCGGATGTGACGGTCTCACGAAACGCTTTTAAGGAAATTCTCAAGCACACCATTTCACGATTTCCATGTGACTGCACTTATCCGCTCTTCTTACTATTACACAACTAAATCAATCAGTCATGCCTATCATTCATCCACACAGCTTTCATCCAGGCTTTCTTCCTCCCCTGTCTGTGGACACTCCTATTTTGTTGTTTCCCATCTCGATCAATACGGGGTCGAATGACCTTCACATTCTCCTATCTGTGGGACCTTTCTACCTTTTTTCTTGTTGACGTCATATTTCATTCTCCCCTTCTGCTACGCTGCCTCTTCCCTTCGCACTACAACAAACTGACCTAGGCATACACATACCGATATCTGTCGTGTTTGTCATGTGATAAGACTGATCTGTGGCTCAGTAACAACCATCCTGCATACCACGTGCTTGTCAGGATTAGGTAGTCCTTCGTCCGTCACGGATCTGAGGGTGTTTACTTTTCGTTTCATGGCCTCGTAAGTGGGCTTTTCCGTGACTAGTCAATTTTCCTCGACATAAAAATTTATTTTGCCCTCATAGTGTGACCCGGTTCCGTTTCCAAGTTGAAACCCTCGCACACGTATTTTGCAATTTCGAATATCCCACAGATTTCAGATTGGTTGGATATATGTCAAATTGATTTCCCGGTTCAAATACACACGGACTGGACACTCATTTTCACTGGCTTGAAAATCGAGTATGCCATCCGCTGGCTGTTCACGAATCCGAAAGCGATCCACGCAAAAACGGCCGGTTTCATAAAATCTATTTATTTGCACAAACTAATCTTTTTTAGTCACAGAACGGAAGAAATTGTGGATTGTTATGTGACTTTGCCTCTTGTCCTCCAAGTCGAGTTTTAATATTTCCCAGGAAGTTTATCCTAATGGACAAGAATGGGAACATCTCTTGCTCCATTTGTAATTCCACTAGATTTGGTTGACAAACTGTAGGTTGCAGAATTCGTTTCTTCCTCTAGCTAATCCACTGAAAATCGGGATACGTGATTTGGAAATGACAAACAGATCAGCCTGATTCCTCTTGCCCAGGGAAGATTATGGCGTGCATCCAAATTGTCTATTTTTCACATCACCAAACGACCATTTCAGTTCCCGATAATCAGTAATCTTTCCAGTAGACGAGCGGATTTTAGTTCGTCAAATCCATCGCGTGATTTTACTCCATAGTTCGACAAATGTTCCGCGTCTCGTGAACGAGTTGTTGGATTATCCTGCAACCACAACGGCGGTCGAAGCCGGGCGTGAATGACCGAAAGCTCAAGGCAATGACCTCTTGGCTAACACCGATTAAGCATGAAAACAGTACGGTTGATTTTTCAGATCAAGCAATCATGATACATCTTTTTGAGCTTTTGTCCTCACTTGCTGACTGACTTGAGCAAACACTCCTGTAAGCCGGACCTGGGCCGGCGGTGGCCAAACGGATAAGGTCCTGGCGCTTGGACGTGAAGGTCGTGGGTTCGAATCCTCCCACCGCTGATCAACTTCCCCACCTGGCAGTCCTCTGCTGGCCGCGGTCCCCTTCCTGAAAATTGATGTGCATTGTTGTTTCATTAATAAAGGAAGTAAAAGGTAAAAGATGAAAGACTGTGTTCAAAATCACTTTGTGTATTCATAGAGAGTACCGCTTTCCACGGTTTACAGAATCGCTTGTCCCTGTGTTCAACTGCCTTGTGATGACTTCCGCGAACATCACCGCTCCGATATCTCTGTCAGCTGCCTTGTACGTGCAGTTCTATTTTCAAAAGAAAACATGATCGGTTTATTGTTTCGCCGTTGTCGTGTAGTACCGTCACCTGCAATGAATAGCTGGACTAAAGTGCATTATGAAAATCAAAAGAATGGAGCATTCTTGTGCAGAGGAGGAATCAAAGGGAAGTGTATTTCACATAAAAAACAATAACGTGATATGAATAGTTCGCAATAAAAGAAAAAACGGGCTCACGTAAGCGTTTGGCCTTAAGTAGGCCGATGAATTCGGTTACACACAAATCACCAAAGTTACAAATGCTGGGTTCCGTCCCAATTTCTGTACTGAAAATCGAACTAAAATGTCAGCTTTTCAAGGAAAACTGACGTCATTTAAAAGCTTATAAGTAGCACACCGATGGATAGTGAAGGGATTTATGCCAAGCATAGATCTACTCGGACATCATAGCTTGACCACTACTAGATTGAGGGCACGTTTCCGATGGGGTGACGCGTGAGTGTCCCGTCGAACATATGCACGAGTAAAGTCAACTTCTCCCATACTGTTGCCTAAACGTACAATCAGATGCGCTTACGCCGGATTCGTGTGCCAGCCGACTCACAAATCGGTCGGCAAGAACACGAACACGAACACGAACACGAACACGAACTGTCGAACACCCGGACACCATGCACACAAACTGACATCCACACACAATAACGCGTCAACCATACGTTCCGTGTGAAAGTGACCATGACTTGCCATGACTTGCCATGACTTGTCGATTCATAACACAGACGAAGGTTGTCGTGTGTCAGAAGGAAATGGGAGTGTTTAATTCTCCAAGGTTGAATAATCACAACCGACAATGAGGACAACATAGTAGAACTGATAAATCCACAACGTCTAAACCGAAACAACTAGACGGTCTATTCTAGCCGAAAACGAAATATCAATTTAATGTCTCTCGAATAAGTTGCCACATTTCTCTATACTCTTCCTCACATTTGCAAAACTCAGAACTCGATTTATGCAATCAATGTGGAAATAGCAAGGGTTGGCGATTGTTCTAACGTCGTGCACAGAGGTGAGAAATTTCCTTGGGAATCTGCTTGGGGCTTTCGTACGATTCGGATCAGTCTGGATGTAATGTCATTGAAGATCCGGTGTGTGTGTGTGTGTGTGTGTGGAGCAAAATTGTTCCGTTGGAGCTAAATTAGCATCTACATGTTTGTCAGATATCGTCCCAAAACCTGGTTTGGCAAGGAACCACATAAAGCCCGAAAACTTCATTCGTTTTAATTAAACTGACCACAACAAACTGTGGCCCGCAAAGTCACTGGTCGTTGCATCTGAAGTTCACTTCGTGGTCTTTCTTATGTTCTCATGTCCTTAGACAACTTTATTATGCCACACTAGGTTTGCACCTGGACCCGCCATGAAAGCTTGCTTGTCTCCAAGACACAACGAGTTACAAAGGATGGTTTATCTCAAGTCAAAAGTTCAATAATACCCGGAACATCAATGAGTAGTGGCCTGGTGAAGTAGTGTTCCGGTCCTCCAGATTAAGGGTCGATTTGAGCTGGAAGCTCGGTCAGAAAATTGAGTGGAAGAATAATCTATCCAACTGGAAAGACTTCCATTTAGTCATTCCCCACTGTCCCGGGGGCAGGTTCTTATCACAGAACTAAAGGCTTTGGTTAGGAACCCCAATAGTTCTCTTGTTTAGGGGATAGACTCCCTAATGCACCCTTCGCGAACCCAATGAATAGTGTAAACACAACAAGTTCCTCCACTGGGTCCGTTGTCGTTCATGACCACGACTGAGCGGCACATGGTGTCAGGCTGAATAAGTTAACATCCGCTGCCTTGTGGGCGAGAATTCTGAGTCAGCAGGATAGGATTCCCAATGGACAACTCCTTCTGTGATGTGAGCAGCAGCAAAGTACTGATAGCCCGAATACCTCCAGGACACTTTCTACAGTGGAACTTTTCGTATTCCCGTTCTTCTGATATGGGGGTCACTCGAGATGTTACGGGAAACCTAGGATCGACGGGTTTAGATGATGGTAACCCTACTGGAAGGGAAAGAAATGGCTCCCAAGAGCATTTTAACTCAAATGATCGCTTCACTTGGCTGCTTTCAATGTCAGTCCAGCCAGAAGGGCTGCTCTAGATGGATGTATGCTCTCTGCCGTATGTGCATAAAAGGTCCCACTTCTTTGATCACTATTCGCAACCCAGATAAAAAACACATTCTGTCGCTTCACTCTACGTCTGTCTGGTAATCGGTCACTCTTGGTCAGGTTGGCGTTGGGACGACTCTGAGCATGCGAGCGGAGGGTGCACTGTTCGACTGGATGCCAGTCGACGGTCATTTGGGTGTAGTTTGGTTGAACGGTTCTGTACGTGTGAATTGCAGTCGACTGAAGCGTCATTGTTTGTTCGTTGCTTCTGTGCATGCTCTCACCAACCGCAACTCTCCTGAGGTGAAAGAGGAGTTCCGCCAGGAGTTATATAGACCCCGCGAAGTGTGCGTTCAACAGATGTTGTGGTCGTTGCTGATTTCAAAGCCCAAGTGGGTACTTAGCAGAGAAGCAATGTCACATCAGAAGCGGATTTTCTGTCCCAGCCGATCGGACCGTCGACGGAAATCGTCTCATCCAAGTTTGTTCTGACTGCAGACTGTTTTCGGCCAACACCAGTTTTGGGCATAAAAAGTGACATTGACTTACTTGGCATCCTCCTTCACCAGCAAAACGTTGAACTCAGAATGACAAGGTTGCCGTCGATCATCGATGGTGTGGATCAGTTGAGGACTGCCGGTTATTCTGGTCCACATCCGTGAAATCGAATCATACCAGTGCTTGATTTTGCTTGTTCTTAGTAGGTGGTCACACCAGCAAGGAAACCACAAGTCCTGCACAAATGATTCTAGACAGTAGTCCCAGACCTCAGTTCCAGTGGGAATTTTGAATGCGCTAGCCGTCTCAACAAAGTGCCCCGCATCTGTGGGAATACTCGAAGCAGATCAAAAAAGCCTTGAAATCATTAGTGATTGCCACTTAGGACACTTTATTATACAAACCTCAGAAGCAATGAATAATCGCGACATCAGTTACCCTGTTGGAGGATCGCAAATTCGTCCCCCAAATACCACATTCAGTGAGGATCACCGATTCCCGAAACGTCAACTGGCCAAGAACTATAGAAATGATCGGGAAAAGCGGTAGATAGGAAAACGGAAAAGCTGCAGCTGCCAGCAATACTCTCAACCTTAACCGACTGATTAGGAATACTGGTCCATGGAAAACCAACGTAAGTGAGATTGCTAGGGAATTCGACGACGCTGACTCACTATGAAGACCGTCAGCTGGCTCGTTGGGTAGAGCACTTTAGGGGACAGTTTAGTTGGCTCACAGCCGCAGTGAGCCTTTCACCTATGCCTGCAAGTGAGCCAATCCAGACGGATATCAGTACTCCATCAATAAATGGATGTGATCAAGGAGATCAGTTTTCTTAAAGGGTACAAGGCTACTGGACCAGATGAACTGTCACCATCGTTCTTAAATGTCGATGGTGAAGTGTTAACATCGGAGCTAATGAAACTCTTGGGACCAATCTAGGCAAATGAAAGGATCCCTAAGTAGTGGTTTGAATTGGCTAATGTGCCGATTCACAAAAAGGGCAATAGATGCTCATTTAAAAATCTCAGGTGAATTAGTTTAGTAAACATCGTACCTGGCGACTGCATAGTACTCGCGAAATGTGCATGCATGAAAACCAAGCAGGTTTCCGTCTC
The DNA here is from genome assembly GCA_008360955.1 of Fasciolopsis buskii. NCBI lineage: Eukaryota > Metazoa > Platyhelminthes > Trematoda > Plagiorchiida > Fasciolidae > Fasciolopsis > Fasciolopsis buskii. Next base: position 31,830 of record LUCM01006560.1, read on the forward strand.
GACCGGGGCTTTGTTGATCAAATTTCACTTTGCTACAGACCTTATAATAGGCAGATATTGCCTAGACCCACGATTTTTGTCTTTCTTGATTTGGAAAATGACGTTCGACTCAATCGATTGTAGTTTTTTGGCGTTTCGCTCATGCTCACAGAACGACTGCCTCTTTTTACGCGGTTCTTCGAAGCAGGTAACAGTTGGAAGATTGTTCGGTGTGACTAGTAAATGATATAGCAAAAAACATATGACGTCATTAATCATCCGACTGGCTCGTGTGAGTTCAGCTAGGCTACCAGGTTGGGGCTCACAAGACAGTAGGTGCAGGAATTAAATGTTCCAGTCAGTGGTATTCTTGCACGCGAAATCTCTTCTCTTTTGGTCTAGTGTTAAATTTATTACTTAGCAGTCGGTCATTCAATATTTCTCGTTTATTTTGCTCTTTTTTCAAATGGTGTTGTGAACTAGCAACCATACGTGTGCAATGGATGCTCAAGCTGGACAAAACTGAATCAGCTTCATTACCTACGCATGTAACCGAAATTGTTCATCTGATATGTTGCGAGAAAAATTGGTTTGAGTAGTGGTTTGTATCAGCTGCCGTCTGCCTCCAGTGAAAGCTTCAGATGTCCTAAACCACAAGCCCACAGCTAAGGAAATTTCGGTACGAAGATTGCTGAATTATTTATGTCAATCGGGGCATACTAGTTACAACCTTTTTCGTGTAGTTAGCAGTCCAATAATTTAATAAATTTACAGATACAAGCAGGCTTTTGTTGTGAATGACCTTAGACTATCTGACCTTCTCACTGCGTTCTGTTGAATAACCTCATCCAGGAAGTATCTCGGCTTTTGCTGCTGATTCCAGACTTTGTCGTACTGAAGGCTTCCTTCAGCCCGTGCCGAACACGAGGGAGAGTATCTAACCCCAAACGAAAGAACCCATTGATGATTACTTTAAAACTAACAGGAATGTGCAGATCACAGTACTTGAGTTTGGCTTCTACGGACCGGATCCGCTATTTGTTTCTTTGTTTTTCCTGCGTCGTCGCACGGCCGCTGACATGACCCCGCTGACAAAACGGACAAAACTGACAATGCAAATACAAATGACTCATGCGATTTAAGGTGTTTTAATCATTCAAGTCGTCTTGAGTTCAGTTGATCATATCTAGAACTTATGGAAATCTGTTCCGGGACACGGTTGCCTTCAATTTACTGGCCTCGTTGGCAGGCCACACTAAGGACTCATCGAAAATATTAGACTCCATGTTCTCTATCAAGGGCCGGAATCGTGAACCAATTCAGATATAGGTGTCATTTCTTTGAGAAGGTCTACATAACGAAATATCTACAGATTTCGATCCAGTAAGACGGACCACCATTGAATAGTGCACAGCAAGTCAGGGTCTTTAAAGAATGTCAATTCAGGATAACGGACAGGACGTACGAACGGTAGGGAGTACATGTCGTGATCAGCCATCTAACGCCAGTGAAATTTTGCTCAAAACCGTGAAGACTAAAACAAGTGCAAGAAGGTGCAAACATTTTAATTCTGAATTCGACCCACCCCCCGTAAAAAAACAGATCGATGGCTAAAATTCAGAAAGCTGGTTATAAATAATTCAGGTAGACATACTTTTCATTCTTGTCGTTTTCTTAAACCGAAGTGTTTTTAGGTTAATTACCCGGTCCGGTTAGTCGGTGCAGTGTGTAAGCTGATTAGGATCGTATATGCGAACCAGGGAGACGTCGCGCATCTGTCGAACACAATTATACTTTTTGCAAATAAATTTGGGAAGACAGATTTATGTGCACGTAAAATTGTCAGTAAATGAACAACAAATGACGGTAAGCAAGTCGGGATTGTTAACGACAGAAAATTCGAGGAACAGATAAAAATTGGTAGGCAGCTGCAATGAACTGTTTACCCTGTGGTTGGTGCAGAAGAGGAACAGATGAAATAGCCCCGTGAGTTGTTGTGTGAAAACCGCCTCATGCGGATGCTAATTTAGCTCCAACGGAACAATTTTACTCCACACACACACACACACACACACACACCGGATCTTCAATGACATTACATCCAGACTGATCCGAATCTTACGAAAGCCCCAAGCAGATTCCCAAGGAAATTTCTCACCTCTGTGCACGACGTTAGAACAATCGCCAACCCTTGCTATTTCCACATTGATTGCATAAACCGAGTTCTGAGTTTTGCAAATGTGAGGAAGAGTATAGAGAAATGTGGCAACTTATTCGAGAGACATTAAATTGATATTTCGTTTTCGGCTAGAATAGACCGTCTAGTTGTTTCGGTTTAGACGTTGTGGATTTATCAGTTCTACTATGTTGTCCTCATTGTCGGTTGTGATTATTCAACCTTGGAGAATTAAACACTCCCATTTCCTTCTGACACACGACAACCTTCGTCTGCGTTATGAATCGACAAGTCATGGCAAGTCATGGTCACTTTCACACGGAACGTACGGTTGACGCGTTATTGTGTGTGGATGTCAGTTTGTGTGCATGGTGTCCGGGTGTTCGACAGTTCGTGTTCGTGTTCGTGTTCGTGTTCGTGTTCTTGCCGACCGATTTGTGAGTGAGCTGGCACACGAATCCAGCGTAAGCGCATCTGATTGTACGTTTAGGCAACAGTATGGGAGAAGTTGACTTTACTCGTGCATGTGTTCGACGGAGCGCTTGTTAGTGCACACTTTCTTCCAGACAGCATTTTGCTGAGTACCTGCTCCCTGCTTTGTTCATTCAACTCACGAATAGTGGTCAATTTGTCGGCTTCATGACGTGCACACGTAAAAGGTACTGGCCTGATTCGCGCCACAGGCAGTGGTATCTCTGTCAACCTACTTCAATATGGCTGCCATTGATTTCCGTACTGGTTGTGCATTTGTTGCCTTTTACATGACCCAGGCGGAGAAACAATATTGCAGCAATCTTAATATGTGTAATCTTCAAACGGTGTTAGAAACGCATCTTCCATTGTGAAGTTGTGCAGTACAGTTTACACACAGACCAGAGTCTGTAGTCTTCTTTACCTTTCTCGTCCTTGAGAACCAGCAACTGCTCACTGCCTCTGTTCACCAGGATCTTGTCTTTTGTTTCCCCATCAGGAACTATCACTGCCTTCATTAAGTTTAGTCATACAAGGCTAGGTGAACTCTATTGAGAATCAGAGTTTGACGTACCTGAGGTAATGTCATTTTGTATCATGTCAAGATTAGTCGGATTGATCTCAAAGCTAAACGGAACTCCTATACCAGCGGCTTTTGGAGATTTCGTTCCTGTCGTTCCGAAATCTGATCCTTCCTACATGAGCTTGTACGCGCGCACTATGACCCGCACGGATCACTTGTTCATTAGCCTGCAATCTGTGAGTAGACCTGTGCTGACCAGGTCTTGTGAAATACAGATATGTCACTACCCATTTACGAATATTTTTGTCATTTTTCGAACACTCTTGGGATAATTCGAAAATTTTGAGAAGTGACATAAATGATAATCAAAAAGTTATAGGTAAAATTCATGTCGACGCCAAACGACTTCCCCCCCTAAGCTGACACTATCTTGTGTGACTTTCAGTCATAGAAATTCTTTCCCCAGAGGTCAATATTATTAGTTTCACTCGGTTCCTCATTTGCAAAGTGATGGTTCCCCGAGTCTCAGATGTTCTATGCCACTTTGGATGGTGTTTGCAATCTACCGTGATTGTTTCGTTCAAATCGATAGTTCACGTTTTACCTGACCAAGCAATTTAGAAGATAAATAGTGTGAAAATTATTTCTCCCGTAATAGTAAAAGACGGGATGAAAAATTAGTATAGCCACAATGAGGCAGGGATTTTACAACAAAGTGGAACATTTGATACTTCTCGAACTGGTGATGAAAAACCGAACTTCGACGTACCGCTCGAATCGCATTTGGTCTACGCGCTCAGTCCACTCCGAATCTCGGAACACAAAATATTTGGACTCGAACCTGTACGGTACATCTCCTGAGATCGCATTACATGCTAGTGACGCCGATTTCCACTAGGTACAATCAGTGCGCATTTGGATGACGTAAAGCTCGCGTGTACACACACACACACACTGACAATACGTAACAAATGAATGTGAGATGACAGATTTAGTCAGTCACGTTGTCGACAGCCCAGATGGGGAATCGGCAATAACCAATTGGGAAATCAGTTAGCAATCGCGGTCAAAGGAGAGGAGGATGGAATGTGAAGACGGTCAAAGATCTATTGTTAGAGGAGACAAGCGAATAAAGTTCACTAGTTGTTTTTTTCGAGAATGAGAACGTGTCTGATCAGTAATTGGTTTGTTTAGGAATTTGACACGGTCAAAATCACAGTGCTGGGCGAAAACGAAACATCGAACGGGCCACCATTATCTGTCCATTCTTGACGGAATAAAATGATTCACATTGAAAAAGGATGGATGGGTAGTTGCCGTATTTCGTGAGGCGACTATTTAAGGTAACTTAATATACGCCTCGTGAAACATTGCGAAATTCTGCCATGATTATTACTTACAACTTAGAACATCGGATTCATTTAAAATTTATTAAAATCGCCTATCATGGTTATCCCGTTCAGAGAGTTTGACATGCCGTTTCAACCTATTTTGCCTCGGGATATTGGGTCACATTTTGGTTAGTCCTAGTATTAGTTTCCACTCCAGCCCGTCTGCCATTTCCGAACAGTTTACAAACTACCAATTATTTGGTTAGTTTGTGTATGTAAGCTGGTCACGGCATTTGCGTATGTTCTCAAGGAAAAGCAGCCGCTTTTTGTTTCACAGGAGAGCAGCTTGACTGTCATTTTGAAAATCCGCATCCGCTTGGGAGCCTTGGGCGACGAATACAATTCGTTTTTACAATTATTCTATTCCAACATGAGTTCGTGAAGAATGTGATCATCAACCACGTGGTAATCAAGGTGTTGAATGCCGTACCAATGTAAAACCAGTCGGCTCTTCTCTAGTCAGTGAAACAAAACGGAAGGAAGACAGACAGCTCCAGATCTGTGCCGTTCGTCTGACGTTTTCGGTGACCCGTGAGGAACATTAAATCGCATCTGAGTCATATTTTAGTTGGATAAACAGCGAAGTATGATTTTTGCGATAGGCCGCCCAGTAATTCCTACCCGCATCCTGGAACCCGTATCGATCAACAATTATAAAACATTAAAGGATATAGCGTCACAAAAACGAAACGCACATTGGTGACCGAAGGAAATAAAATCACTAATGGCTTTTATCCAAAGTTACCATGCTTTTCACTCTTTTCCACTAAGGTAAGTCATACAAAAGTCATATTTTAAAGACGATTAGCCATTTACATTTTTTTCTCTCACGTCCATATTGAATGAATTGCCTGAGGTGTTATTGCACGCGTACTGACGACAAAAATATCTACTCCGAAGACTGCCGTAGGTGTTCTGAGGTATCACTCATATCCAATTACTCAGTCGGACCAAGCAGTTAGTCCAGTGCTGTCATTCACCACGTTTTCAGCCCTTTTGTCTAGATACACGTCAGCAAAAGTAGACCCCATCGGGATCGCTTTGCAAAGCCGTACTAAACAAGTCAGAAAACGATTGTCGTTTGGGAACAGAGATAATCGCAGAAAACTATTCGCCATCTTGGGTACTAGACACAAGATCCCGATCAAATTTGTTGAACTATCTGTTGTAAATAATGTTCGACTTTTGTTCACCTACAATATGACATAGACAGCGGTTTGTTTCAGGCCACTGATGGAAGTCAACAAGGCAGGCAGTTTAGCCTTCATCACCCCTAGTTAACGCGTGAAAATGTCTAAACCGTGCATACCAGACACAAGGAGAATCAGAAACACTGGTCCCGTGAGTGGCCTTGAGACGCGTGTTTCCAGGTTTTCAGTTTCGCGCCATTCTGATCAACAAGAGATTACTCCAGGTACAATAATTCAGTAATTTATGCACAGCTTCCAAACGGTGTTCATCCTATGCACAATGGACCAGACAAAATAAGAGTGATCAACTAGACATGAGAATGTACCGAAATTCACATCAAAAGTGAGCAAATGTCAGGTCATCTAAGTTGTTCAGCTGGTCACTTCATTCAATAATTCTGCATCCCACGCAAACAGACACAGTAGTTGTTTTGCATAGATCCAAACAAGTGTGCGATTAGTACAAGTCTAATTTTTACAAGCATCTTCGTTAGTACACGGATCACGTGAACATTTAATGAACCAAGTTTTGTCGAATAGCATGACAACTAATCAGTATCACGACAAATAACCGGGAATAGGCAGAAAATTTCTTGTGATTTTCCTCTACCACATGCGATTAAGAACGTCGTCATTTTCTGCAATGGAGCTGATTAACTACTCGAGAAGCATACCTTTACCGTCCGGATCACATTTTTGACAATGGTATGGAGAAAAAATTGCATTAGAATTACTTTCGCATTGGTTGCGGATGGACATTTCAGTTGGATAGACTTTAGATTTGCGAATCTCGGCTCTTTACAGTAAGTGGAGGACTACCCTGTCATGACTTCTGCTACTCCGGCAGTCGGGTGAAGAAAATTGGGCCAAATATGACCCCGAATCGTTTGGAAATTACGAGTAGATAATCTGAAGTGTGTAAACTAAAGCAGTTCGTTTGTAAGCATCAGGACCGAATGATGTAAGGAATGCATCGAAAAATCGATGCGCCATGTACTGGTTTTTATTGTGAATGACATAATGTTAGTAACACGGCGTTGTTGATAGATGTAATACGCCAACTTCTCGAATACCGTGGGTAGTCTTTCTCAAGGCAAGTTTTAGAATCAAAAAAGCAGTTCGTATCAGGTCAGATAGAATGGTGTACGTGAACCATGCTCACATTCACAATCGGTGATTATGTAACATGCACTCGAGCGTCTGATTAGTACATTATAAACTTGAGGATAGTTAGAGATTGGTAAGAGGCATCCTTTCTTCTCACCATTGAAGGCACTAGGCATAAGGATTAGCCTATGCTGGGCTCCTCTTCGTTCTCACTACAAATGCAATTAAGGTAACTCAAAATACAATTACCCGATGGCCTGCATAGTTTGTGTCTTGCCACGGTGATTACATGTAGTTATTATAGATTTTCTTTCAACCAGTTATTCGCGCCCACATTTCATCAACAAATAGTACGTAATTAGTTCGTATATTTTGACCAATTAGTTAAGGGGTTTTCTCAAGGACGAAGATGAGCGGCATACGATGGTGTTTGGATAATGACGGAGCTGACTCATTTAGAATGATATTTTGCTCTGACTAATAGAGAGAGAACACTCCTTTCAAAGGTCACAGTGTTGTGGCTGGAAATGATCACACTGAGGGCTTTCGACATCGCCAATCTAACTGAATGAAAAAACCAATACATGGAGCATCAATTTTTCTATACACTCCTTACGTCATTTGGTCCTGATACTAATTGAATGAACTTTCTGATTTATTCTCTTGCAAAATTTGTCAGTTTAACAACCACTTATTTCATCTAGTATTTTAACGAAATTGGCTGTCAGAATTGTTACTTATCGTTTCTTGAGCAAGTTGTTTACTCCTCAAAATGAATAGATGTTTACAGGCATCGATCGACTGCCATCGACAGGCATAAACCATTACAACAAACTAACGTTTGTCACGTGATGAGGGACTGGACAGTCACATGCCACATTCGTGTGTGTAAGCCGTTTGTGTGTGTGTGCGTGCGTGTACTTCCGGTGAGGTATGTGCTTATCTATGTGTGCACAATGTCTATGCGTATCGAGCTCAACACGATCTCAAGATATCCAAGATATCCCAAATCGATAGTCGATTAACTTGCCCTTATAACCGTTTTCAATACATCCATGAGTATTCCTGTTGTATGTTCATTGTTGATAATCGAATTGTTTTTTTTTCTCTGGCCAAGATGAGCAGGTTGATGTTAATGTCCCCATTATTGTTCTTGTTCTTGTATTTGTTCTTGCTGATGCTCTATCTGTTGCCTTATTGTTGGGTCACCAACACTACTATTTTGCTTTCAGGATTCCATTTTCATTCCTTGTTGATCGCACATCCTAAAGAAACAGGGATCCATCGATCGCAACCAGGATTTTTATTATCAGGTCACAATTGATTGGGGCAACATAAGTGCCATACCGTTTACCTCGAGCGTTTGGATGAAGAACACGTCCTAGAAAATTCAATGTTGAAACAAAACTGATGCGCATTATTTATACTTCATAAATCAAATAAGTTCGGGAAAAATATTGCGGATACAGAAAGTCATTCTGGGAATATCGTCCAGCAATGTGGAAGATCGTTGATGTAAATCAATAAAGACATTTCTGGTTCTTGTGTATATAACACGAAGGCCGAATTAGTGAAAACAATAAGCCGCACAGTTAGCAAGATTTTCCGAACACCACTTCCCCCTTCGAGTTGCATTTTAATCCCAAGTTTCAATCACTCGATGAGATGACAAACATTCGACAACAAAACCCCAGACCCAAAGTGTTTGTCTATCACAAGGTAAAGTTATCCCATTCCAACTATTTCTCACCTAGTCTGGTAAACAAGGCACGATCCGTCCAATTTTCTACTCCGCAGAATTATTTTCAAGATGGCTCAGGACCTCTATGAATGCGTTGTGAATGACAGAATAAACATGACAATTGCAGTTAACCACCAGTGGTCAAGCGGATATGGTCGTGGCCTTTGGACTCGAAAGTCTCGCGTTCGAATGCTGTCACAGCCGATCAACTTACCGTCTTGGAAAACCTTTGTTTGCCTCGGCTCTATTCCTGAAAACGTTTGACACAGCAATTTCATTAATAAAGTAAAAGATAACAGACAAAGGTTCTTGTCATGCTGTGAAAAGCAGATGGAAATTCACAGCGCCGGGCGGTCGGAAATCGGGTACACGTGTGCCAAAAGTTGAACACTACCCACCCCCCACAGTTAACCATAGTTGGTACTCGTCACCGGTGCGTATCCAGTGTTGTTGTCACTTACCACATTGAATCGAGCGATCGTGTATCACAACGACCCAAAACTTAATCAATCACTGTGGGTTTGATGAAGAAAATCCTTAGTTTTTTTTGAATTACGCTCAACTAGCAAAACTTGACGCATTTTTGTCTTTCGGGTAACATTTTGTCCTCCAAAGCCCTCCTTTTTCTCCTTTCATTTCATTCCATTTTTAATGGGAACTTTAATGGGTCTTGCTCGCAATAGGGCGACTGAAGTAGGTATTGCTCCTATGGCTCCTAGATTATCATCCGAGTTTTGCCAACATTGCTTTCGGTTTATTGATGTTCTTAGTTGTCATGATATAATTCACCACTTGATATCAACGCTCAACTCGCCATTAGGAAACTATGGAAACACTGAACAACTGTTTCATCTTTGTTAGGAATCAGCAGCAGCGCATAGCCACCACGCCCGAACTAGGACACGAACCCGGGCCGAGCGATTTTGAGTCGAACGCCTTAGCCATTAAGCTACCGGGAAGGCCGTGAGCGATTTTGTTGAAATTCATCACGTGATCTTGTACAGCCCACAGCAATTGACCCCTACTTGTACTTGATGACATTTTTAATCAGCCGCACGCAATGTTCAAGTGTTTACTTGGATAGGAAAGCAAGTTTGTCTGGCTTGCATTCTGGAGTCCCTTGCGCGTGAAGTATGATGTATCCAGAAATTTCGCTTCCATGAATTGGGTCTTCTCGTCAAGTTGACACTCCCGTCCAGTCGCTCCGAGAAGTTTTGATTACGCTTCTCTGAGAGGGGGGCTTAAGACTGTCACGTGGGAAGGCACTCAATTAAGAGTTCAAAGCCGTGATGCTTGGACTGATCCCGGCCCATAATGAATTGCATATGGTAGAACTTGAGGGTTATCGAAATGTAAACACTTTTGGATGAACTCATTTTTGTTGTCTCAACGTGCACGTACGCAAGTCAATCGTCTCGATAAAATCGAAAACACTTGCCAAAATCTGCGAAACTTCATGGAAAACAGCAAACCGAATCGATATCCTGATTTTATATCTCTTACCATGAGTACTAGATCGGCTGTTGTCGATCGAGACTCAACTGGGAATTAACTTAGATTTAGATTTTTACTGGTTTTGAGTACAAATCGTTTCTAATTCTCCCCCGTCGTAAAATTGCGAAGCAGAAGGTACCAGTACTCTTGTGTAGGTTTTACCTAGTTCGAATAATGCCGAATCCGATTTGATCAACTTTATATTTCACTTCCTTTACTTATGTAATGACAATGCACAACATTTTTCAGGAGGGAGCCCGCGGCCAACAAAGGGCTACCAAGTGGGGAAGTTGACCGGTGGTGGGAGGACTTGAACCCGCGACCTTTACGTCCAGACGCCACAACCTTATCCATTTGGCCACCGCTAACCGACACTTTTGGTTGGATTATTTGGTAGGTTGCCTATTTTAGTCAACTCTTTCAAATTAGGCCGCAAGTTGGTCCACATCAAGTTTCCTGTTTGCCATGGTTATCCTTCAGAAGTATAGAGTTGATCACTGGTCAATACACCTATGTATTTCCCCCATCAAGTGGGATGTATACCTGCAAGTCGTGTCAGCAACGTGAACCTTACCGCGTTGTGAACGAATTAACACTTATCAGACGTTTCAAAACACTCGAGGTGGATGACTTATGCTGATCGTAGGGACCAAATCATCTTGAATCATGCCCAGGCTAAGGACAGGATCTCCAAGATGCACTGACTCCGATTTGTTTTCATGAGATATGTATGTTTACCTGATTTTCATGAACTACGATGATGCCGCTGTGGCCTCGTGTTCCCAGGGGATGGCTCAGTCACATTAACAATTATTTGAAAAAAGAGAACAAATGAATAGCAACTAAACCAATGTTTAACCAGAATCGTTTTTGATTCCTTTAGAAACGTGAATGAATGTTCAGTCTATTTGGGAATCACATGTATATCCGACGGAATCTTTTCGCCAGTCACGCAAGACCAAGAGGACACAATGTCTGAAAGTATTTGTTCTTGTTATCACTAATTGGTTTCGTATTTGGATAGATGAACAAAATGGTCGGACAGAAGAGTAGCGGATACGCATACCCGACGAGCGGTAATAACTACGAAGCCGGTTGTATGCCTTCCGGAGAAATTTTTTGTTCATATGCCCGCATATGAAACATACTAATAGAAACAAAACTCATTTAGCTGTGTCATTTTCGACTGGCATGATGAACTTTGCAAGATGAACACCAGATCACATTTGGTGTTACCGATTTTTCTAAAATATTGAGTAAGCAAGGGTGGCAAGCCGTCAACTACTCACAATTGACCACAACATTATTGTTTACTCCAGAAAAGAGAAAACAAATATCCAAATCGACTAGATCGAATTTCCTATCCCATCGTAGTTGCCATCTCATCATACGGAGGAATGGGATATGTGTTATGAGCACGAAACATAACACTTTTTTTCCGGTCAGCATAAAGATGGATTCGCTCTCTTTGCCGGTCGTTCATTGTGCTTACCCTGTCGAGTGTTTAGCAAATAAATGCACTGTTCATGCTCGATAAGTTTTACGCGAACGTATACAGTTGGCAATTGGAAAAAACATTCGAAAGAAAGGCAAACGATTATCAAATGAAGGCCTATTGTGCATTATCACTATCACGAACCGCACTGTGCTTTTTACAAAATGTTGAGTGCTAATTTCGCACTTGTCTACTCTCATCAAACGGACAATTGTTAAGTTATGTGTGACTCACTTGCACGTGATGGTAATGAACTGTCGACTCATTTTCATGCTTCTTCGTTAGATTTCTTCCTAATCTAATATTCTTTTCGCATAAATCACCAACAGTGATTCGAACTGATGTCTACGAATATTGATTTTAGCGGTCTACGAAACATTTTCCAAACTGGAGAAAGCACATAACGAAACCATCAATCATTCCTCAGCTAGAAGTTCTTTCTCGGCGAGATCGATATATTAGTTATTCTGTTCACCTTTGCCCGTCTTTCTGGACCCAGTAAGAATCAAAAATTAATCAACTAGGCTGGTCGTTGTGTCGTTGTTTACCTTATGAGTCGTATTTCCCAAAGATTGATTGATTGATTGATTCTTTTGTGTACTTCCGACAAACTCAGTCTCCTTGTCAATCTTCCCTTAGGCATTATATCCAAAATTCTTCGCGCAACAGGCAGTTCACTGTCCTCGGGGAATCACGGCGCAATCAACAAAGCTCGGTATGCGTCCGTTTCCGTTTACGTTAATCTTTTGAACCGATTCGGAATGACGAATGTTTGGGATCACATAGTCAACTAAAAAAGAACAATCACAAACACACGTCGACTTACACGTTTCCGATTGAGTAAGTTGACACATATTCTCTGTCAGCCATTCTTGGGATTATTACCGATGTGCATACAAGTACCGCGTAGAGGAACGGAGGTGGATGCAAGGACTGACTGGTGCACTTGATCCCATATTATCATCATCATCATCCAAACAGACGAACTGACTGCATAACTAGTGAGAAATGAATCTGCGTAGCCTACTGTCCAACTGATTGACATATTATATTCCTGAGTGGCTGACAGAATGTAACAAACAAGCGGTGAAAAAAAAGTGTAAGTGAACGGAATGATACACCGATTTGTTGGAAAAAATTAACAGTTCTATAGTGCCGTAAAAGACTGAACGGTCAAGTAGGACACAGGGAAAGTCTACTAACAAAGCTGGTTACAAATGCGGACCCGGAGGACGCAATGAAGCATCGACGGTCAAGAATACTTGAATCTTTGACAGACTGTTAAACTGAATGACATTTTCATTGACTGGTAGATTCCGGTGGCTGGCTGATAATGGTGAACAACTAAATGACTGATAGGCATGTTCAGTGGATTGATGGCTGGCTTGAAGGACGAAGGAACGATTGACTGACGGACTGACTAAGTGACTGACTGACTGACTGACTAACTTTCATCACTGAGGGTTTGACTTACCGTCTTTCCTTGACTTCTGGTTGACTGATAGGCTGTCAGTTCGCTGCCTTAATTTTCAATCCCATTTCCTGATTTGCGTCCAAAATAGTTTTGCCTGTACTGTTCTCAAAAGATATTGGCACATTTTAGGTACCCGAGGCTCGCTGTTTTTCCATCCTCCGGAATTCTCCCGTGTTCCCCTGTTCAGGTTTGACGGAATTTCACTTTTCTTACAAGTGTACGTAGTTGGTTTCGGAAACAGCTTTTGTCCTGCGTATCTTCACGCATGAAAGTTTCCCTGTCACGTTCTGCGGGCACAGTTTTCCAAGGTCATGGCAGTTACACAAATCGCTTTTATATAAATGGTGCTAAAAGTGTCACGTGTCCTTTGCATTACCTATGGGTTTCTGAAGTCAATAAGTAGTGAACGTGATATATCTTTTCTGGCATCGTCTAATCCTTGAATGTCCTCGCACACAAGCAAAGCCACTGGAGGATTATCCAACTGAAACAGTTCCTTTTTGCATTTGAAAGGACACTCGGAATTTTAATCTCACCACTCCGGATGAATCTCGGTCAGATCCGTTTGGGTTTGTTTATCGGCTGAATGGGTCGGGCGGAAGCCCGTTATGATCGAGAAAACTACCTAGCGTTGCTTTTTTTGTCCAGCATATTGATGCGTATTGTGTTGGTTGGTTTGTTAGCCAGCCAACTGCTTATGCAAATGCAACCGTTGATCATCACAACTGCCACCATCTTCACGTGCATGACCGGAACCCACATACTTGGAGTGGTGAACGGTTCATTCGGGGACCGGAATATACATCAATCCATCTACCTCTCGGGTCACTTACGAACATCATGAGAGTGGACTCAGCCACTGCTCAGCTGCCTGTGTACGCAAATCCAACGAGCGATCAGGGCGAAAATCTATGCCCGTAATACTGACCGGGCTATATTTTGTATTCCATTTAGATCGAACAGTATGCATTCATTTCCTCTCGCTGTCTGTAGTTGTACGTATGCACTCTGCTAAACACAGACGCTGTGTTCCAGTTGGAAGTCATCATCAGTCGGCTGGTGTTGAGGCCGCGTAAAATTATCAAATATCTAACACGACCAGCAGAAAAGTTGCGGTGCGTTTTGCAACATAAAAGATTGCTTCCAAATGATTTTAAATAGGGAGCGCATGTATGCACAATGACTGCTTGTGGTTATACTTAAGAGAATATGCGTTTGATCATTTCGAATGGTAGATCGAACTCGCCAACTGGCTATTTCTTTACGCGTTACGTACATCAACTCACCACGGAAAGTTCCAGTAGCGAAGAGCCCAGAACAAACTATTGCCCGCTGAACATCTTAGCCACTGGGCTAATCAAGCTGGCTCTCTGTGATTTATCCGAAACCCAATTCCACGCAAAATAGAGCCCAAGTTTTAATGGTTTTGCAAGCCTACTGAATTAGGCTTTCAATGATTGATTCTTGTCGTGCATCAATACTGCAGGATCCTTTTGAGAACTATGAGGAATATAGAAAAAACAAATCATAAGATGTAGAATCACTGGTGTGAAAACCAGTACCATATCAATGGTAGTAGAAAGACACCAGTTTGTCCGTGTCATACTGCCATCAATCGATCGGCAAGTTATACCAACAGTTCGTCCTTCAATTATATCTAGACACTTGAAAAATATAAATATTTGATTCGTTCCCTATCAGAGTAATCTTTGTTTTAAAGTAGTCATACATACTGTCAATTGCATCCAAATGTGTGAACCTAGGCGACCTTGAGAGAGAACTTATTCAACTATCTTTATTCTAACGATTTTCTCTGGCTGGGATGTGAAATATGTCGTTCAGGAAGACTGCAAAGTCGCATTATCAATTCACAAAAGCAACTTGTACCTTCTTCTGCGGATATCTCTTTGTCCTCTACTTCTCCCTGGTCGAAGACAATCTTCCTCGTGCTGACACCGTTAAATCCATCTTCTTGAACGCTTTCTTTCTATACTCA
Source organism: Fasciolopsis buskii (assembly GCA_008360955.1). Lineage (NCBI taxonomy): Eukaryota > Metazoa > Platyhelminthes > Trematoda > Plagiorchiida > Fasciolidae > Fasciolopsis > Fasciolopsis buskii. The sequence goes on from LUCM01006560.1 coordinate 46,867, forward strand.
ATAGATCACCGACATTGGAAACGGATATTTTTATTTCCAATATTCCATTGATTTGCACTTTTTCTCTAGACTGGTTACGCCAGAAAAGGGTCAATATTCTAAATGTTACTGATTTAGTTTGCTCGTATTTCAAAAGACAAAAAATAGGAACCTGTAGGCAAGTGAATACCAGCGGTCTCACCCATGTAACACAAGTTGTTTACTCGCTGACGCAATTTCATGCCCAAATATCCGGGACTGAGACAAAGCAATCCACTCATATGCACTGGGGGCTACCAGCTAACTCAAATCACGTGACGCCAGGCACGATAACTGCTTTCGGGCGTGTAGGGCATGCTTCACTCCAGTTCACCAACGCAGTGTAAAAATGGGCATTCTTTTGCTGTTCGTACGTAGAACGTAAGGTTTGTAGGTGTGACCTACTGAATCCGGTTGTACTACTAAATTTCAGCAAGCCCTTGAAAGCCAGTCTGATTGGAGTAATGAATGGGACCAAGGATCGATTCTTTCGGGGTTGACGTTCTAATTTTTGCCCAATGGACGCGCAGGTTGCCAAGACAGTTGGAGCAGCTTCATCGCGCAACCATGGTTATTAAATGGTGAATATTTTTTTGATTTCAGCGGTAAACTACTTATTCCAATTGTGAAGTGGCTCACAGTGCACAAACCATCGGTCCAAGTCAAGGGAGCACTGTCATAATACGGATTGCTCAAGTTTGTGCACACTTGCCGTGTTTAAACTGAGGTTCGAATGCTAAGTAAGGAATAGCTAATCGAACATCTTGGCTCCGGAAATCATGAGCTGACTCGGCAGCTTATTATTTAATACTAGACGATAAAGTGGCGCTTTGTGACACTACTGTCTTATTTGGATTCCACTATGGCTCGTAGATTCTGCTTCGAAAATAGGGCATGTGGTCTGAAGTTTGGGCACTTTTTCTGGAGAAATCAAAGGAACTCCAGGAATGCACCAGTCTACCCCCCCCCTTTCCCTTAATACACGTTGCTAAGATTCACTCAGTTATCCCACTCAACTGTTCTTGCACTCCAGGGCGGGTTATCAGTGCAGCGTCCCCCAAGTACATCTCGCATGCAGAAGATAGCCTCGTTTAGCTGAGGAATATTATCCAAAGGCTATTCTGCTAATCCATTCCGAATACGTTTGCACCGTGCTAGTGGCGTCGATCCACTCCAGTTTGTTCACAACAGTACTAGATGTACAACTTTTCGGCTGATATAACATCAGTTTTACGATTTCCGCTTGTAGATGTCACACGGATTTATTTTGAATTGTGCAATGGTAAATCGCCCTCCATCTTATAGGCGTAAAAGAACAGACGAAATGGTCTACAGAGAATATATTCAATTTCAGTAGTTTCAACTTAGGAAATAACACTGCCCATATTTGTTCATCTATTTATAGTGATGTTGGGTACAAGCAATATTACCCCACTCCCGTGATGACATACATTTCCTTGTGATTGCTTCTAACAGATCACGTTTAATATGTTCTTTCTACAAGTAATCATTTAAAATTGGAACGAAGTTAAATTTTTTCATTTTAATTTGGTTCTTACAACACGACCTCCTAATGTACAACAGCGCCTATATTGGTTCACTCACAATGGTCACAAAGTCCTCAGTGGACACTGTGTTGCTGTATTTTCGAACTGCAGCCTATGATAAGCATCTGTCGACATGAGACCATCCCAGTCACTGCTCTCAGTCTGGACTGTAACCGAATACAGAAATTAACTCTTGTATGACACGGCCACACTGTCTGTATGCAAACAGCATGTCATAAAATAGAAAACAGTGAGTGCTAATAATCGCGAGATCAATCGACTGCCCATGTTTCCTACTCTTCTGATTTGCTAGCTTTAAAAGCAGGGATCATCTAGCTTGTAAGATGGCTAAACCAGCATCAGACCCATTGTCTGGAACCGTCTAGTTGTTGGCTAGCTCAATTTACTCCTCATTGACCCCCAATTGTGAAAATGCTGCACTCACTGACTGACACTTGTTTATACTCCGTTTCTAACTCGACATCGCCAGACTGTCCCTGTAAGCCGACAGTTTATTCTGAACGCCTCATGGTTTGTGAGCCGAGGCTGTCTGGTTGGTGGTGAGAACGCCGTGGTTACCTCCAACGTGTGTGACATGCCCTGTGAAAACACTGTCAGCACAATAAGGTTGCTAGTTCAGACCAAACATTCAGTTCCCTTGTCACTTAGGCAGGGATGCTGAGTCTCATATATATATATATATATATATATATATATATATATATACACTACAAGGTCATTGCGATGGGTTCATTTTTTCCAAAGCTGACAGTTAGTCTCTGCATACACTCATGAGTTGTCCAACTCGTTGTAACAAATTAAAGCCGAAAAGTTTTCGGGTTTTTTAGGGCATTTACTGGCATTTGTGGTGTGAGGGATTCCATCTTCTGGTATCCACATTTTGTAGATTGTTGTTCTCTAGATACGACATTTTTCCAAGTTTTATTGTACTATCCCAGTATCGACCGTCTACTAATTAGGAGGAAAACCGAGGAAAGTAGGTTGCTTCTGTTTTCAGCCTACCTGAAACCAGACATACCGGGTGCATCGCAACTTTTTTCACGTTGCCTCGAAATTGTGTCAGAATTGTTCCAAATTTTGTCTAGCGTTGCTCAAATGGACATGAAACGTGATCCATCTTATTTGGACATCGGTTTGTGCATATGCATTGGAAGGTGCACTAGTCTGCAGTCTACGAGCGCCGGTACGCCTACGAGGTCTTCTGAAACGGATACATGTGTTCCTAGGCCGTTTCGTATATCTTGCTGACACAAATCTAAATAACTTTGGAGATTCCGAAATTTTGTGGGAATTAGTGAAGAAAAATAATCACGCGATCAAATTGCAGGTCAGCTTAGATTTTATTCGAATTCACGGTGGTTTGCTATTCATTACCTTTGTTCACTAAATGTTTAGTTTGATGGGGGGGATTGAAAACACTTCCACTAACCAAGAGATCGAAACATTCACCAGTCTGACGACTGGAGGAGTACTAAACGTAGTTTTTGTCATTTTTTGTGTCTCTTCATTGGTTAAATTTCTCGCGGTCTCCTAAATCGGAAATTCTTCTAACAGAGTCGCTTTGCTGTATCCAATATGCGTAAAAATCCTGGGAATTGTGTGCACGGACAGCACACCGTAAATGAACAGACGCCATTTCGATCCAAGCTACACAAAAACCACTTAATTTGTACGGCTCCCCTCCCCCGCCACCGAATGGAAAGATAAGAGGGCGGTTGGGAAAAAGACGCTTGGGCCTTTTCCCACATTGGGTTTTAGATGCTGGACGGTGAGCATGAAGAGAAACGGTTGTCACATCCAAGTCGACTGACTTTGGGCGAAAACGTCGGAAAGTCATGCAGTCTATATACATATGCATATGTATATATATGTAGGCAGAGAGAGAGCGTGAACAAACAAAAGTGCTCCAGTATCCAATGCTTTTCACAAGTGTTTTCTCGAATTGCAATTGCGTATATGTAATCTACCCACTTAAAAATCTGCCTATTTGTCCAAGTTGCAGGTGTTTCTGAGCCCACAATCTCATTCCACAATCAGATTTGAGTGTAGTGAGCAAATGTTTGCCATCTTGTAAAACGATTGTCAACAAGAACGGTTTGTGCCACGATAGGTCACATCTTCGGCATTTCTAGGAAAATTTCACTATCCATAAAAATGTTTTCGGCCGACTAATGACAGGGTTTGGAGTTTACAAGGGATGCAGATGATATGATTTAAAATTGTTAGATTGAAGTACCTTAGCGAGATGTGCGTAAATTTCATACAAAGAAAGCTAACCGTTCATGCCAAACTATTCTTAGGAAACTCTCCCACCCCCCGCCCTTCATGGGAGAGGGGAATATTAACAGTAATACGATGAACGTCAGTCCCTGCGAATGTTTCATCACATGAACTTACGGATGGTAAACTGAGCAACATAAGTTTCCCGGGGTGTGAAAATGAGCGGTGAACTGGGACGTAATTTTCGATAAAACTGTTAGTTAGCATACAACACCGATAAGGTTTACTCATCAACAATTCACTTCAAAGCTTTGACTGTGGATAATTCGGCTCACGGTAACAAATCGATCGTCTGTTTAGCAATGATCGTTGACCGCCAACTCCGGTTACAAATAAGAGGGTACCAGATAATGTTGAGTTTCTTTCTCTGATAAATGGTAGACAACCTGTTTGGATGTTTTAATGACTGAGGCTTTCGAGTGATAATCTTTTGTCTGGGGTTTAAGACCTAGTTCGGACCCGGCAGATATACACCACTAATGCTTCCAGACAAGAAAGAAGCAAGAGTACAACGTTCTCAGAATCTATTTGTAGCGAGCTGGGTATCTGAGGCTGCCTGATGAGTCCTCAGAAAATCGGATTAAGTCATTCAACACTGCGAACCGTAAAATTCAGTCTGATTCCGCCGTCTCAATCGTTCAGAACTCACTTTTGAACACTGTTCGATTTGGTTGTTATTTTCCCCCCAGTGGTCGATATTTGCTATTCCCACTGTCTCGGAACGTTTTTGAACGTGCCTCATTCATTGTGCCTCAGATCACCCGACGACACACTCGTTTAGCGACTTACAAGACACCGTTAGACCTCAAATAGGGTAACTTCGAGTTCTTATTACACGCTTTTGACTCTGGACTATCACGAGTGCTGTATGACTCGCTCACGTCAACATTCCCTGCTTGATGTAATATTCATGTTCGTCAAATATTTTAGACAACGCCGTATTCAGTCCATCTTCAAAGCTAGAAACAATGGAAGTTAGTAACCGAGAGAAACGTTAACAGAGGTGGACAGATTACCCCACCTCCCTATCCAATATTAACTGTTCGTAGTTTTTACATCGCCATTTCGTGAGAGCCTGGTTGCATCACGATTGTCTCAGTAATTCAGACACGCTAAAAGTTCTTTGTCGACCATCTTGGTCGTATTCTGCAACTACATGAGCTATTTAAACCTTATTTGGAGAGCTGTGTCAATTATCTCGCTGCCAGCCAGTTCCATGACTGTAACACCTTTGGAAGCTGAGTATACTATTTATTTCTCATAAGTTAGACGTTTGAATGAGAATATATCTCAAAAAGAATGCTTCTGTTCCCAACTGAGGTAGGGATGGAGTGAAAAACTGGATGAAATAAATGTTCTTTCGCTCCGGGCTCACCCAGCTGTGGAAAGTCACTTATGGGTGTTAGTGTAATTCCCAGTCAGATGTAGTCACCCCATATTCAGCATTCTGTCACGGAATTGCCGAGGTTTTGTTTTCTAAAACACCACGGAGAATCAGTTTGAGTTTTTATAGTATTGTGATATTGTGCTCCGAAATAGAACTTTAATGCACTTAACTACTATTAGCGCTTCCTGCTTGTTTGTAATGCAGAAACGGGAAAAAGAGGCGTCTGCTCTTATTCTGTCCTAGAATTCTACAATCGATCTTGACTCTCGGTATCTATCACGTCTTCTCATTACCTCTAGCGAGAAAAGCCAAATCGAGCAGACGAAATACTTCGTATATTAATCAAAAGCGAATTGTCTTAACTGGTCTTCATTGATCAGGACTCATTGATCGATTCTTCTGCTCGCTGATTTGGCCGAGGATTATTCATTGACTTCCTCAGTACGGTTCTACCGCTCACATTATCGATTGACGCAATCGGTGCGATGTAGCCGCAGGAGTATTGATCATTAACCAGGACAATGGATAAACCGAATCAAAATTCATTACCCTTACACGGTTGGTTTCCCGCATACCAATGGGACCATAAAACATTTTGAGTCCTGTCTAACCATAGCCCAATTTAGCCTTTACATAATCACTCATTCCTTTGGCATCGACACTAGTCCACGGGGTCCAAATGTTGAACCCTTTCTTTCGCAATATGGCTGCATGCAAAAACTTTTTTTCTTGTTCTGGAATGGGGGGATGGGGTGGGTACTAGGTACCGAGAACAGAATTAAAGTATTTTCTCTATTCGACTAATAATAAACTTTGCTTCCATTCTCATTTGTCCAGAGCATCTATTGTCGTATACGGTGTCCACTCTATCCAATTTTTATTGAAATATTTCATTGAAATGTATACAAATTTTTTGTACACATTTTTCGAACAAATACAGAATCCAAATAAAATAGAACTGCCGAGTATGAATAAGTGAGATCATTCGAAAACAATCAAGGCAAGTTTCAAATATACCGACTATTAACAGTAATTGGTTTCGAATTACTCTCGTCTCAACCGTACCGAATTTTTCTACTGTCCAGACGACCAAAGGTTCGTATATTGGCACCTCACTCGGTCAATAATCACATATACCAGAGAGTAGAGACTGAGAACGAGCAAATGCGCTGGTGTACGATGAATCCCGTTTCAGACATGTCTCGACAAGCCAGTCGAATGATATTTCCGAACAAATTTGGCTTACTTTGAAACAATTATGTCGCAGATGTGAAATTGTACGGATTTTTAATAAGTGACCCAGTTTCACCGCACTTCAACATGCCCATCACAGCTTGTCAGACCAGTTTTTTTCAATCCACGGTGATCCACTGCACTCATGAGAATTCCAAGGTGTAGCTGTCGGTCCTGCAAACCGTGGTGACTAGGCTGCATGTGATTCGGAACCATGGGTCACTTCGGGGTGATCAGCAAATTATCGAGCTGAGTTAGCCAATAGTACACGTTTTCCAGAACAGGCTTTTACACAACGCTTGCTCCTGCTGAGGTATTTTATTCTTTTTCTACCCCCTCCTCCCATCTAGTAGTTTTTGGGATAGTAATTAATGGGAATAGAAACCATATCCTAATGCCTCAAAACACACCCTGGGTTCAGGTCTCTACCGGCGCTGCTGACGCTTCAAAATAAGCCCGGAACAGTAACTGAACTTCTAAGACTATTTGAGAAGTCTTTTATAATGAAACCAATACAAAATCAGCGTGCTGTTCGCCGTACCCGATTGGCAGGCGATCGCGGATTCATTCAACCCAAGGAGGTATGGCGTGTTACGGTCCGCCGTCGAACGTTTATTCAGTGTATCGAAACCCAGTGATGAGTAGTCATTTTCAAACAGTAAACACCCGGTTGTGTGGACTCGAAAAATGCAACCTTTTATTTTGTTTTCGTGATGTGCGCATTGCCTGGACATTTTTCCCCGTGAGATAAGCGCCGATGGGGCATGATAAATCACTTTGACCAATGCACTGAAATGTTACCGAAAAGTCTGCTTTGGTTTGCACAATCGTTTCAACACATCCTCGGTCGGATCTACCTGATTTTGCCGTATGCCGCGTTCCGGTCTGTCAGTTAATGCATCAAAAAAGTATATATACAGCCTTGGGATTGTGTCCAGGCCGTTTGGCATCAATGCCGCTGTGATATTAATTTCTGATAGTCTGTTCACGCGTAGAATTTGCCAAAACTCGGAGGACAGTTCAACGGTTTGTTGTCCTCAGCCGGATGCATTGTCAAAACTGACAGTTTTGCATTCGGGGATATCAGACCAACAAGGCCAGCGGGATCACATAAAAGTGTGTCCATTCACACTCAATCAATTTGCCTCATTCAGCCTGAAAGTGTGACAAACAGGATTTCAGGGCGTTCCATTTTCCCTATCTGTATGACAAGGGTGTCAGGACCGAAACATTTCTGAACGTAAGGAAGTCTTCTGCCAAATCTTTTTACCTTCTTGATATTCTTTGTTTGTTATCTAATGAAGACACTGTATACTTTCGCATGGGACAGCGGTCCAGTAGGGGCTATCGAAACTTCAGGCAACAGGTTGTTGTAGGGTCTAAAAATTCGAAACATCTGCCCTTATCCACAGAAATGTTGGCTAATTAGTTAATAGTAATAGTAATTGTCCAACTCACAGTTGCTAACCCCTAAACTAAAGTTTTTTCTCAAGATCATTCGAAAGTATTTACAAAAAATTCGTGCGTTGGGAATATGAAAATGTGTGGATCGATTTCGGCCCGACTGACAGATTTTAAGGATAAAAGAATCCTTTGTGAAATTATGTCGGGACAGTAGAAAGATATGGACTGGACCATTGTGTCCCGGCTTCCAAAGTAATGATTCTATCCTAATGCTGAAACAATATATACCTTTGTTTTTAGCCAGATAGTAAGAGATTCCGTTACTTCGTCAAGTGATTTATTAGCTGAACAATGGGGACTAGGAAAGATGAGTAATTCTTGTAAGACATCCGCTTTGGATGACAGACAAGTCAAATCCGCGACTTGAACCAGAAAAGAACCAATACGTTAGGCAATCGAATTGTCTTTTAAACGAAAGTGCTTCATGTCAGGTGAGTTTGTTGGAAATTGTAAACCGATAGACCAATTTCCAATCAAGACAATCTACCAACGGGCAGAGAACAAGGAAGGTGAAAGGCTTTCGCGGGCACTCCAACCGGCAACCCAAGAGTGCATTCTAACTGAGCAAGACCAAACCACTCCAATAAGCTACCCACGTCCACTACGTTGAAATCGGGTGTTTTAGACAATCCAGCACACTTTGACTCTCTCGGTCGCCCTCACACACACACACACACACATGCATACATACAGGCATACACACATACATAAAAACATACAAACATTTGTTTCGCCAGATTTGTTGTCATGCTGATGATCTGCTGTGAATGATTTCGATCCGCACAGGTGTAGAAGAAACTGACTTACAGCATCCATAATACTACTTTTACAGCAAAATTTTAATCGGTTACCTGAAATGTTGAAATAATCCGGATGGTTGCAAATGCTAGTCAAATTCAAGGACTACATGATATTGCGTCATTTATTCTCAGATCACTACAGACGTCCTCGCGTTTATACAGATTTGCTTGTATGTGTCAAGTGCAGTGCATGGTACACTACCCACAGACAAAATGAACAACAATTAAGTGGAATTTATGCCAAAACCAGTTACTGAACGGAAGAAAACAACCCGCAAACCATCAGCGTACCTGCCTGTTTTGATACTCGCCGAATATTACCGGATTCCGTTTGCATCATCCTTGGAAAAACATTTTTTCTCCAGATTGTTTATTGCAAAACCTGAGTGTAGCTCCTATTCCAATTTGGTAATAATACAACGCATCCGATGTTTGTAATTTTGATCATATTGTTCTCTTGTACTAATTTTTGTAATAGTTTTGACGTATGAGCATACTAGAGAGGACATGCACCCTAGCCTATAGAGCCAAATCCACGGGGTGGGGTGAGGAAGAAGGGTAACTAACCGTCATCGATAACCTTGAAACCTAACCTGCGTAGAAAAGTGTCAGGTGGGAAACGGAAAATCTTCATCTACCACTTGATGATCCCTGTGTGTCATTTCCATGTGTGATTGACCGAAACTGTCAGAAACCCCCGAAGCGCCCGTCTGGCGAAATAAATACACGATCCCAATCTCTCAATGCGAAACTGTCCCAAAAATAGCCAGCAGATGGAATTGAAACATCCGTCAGCCTTTTTGTGTAGGCGGTTTCCGTTTGTGTTTCCCGTTGCACACCCAAATGTCCCTTAAAACAAGCGATTCTAGAGCTAATAAAAGCGTGGACAAGTGAGAAAGAAAAATTCGCAAATCAACTGCACATCGTAAAACGTTGTTGTCTAGAGTGAAATTGAAAATCCTAGCTCCGAGTGCAATCCGCGGTGTTATTTGGCCGGAGTGTTCCTAGTACAAACCGTACCGCTAACATAAGCCCGGTGGTCGAGTGGACAAGGCAAAACCGTGGTCAGTCGCATCTACAAACACATTTGCAGGAATTGACGTCTTCAGATGTTCCGGTTGGAATTCGGCATTTGGACAGTTGTGATACCTTTTCCGGGAAAGACAAGGTGATGGTGTGCAAATGAATGACGTGAAATATAAACGTCGAAGGATCGTAATTCGCTGAAGTGAGGCAAATAAAATCAACTGTTATTTAGTTCACACTCCCACGCTCCCGGATCCAGACATTGGGTTTTATAATAACTATTACCAGTCTTTGTTCCTTTACAGCAATAACTAGTGTTTCGCTGATTTGCCAATTTAAATGATAAATTGTATTCCAACCAAAATTATTGAATTCGATTTTTCTAACCCAATAGATCCTATTTCGGCCTTTTGGAAACACCCGAAATCAGTTAACGTTCTTTGGCTCCTTGCAACATGTGAACGAGATGGGTTCCGTCTCAACCACAATTGCATGGACTAATTCTCGCTCATTTGCTTCCCGGATCCCGCACCACGGCAAACAGTAAAAGCCCACAATAATTGATCATGGTCTTGGACAAGAAGAGAAACTTTGGTTTCGTTCAGAATTCTATCATCTCAACTTGCTTTTTCAGAAAACGTGTGCTTGGGAAATACGATTTCTTCCGGAAAATTCCGGACCCGTTGACGTCCCGCAGGGTGAGGGTAATTGGAACCCTGGTTCCATGCCCTGCCTTCCAAAGTGCTTCTCGGAAAGAACATCCTATTTCGCGTCTTACATTTAATTTTCCAGTCGATAGTCAGCTTCTAAAGGCCTTAACCGTTGTTACAAACAATAATGAATAGCTTTGACCAGGTGTCAGAATTGCTGACTCAGATTATTCTGATTGCAAAACAGCCCTCTTCCGCACCCATAGGTCGTCCTAATTATCTTCAACTAATTGGAATCCGAAATTACCGAGCACAAACCCCACTTTCCTCAAACAAAATCCAAAACTTATTTTTGATACTGATAGCAGGATCCTCTTACACTTGTTCCTTCTGTCGAACTTTTGGTAATCACTAAACTTTTCCCATACCTGGAATGTTCCACTTTTACCGATGGACTATCGGGGGCGAGATTTCGCTACTCATTACTCAAACCCGCGTGACTGTTGTTAATCCAATGCGCTTTTGGCGTCTTCCCAATGCCAGGCTAACATACAGTGCAAAGTCACAAATCCATTGATGTTGCTTTGTGAAAGTGAGACCTGAAAATTAAGAATAAGATACATTTTCCAGCTGACCATGTTCGACTACGGTCATTCGTCCCAGTATGGCTGTCACATAGTCCCTAGTGGTAAAGTATAAGGAGAGTACTCTGGGTAGATTGTGCATCACTCAGAAGAAGTGCTTCTTTTTATCGGCTCACGTGACATGGGGAATCTCACCCCAAATTAGCCTTACCACGATTCATTTTAACTCTCTGGAGAAGGATTGGAAATGACAATCTCGTTTACAAACACTAATTTGAAGCAGCTTAAAAAGTAGGGTAATAAGATCAATACTGCGAGATGCAAACACTTCACATTAACCTTTTCAATCGCTTACGTAAAACAATTTGTGAATTATATAATATTCAGTCATAAACTGCAGTGAACGGGCGTAAGTGTTATATTCAGAAGAACAAACAACTGATATCAGCCCCATGGCAAATGCAAAGTCTGTGTTAATAGCATTTGCGTACAAAGAATTGGGTTACACAATCGGATTATCATTGCCTCAGCATTGCATAATAAGTGCTTAAAACATGAGATGGATCAACTGTGTGTTTGGTTGTTATCACGTGTTTCGCGATCGATGACCCCGGGTCAACATCAGGATAATTATTCACGGCGTTTTGCAACAATGATTTGGCCAACATTTATTGGGGAAATTTTTTGTCTGTTCTGTCCATGTAAATATCACCGCAATTGCAGGCAATCTGGTACACGAGATGTGAGGCAGAATATAACATCCGATCCACGTTGGTTCAGGATGATCTTTCAGGAGGTGAAATTCTGCGGCTGTTGATGTGTTTTTCGTGGTCGAATTGAGTTTGGAACGCGCATCACCGAGAATACAGTCTCCCTTGTAAGGTAATCTGATGTATACGGCTTTTTTCATTAAATTATGGGCTGCGTCATCCTTTGGCCTTTGACGACCATGGATGTCCACGACGTTTGTCAGGTAAACATTACGAATGGGTGCTGCACGAAGAAAGCTTTCGGATAAAGCTTCGTCTGCAACCATTGCGCAGAACCATTCGAAACAGAGGGAATACCACTGAGACCAGTAGTCATGTGACTTGGAAAGCTAATACACAACCTGGGCAAAAGACCACGGAAGCAACTGAAACCTTTCATCACACAACATGACTATTCAATCAATAATGCATTGCAATTCTTGGAAGAACTTCACGGGACAAATATTGAATAGGATAGAATCTTGATCTCCATCGACGTCTTGTCTCTTTTCACATCAATACCCTCAGATTTGGTAAGGCAAACACTGCAGAAACTTTTAGAACATCAATGGAACGAACAACTGAAGTTGTGCAGCGTATTCCATTCGTAGAATTGTGCCAGCGAATATACTTCATGTTCGAGGATAGGTTTTGCGAGCAACTGAAGGGAATCCCAATGGACTCACCAATATCTGACTTCATTGCAGAGGCAACGGTGTGGGAACTGGAGAAAGCCATCCTCCCGAACAACGAACCAAGACTGTGGTTGCATTGTTTCGATGACACGTCCGTAATCATTAAGCGATCTAAACTAAAAGTTTACTGTCATCAACAGAGCTTTCACAGAAATCAAGTTCACTATGGAGACAGGACAGACAACAGTCTGCTTTTTCTGGACGTGCTCGGCACATGAACAAATATGGGCACACTGGAAACATGCATGGACTGCAAAAAAACGTACACAGATTAAATCCTTGAATTTCAAAGCAACCATTCAAGCTGCTATAAAAGAAGGTTCATCAGGACACTTTCAGAAGAGTGCCATCCCATTGCAACACTACGGAGCGAAAGAAACAAGAAGAAAACCATCCGTTTCAACTGTTTCTGCGTAACAGGTACACATGAAGCTTCAGCATACGATACACTAACAAAAACAGTACCGAGAGACGATCGCCGAACAGGTCCTGCCGTGCATCAAACATATCTCTAAAATGACAACGAGGTTACTCAAGTCCCGTGGAATTGAACTGGCGCCCAAATCAACAAGGTCCTTACGAATGATTCTATCGAAGACCACAGAACCAACAGCTGACAAGAATCAGGCTAACGTTGTCTATCAAATCGACTGCAAAGACTGGGAAAACGGTGCACGGGACAAACCGAGACAAGGATCCATGAACACCAATTGAAAGCAAAAAGGCACGACCCACTCGCCCTAACTTCAGTTCACGAAAACCGGGAAGATCACAAATTCAACTTCGAAAACGTGAGGATCTTCACCCGGAGCAGAACAAAGTATTCAAGGGAATTTCTCGAAGCTTGGCACCCCTCGGAAACAGCCATGTCATTCTGGGCCAAGCGTTCCCTATCGATAAGATCGAAGGATCAATCAGCACAATCCAGTCGAAACGGACGCTGATTCAGACCACAGCTTGTCAACAGCAGACAAAAGTAAACAAAGCAACTGGGCAGCACCTCTACCCCACCGCGTCGGCCACAGCAATCAATCAACCCCAACTAAAGATTAGGTGAGCCATGTAAACGGATGATGACGATCAGACGTTTGACACAAACACACAGCGCTGTTGAAGTCACCTCGGTTGCTGATGAAACGTCTGCAATTAAATTACCCAGCTCAGCCTACAAATATATAAACATATATATATATATTTATACATAGTAAAGTAACTCCATTTAGGATCACGATTTCGAATATTAACCAAGTATCTTCCAATAAACAGTCGGCCAGTACAGTTTAGCTAATTAAGACCAGAACCCCAGCGGAGAATTCTGATCACGTGTTTGACAAATTTCCCCCGAACGATGCCTTGCAACGACTGTAGAAGCGAAAGAATTGCTGTATAAATATTAGAAGTTTGCACAACATGTTGAATAAAGCTGACTAATAATATAGTCTAAAGCGCTTATCATGTCTGTCGACTCGCATCACATTTGGGAAAATACTGCCCTATTCAGCTGAATGCGTTTGCGTAGTTAGACTTTCCTCTAGAGATGTTTCCGAATCACGTCATTAGTTGACTTTACAATTTGATTCTTGACCAAAGGCTTGCGAAATTGGAAACAAAAATGGTCGAAGAACCTCAAGGCTGACAAGAAAATCTTTGAAACATTTTGAATGGTGGAAGATTTAATTTATAAGTTATTTTATCCAACTTGCATTGTCAACGTCCAGTTGACTAGTAGAAGCCACACGGAGCCTTCACACAGCTGTTTCTTTCCCCAGGGCTTGCAGCCATTGAGCTAACTGAGAGGGGTCTCAGCGGTTCGCTGAACCTCAAAAAAAACAGTATAGCAATTGCCCATCAGTGGTTTAACATGGCAAATGGCCATCGCTCACCAAGGTCGACATTTTTATTATACGCCTGATGCACGAATTTCATGGAGAGAGCATACCACATGGTTACCCATGTCCACGACACGAAGGTAAACTGGCAACCGTGACTTCTGTGCAAAGAATCAGAGAATGCCTCGTTAGGTCAGGTTTGATGACGAGTTGGGAACAATGGCCTGCGGTCACCATAGTGACCCGACGACCTGGGATTCGAAACTCAAACCTGTTTGCTGAAAGACACTTAATCCACTTTACTATTTCTTTGATGATGGCTCCTAAGGAACAGGCCGCCATACCACGTAGACTCTGTCAGTGACCTTCGGATTGTGGCTAACTGACGAACTTGCACATTAGGAGATTTGACGTGTGTTTTATCACGGAGTATTCAAGTTCAGTAAACTGCTGTGAGTCAACCCAGTTGGATTAATGGCAAAAACTTGACTCACACCGTTCCTTCGGGACTGGCGCTCCCAATACGAGTTCGACAGGCGTGCAGTGCTGATGATTTCTGACAAGAATTCAACAGGTACACAACGCTTCGCTGTTTCCTATCGGTGATTTGGACTTCTAATGCTGGTCACTCCGGTGTGGTGTACTAGTCAACGGGATGGATTCATTCCTACGATGATCCACCTATCCAGTTTACTTCATCTCAGTCGAAGCCCTGTCTCACTAATCACAATTGGTATCTATTATAATTTTTAGTGGTTATTCGAACAAGCATGTACAACATTGCCGTCCAGTTGGCTTTAAATGACGGGTTCACGCTTCGAGTTGAATGTGTAAATGATGAACAATATTGTTATATACCCCCAGTGCGGTACGATATTTTCAACCGCCGGTTCTGAATACACCTAAGGATGCCTTTGTAGTGAATGCGATAAAAATGCGTAATGACAGTGGAAAATCAACAGACCAGAAGCGTATCTCCAAAGCAAGCGATGCTGTCTTGTAATCAATTATGTGTCTGTCTAACTATCTGTCTCGTGTGCGCACAACCCACCTGAGCACAAAAGAGGCCTGTTATATCTAGTTTCAGCCCACAGTAGAGACAGTTTTCCAGTTGTATCGGAAAGAACAAAATAATTAATGTCTTTGCCGCGTCTAGACAGCAAGCCTTGTAGGGCTGCGATAACGGGATTTATTTACTTAATTTACAGTCGTTTGTCAATGCTTGTCCAGTTCATTTACCCTGGTGATGATGCACAACACGGATCAACGGTGAAGTTTCTTTACCACAGAGGACAGATTTTTTCCTTACCAATCACTTACTTTTCAAACTTATAAGTAGTACCTACCGCAGTTTGACACATACTAACAATCACTAGTATTTGTCCCGAACCCCGGGGAAATGAGCCAGGAGAAAAAGTCATCCAAAGAACTGTTTTTTTTTTGTTGTCTTGCTTATCAAGACTAACTGAAAATTTCTGTATTTGTGGACCCCGTATAATCGGGCAGGTAATTTAATTCGGCACGATCCAACTGATCCGTAAACAGTAATTTAATTAAATATTAATTACCGAGTCAGTTGCCTTACTATCTGCTGCAAACTTTAGCCGCTTACACAGCCGGTTTGCTAACTTTTTACTTGTTTGTTGATTTACGATTTATTTCGGTGTTTACTAAACCAGTCACATGGTCAGTTAGTTAGGCAAATAGCTCATTTATTAGGCAGGTGTTTAATAAGATGATTAACTAATTTATTGGTCGGTTAGTCACCTACTTGCTTACTTAATTACTTACTTACTTACTTACTTACTCACTCATTCATTCACTCACTCACTCACTCACTCACTCACTTACTTACTTACTTACTTACTTACTTAGTCAGTAAATTAGATAGCTATTTAGCTAGTTAGATAGCTAATTAATTTGCTTGTTCGTCCATTTGCTTGATTGATATTTCGGTTATTTATCTGTTAGCTAGTTGCTCAGTTAATTAACCNTACTTACTTACTTACTTACTTACTTACTTACTTACTTACTTACTTACTTACTTACTTACTTACTTACTTACTTACTTACTTACTTACTTAGTCAGTAAATTAGATAGCTATTTAGCTAGTTAGATAGCTAATTAATTTGCTTGTTCGTCCATTTGCTTGATTGATATTTCGGTTATTTATCTGTTAGCTAGTTGCTCAGTTAATTAACCAATTGGCTTACAACCACATCTTGTAGGACAGTAACATAAAATATTTTATCACTAATATTTTCGGTGTTATTTGTTTTTACTTACCATATTCGTCCTCCAAATCAAAATCAAGTTTCAAATTTTAGCCATGTGCGGGATCGCTTTCCATCCCTTTCAAATGACCTTTTCAAGAAATTTTTGTCCTTGTCAAAATATCCCCTATCCCATTTTGGAAAACATAAATGTTAGCCCTGATGACTGTTCGGTTTAGGATACTTTCGGTTTCCGCATTTCGTGGCCCAGAATTGGATAGGCATATCGTTGTCTCACTAGGCCCGTGGCCCAAGCGATTGTAGATCAACGCACAAATAATCAATGCAAGTTACACCAAGTGTGTCATTGTGCCCCGTGTCGGAAGGGGCATTCCGCAGTTTGAGGCGAACAAGAATGTGAACATTCCAGGGGGATAGCGTGAACCCCGAGGGGCTTTTACATCGCAAAGAAGATATTTAAAGAATCTCTGAATCCCGTGAGATATCCATTTACAGAGTGCACATGGAACCGCGACCGCTTAGCCCTGCTTGTATTTAATATTTACAGTATTTGTCTTATCGGATCGTTTATAACTCCCATATGAGCCGGCCTAAAAGCCCCTAGAACCTGCTGTTCGGTTGCTATTAAGGGAACGAAAGAAGTTCCAGTACTTTGGACCAAAAAAGAGTTACCACACGAAATGACTGAGCCAAATTCCATCCCCAGCATCATCACAAGTAAAATCGAATACCGTGCACCTGTTCCAGAGGACTAAGCTAACTTCCGTTAACAATTGCGTGATCTCGTTATTGTAAACCAAAATGTGGACGGATAGCATTTTGCGCTGGCATCTCGTCCGAACCATTAAGCATGTGAATGGATGATGAGTCCACGCGAAAGTCACATGACCATTCTTCGGGCTTCTTCTCATTCCCCCGTGTTCCTAATGATTTAAGTAAGATTCCTATGCCAACCTGAATAACGAAGCATGGAAGATAAATGGACAGCAGAGTAGGGGGTAGGCATACCAGACGAAAAGCAATAGGCAAGAAACAGCTTGTATGCTTACGGGGAAATTCAATCCATTCATCCATACAACTAATAGCATTTCCTGTCGCAAGAACAAGTTTTCGGAATGGAGTACACGCTATTTTGCCAGTTTTCGTTCAAAGTCAACCTAGTCGATGCAAATGGGCACATTCATCAACATGACAAATTTCCTCATCCTCGGCCTCGTGGTTCGATGCAAAAAGTTGATAGAACAGCAGTAGACCGAATGTACTTTCTTCTGTGGAAATTTTTCAGTTTCTTGCTTCTAACATATGCAGTGGGAGAAAACAAGAACCTAACCACCAGTTGGATAAGTACGGATTCCCACCAAATCACTTGTTGTAAAATAAACGTTTTAATCATGAAACAAAAACCCATTGCGTCATTTTCCCAGTTGGAAAATAAATTAGGTGTTGATTTTTTCACGTTCCAAATTTATCCTACTAATCGGACAGTTGTTCTCAAATAAGCATTAAACGGCTCAACACAAAGGTTTGTTCTCCAATGAGAAACGGCATAAAGTTTGACAAGAATTTGGAAGGTACTACTCACAAAATGTTTACTGGAGAAATCAAAGATACTTTAGTTGTTGAATGAACAAAAAATTAATGACACCAGGTAATTGGACTCACCCAGTGCCCAGAACAAATCGAAATTAAAATTAAGCGAATATCGACGAAGCAGTACTGACTTATTTGTTATTCAACATCGAGCAAGTATGGTTTATCAGAGCTCTGAAGGCCTGGGATATTTTGAACACGATGTGTCCTCGATCACTCCGGTGTAACTTAAAGCTGAAAGAAGTGACAATGTCTGTTTTCTTACAATACTACCGAACTATTCGGTAAGACTAGAATACGAACCCATACAAAATGTGTACAAATGCATGTACAGTAGCTTCCATTTTATGAGCTTTCATTGATTTCCTTGGCTCATTACTACGGCGACATCAAAACTGATTACTACTTCACGTTATTTTCAAAGTTTTATGCGGTTACCGCGTACTGACAATGCCTCTGTGTTCCCAACCTTATACACCACATTGGAAACCTGACCCCTGCCGTTGTTCCATGTTTTCTGTGATACAGGTACCGAATCACGGTGGCCAGAATTAAACATAATCTATTGGTGAAGCCATTAGGGCGAGTCGGTTGATCATCTCTATCGGAAACCATACGAAGTTGTCTTCAATCATTCCACTCTGTTCATGGTAATGGTTCTTGTCTCGCAATCTGGCATGGTGTAGGTAGGCAGATAGTTGTGACTACCTCGGCTGAGTGTACAGTGTGATAAGTACGGCCAACAACTGGCTGTTATCATCTGCTAATCATACCTTAAAGGAACGCCTGGTCGAATATTCTTTCCTCGGTTTAAACAAATTTGAAACTGAACATCTCTTCTGGTAACATAATTTCAAACAATCGGTTATCGTCCACCTATGTTGCATCTGACGTACGAATCGTTGATGCCTTAAAAAATTCTGTTTTCATTGTACAGTAGCCATATTACACTCTACTGACGCGGAACCGTTAAAATACAAACTTTGATCTGACGGGGAGCGTAAACGAATTGTCACGCCAAGCCATTTCTTCGGAAACGTGTTCCAGTGTCAGAGAAACTCAAAGAGTTGTTCCCTTCTTCACTGGTAATCAATTTAATGTTTACATTTTTGCTGTTCCATATGACAGGCTGTCCTTTATTCTTTTTGGCTCTAGAATTATCGTCCAAAATCTAGCAATACTGAGATCATATTGGATAGCTTGCTTTATCATCCGGTTATCCAAAAGAAAAGAACAACAACGCAGGAAAATATCCCAATAGAAATTAGTCATGTCATTCTCGTCGTCTTGTGGACACTTGTCGTTGCGATTGTGCAACATCAAATTTATAACGCATGAAAGCAAGAATCGAGCCGGTTCAAATCATATCGATTTTCTCCAGGTAGCGGTATATTTATGAAAAGTGAATTAATGTCCATTGTAGACAGATGTATTTTTCTCGAATGTTCTCATCCTTGCATTTCAACATCGTTTTTCAGACTGCGTGACTGGTCACTGCATTTCCAATCAACTTCAACTGTGGCTAACTATTTTAACAGCATGCGTTTAGAACAATTCATCGCTGAGGGGATTGAATCTATTCAAAAACATTTTTTGGTAGCACACAGATCGGTGTACCCTGACACCTTCCGGATCATAACAGCTTTATTGTGAATCCGCAGATAAAGCTTTCCCGGACGCGGATTTCTAACTCATTATTGATTTTCTGTTTCTAGTTCAGTTGAGGTTTTCCCGAGGTCGATCAGACGCACACTGCCCTTTGTCATTCACATTCGTTAACATCTGTACACTTCTGGTGACTAGGTCGCTCTAACAACCCAAAGTAGGGTGATCACGTTTAAGTTTTTCTCTTCGGTTTTTCCATTAGGGCGAATTGTATTTCCGTAAGGAATGATTGCTGCTGCTTTGTTGTCACGGTTTACCGAGATTCGAAGCCAATCCCTCTTGTTATGGGCATTCTCATGTGAACTCTGTTCGTCACATTCAAAAAAAAGTTGCTTGAATCAGAAATCGAACTTTGCTTGCACACACATTTGTATGTATATATGCTTTTGCACAAACGTGGAAACAGCTCACGCGCTATCGAAAGCTTGACGAAGAATGGAAGCAGTGAAAAACAGAATGATGAACAGAAAAATAAGCGCCGTGCTCAGTATGCATGACATCTGTTACATTTTCCATCCCACATCATCATCATCATCATCAGTGAGATTAATACTGCAAGGTTGCTCAAACGGAAACAAGGGGTGGTCACTCGGAGACCCTACCCTAAGCCTTCAACCACGTGGCCCAGCTTACAATGCAGTGAGACGATTTGAGTATCTCGCAGCCCACTGAGATTCGGTGATCGAAAACTGAACTTCTGCGCGCTTCGAATAAAGCTCCACACCAGGGGGTGTCCAATACACCTGTCCATCACAGAAAACCGGTGCTTTGTGTCCTTCTCTCCGTGATTGGGTTGGAATCATGGTTCCACTATCGCCTCCGGGATGTCTATAAAAGAAAAGTCCGGCGAGTGGGCTCCACTAGCCCCCGGCTTCTTTCTCACACTTTGACGAAAACACTGCTATGCGAAGGTAGTGCGTAAGATTTTGTTTCTGTATCAACGTGTCTAGTCCTTCTTTGTGAATTATAACATTTCAAGCTAGACAACTGGTCGAAAAGATGCGGAGACACTCTTCAACCATTGCATCATTAAATGACAGCGTCAATAAATCGCGATTAAATGATATTTCCAAGAATGCCATTTCACATAGATCATTTTGTCGCTATTTACGAGTACATAATTTCACAGAATTCAGTCCGTTTACAATTTTCACCTGGTATTTTCCGCGTGATTCGTTTTGCACCGTGTTTAACAGGCATGGTGACATGAAATGACCCCCGGTGTATCGAGCGACTTGTGTGCGTTCGTGCTTTGGACGACGAAAACTGTTTAGTACAGGGTATATGAATAGTTCCATGTGATTGAAAATCATCAAATTTGAGTGTGAATCCTCGTAGTGAATATGAACCGGACTGTGTCACGGATCTTGCAAGTTGTGATGCAACAACCGTACATCGTTCCTCGCATAAGAGAAAAGGACGAGTTACGTGCTGGCATTGCAAGCTGAACCCTGTTCCTAAATACGAAAATTTTCGATTTTTATATTCTGTCTAACTTCCCTTGGAATGTGTTTTCACTAACATCGAACATGAACTGGTGTTGACGAGGTGTTCCGCGTTGTAACTTTTGGATGTGAACGTCGCGATTTCGAATTCTCCCATAGCCAATCAATTCTTCGTCTCCTGACCTCTAACTGGTCTTCTGCAAGCGCTGTTCACTGTCTTACAGTTATTGCGTTTGGAAGCACAGATTCGGTTGGAAGGAGGAAAAATAAATCCTAATTACTAGGTGTTCTGAAAAACTGGTTTTTGTGTTTGACGCTTGACCAATAATATGCCTGATGGTGTATTAGCCAGGATTCAGTAAGTTTAGCTTTTACAACCGTTAACCTTTCACCACTTTGCTCTGGTTTAGTTTGCAACTTCATAGCGTTTTGTTTACGAAAAAGAGAGAAAAGACGAGAAATAGTGAAAAATCAAATATGAGTTGATTCGCTGGACAAGTGTATACAAGGAATGAATGTGGCTGTGACTTTGAACGATATCACTCAGTCCCCAAACACTGCTTCGGCGTATCACGTGGATCCCAACCGGGCAGCTTAAATGCACCTAGAAGACCCAGTCCAGTGGTTAGAGTATTCAGACTATTTTCATATGCCATCGGCTGGTTTTTTCGACCTACCCACTTCAAGCGTTACCCGCTTCGGAGAGCGATGTGCCACGAGGCAACCAGGTGTTCTGTGGAAATGCATGAAACATGCTCCAACCTTTTTAATTTGTTCTAACTCAGTGTCTGGTGCAAAGACTGGGCCTGAGAGTCCAGCATCTTAAGCCTGACTGACAAAATTCCCTCCCAAGTTGTCCTGCAAAAGTTACAAAGACAACGGTATTCAAACACTGGCAGTCGTCTCCCATCTGTTCTTCTAAATCGTTTCTCAAGATCGATCCTTGCTGCAGCAGTATAAACTGGACCTTATATCTATGATCAAATATTGCACCAACACTACAGATACCCGAATGGCAAACTAACCCCCTGTGGAAATGATGATACTTCATCCGATCTACGACCATCGGGTGAGATACAGCCACGCAAGTATTTCAACTAGTCTGCTTCGTTCATCTTTCAGCTGCAACACCAAGGTTCGGCCTCCGAGACTGGTTAAAAATGAGTCTATACGAAATGGAAACCTAAGTTGAGTAATAGAATTGTGCACTGGGAATAGCTGCATAAGCCGGTCATTCGGTTCTTCAATCCGTGAACAACAATAATGATTACAAGAGGTGTGTTCACCTAAAAGGCTGGAACACATCACTGCTTTTCTGGTCCATGTCGGCAGCAAATGGTTTCGGATAGTGGCATGGGGAGAAAACGAGTTAAGTTAAGCAGTTTACAGTCCAGCTCCTCCTAATTTTCTCCATGCCCAGTTACAAACTTTTCGACTATTTTGTCCTAATGCCAGTTGGCCCCAGTGTACCGGCGGTAGCCAAGTAGATAAGGTCCTGGCGCTTGGATGTGAAGCTAGCGGGTTCGAATCCTCCCACCGCCGGCTAACTTCTCCACTTCTCAGCCCTCTGCTGGCAGCGGCCCCCTTCCTGAAAATTGATGTGCATTGTTGTTTCATTAATAAAGGAATTAAACAAATCTAAAAATATACACCACCTGTGGATACTTTCGCCTTGGTAATGGTTACATGTTCGTAACACGAGGACCTGTTTATCAGGAAGATTTGTAGCCCGTCATCTCTTGATTGCAAATAGTAAAGACATCAGCAATTGAAAGTTTACGCGAAATATAACTACCGGAGTGAATTGCTTCAGCCAGCAAGGATTTTCAACCGTCCAAACAGAATGAACTGCACTTTTTGCCGTTTGAACTGACTAAATCGTCGGCCGCACCGAACATGGCCGACTTAAGTAGTAACCCAGGATTCCGCGGGGTGACAGAACAGTGAACAGCTGTTGTCACCCGGTTAGAATTCCACTATTTCCGCCCTGTGAAAATGTGATTGCTCAACAAACTTCGGCCGTTCGCCTTCATTTCGTTAGTTCGGTCACCCTGTGATCACTTCTGTTGTATTGGTCAAACTTAAACAGAGCTGTTTTGTCTGAATGAAAAAATTATTCACAAGGAGAAGGAATTACGTTGAATTCTAATCAGCCAGTCAGTGAGTGTCCAATAAATAGTTTTCGGTTACATTTTAGCTGTTCCCTGGCCAATTAGTGGTCAGTTCATTAGGTTTCATATACATGTGTTTGAGACTCTTTGTTTCTACGCCATCCATGACAGCTTCCTTTTTTCATAGTGCAATAGTACGCTACTACTTACTACTGCTGCTACTACCGCTGCCACTACTACTGTTATTGTCTTCATTACTAATGGTGCTGTTACTGCTACTGTCAATAGTTCTACAATAGAGAGAATAAATACGATCAATTTTGTTTTTCTTATTTATATTGTGCTGTAGCCAACTGCCTAGCTTGCTTCTCCGACTAACACCTTAGTAATGATTCTATGCATATGATGACTCAACATCAATTCTTATTGGACTCGACAAGTTCACAGAGGGAATCGATTTCAAAAATAGCCTTCACAAATTTTACAAATAGCCAATGATGTTCGATTTTTCCACTGCGAATTTCATTTCGGAAGTACTAAGTTTGTTTGAATCTGAGGGTGCATGCATGAATTTCATAGCATAAAGCATAAAATATACCTGAAAATTACCGTCGGACTGAACGAATTTGCAAGAAAACAGTGGAATGCTTGCGTTTGTGTGCGTGTGTGTATGTGTGAACAAACAACTCATTCCATTCAAACAGGTGTACTATCAAAATCGGTGAATGACTCACTTTTGTAGGTATGTTAATTCAATATTCGAAATCAATATTTCAAAAAGATGGTTGTTCCTTAACATAACTCATTGTTCGCACGTGCTTTTCCAAAAGTGGGCAAAGAAATTTCATCACAACTTCTCACAATAAATGGGTTGTGTTTGATTCCGATTTTTTGTTTTATTTTTCAATGGTTGTTCTCGTGCACGATCTACTCATGGACTGATTAAACGTCTCACGAAGTGGCTTAATGATTCATTCAGTGGTTGTATGATATTGATTAACTGACCGATTGAATTATAACACTCATTTCTCAATGACTAGTTGCCTAACCGGCTGATTAACGAAGGCAAACACACTTTGAGGTGTATTAGTCAGATGGTGATATTCTTTCCACAAACGAATAGAAATATTGTCACGGGCAGACAAAATTTTACTCTTTTGACAAGTTAGAACACCAATCTTTTAAATGTTAAATTGACTCAAATCAGCACGAACTCCATACATTTGTGCTGTGCGTCTCCCTTGGTACCGTCCGTCTGCCAAATTCAATGAATCCCTGGTTTGTCCTCTTAGCCTGACTAGCGGAGCCCAATGCATATCAAGACTCGCTGTTGCACCGTCGTGCGTGCATTAGTTCGAATCCTGTCAACCCCCACCAGGTTGTTAGTTGAATTCGTTGAAAACTTGGTGGTTTTGGAAGTAGTATGTACCTCTGATTCACTTAACAAGGACACGAAAACGACAAACTGCTGCTTGATGTCAACATTTCATCCAATGCACCTGCCAGGACATGCAAATCACTTTGCCATTTATGTCAAATTGATTTGTCAATCGAAAAAACCGATGATAAACCTAATGCACAAGACTGTCATCAAGTTTTTCAATTTGGAAACAATCACGTCAAATTCTACAGAAATTCGACCAGATGTCTATTTCATTACGTTTAGAAGAATGACACTGACCGTCGCCCAGTTCCGGACATTTTATTTTGTATAGTTGAATTATTATTATTAAAGCGAACAGAAAAATATCATTTTAAAACCTGCAGGTTAGTTTGCTCGTCTAGGCAAATGTCATATGTCAACCAATTAACTGATCTGAACTGGGGACTTTGATGCCAGATTGTCGCGCGTTCCCAAAGTCCAAGAAGACGAAAAGAAATCCAAAAAATTGCTTTGACGCGTACACCGTCACGCGGGGCGGGGATGGGGTAGCTTTATGACGAATCAAACGGGTGATCAAATTGACAACCTACAATTTGCAATAAAAATGCAATGACAACAACAACAATTATCTGGACGCGTCGAATCAATTCTGTAATCAGTAGCTATTGGGGATTTCCAAAAAAAAGAATCTTCAACTCCACAATTTGACGGAAAGCGATTTTTAGAACCTAGCGATTAATAGATTGAACACCGATTGCCTCCAATACCATCTAGGCCTCTTATCTTCTGATTTTGTTTGTTCGTTAGAGACAAGTACTGTTCTGAACGATGACCAAACAAAATGTGTCGTGGAATTAGTGAAGTCAGGAACAGGGGATCCATCTTTGGGTGATAACATTTTTTCGAGAAACAAATGTGGAAATATCAAAACGATGTCGTTTATTTTTCACTTATACTGATGAACGTGGCATTTTTGCTGATATCTTGTTCCAGAAATGCATGCTCTTTCGCGCTACTCCTTGATTTATGCTTCAGATGGCAAAAGTGACCACGATCGATGTCGACAAACAAATCTTGCTCTCGAGGCACTTTTTTCTCGAGGAGACTGAAAAATTGCTGTCCGTATGGTGACAAAGGAGCCATTTCTGTTTCGGGACAGAACACTGAGGAAATATGCACCGCAGACTGAAAATTGCTAATCAATAAACTGATGTATTTCTTCGGTTATCATTATATACACACCCCAGAAGATAAGGCATATTGCACCTTGTCCAAATATCATAATGGAGGACGAGACTAGTTTTGCCAAAAAAAGATTTCTCCCTACGCTACTCATTCCCGGGAAAGTTGTCAGGTGTGCAGCAAAAAACTCCACTCCCGGAATTTGGTGTTCGTATTGATTTTCAAGGGATTTGAACTAGTCATCCATTGTGACAAAGCAGACGCAATTAGGTACTCAAATCTCATCCAGTTTGATATGTTCATTCAATATTTTCCGGTAATGTGATAATATTTCACGGAAAACCAAATGGTTTCTCGTACATCGGCGACAGGCGGAAGAAAGATACGATCATGTTTCACATCCGCCAAACCATAAGCTATTTGACTCAAGTGTTACACAACAGTAGTCGGGCAGTGGCCATGTGGCCAGTAGGATTTTCCTCCAAACGCGACTGCATGAAATGAATGAAAAAAGCCACATTCCAAAAATGAGCAACTCGAGTGTTGCTTATGGTAACATGTGATTTCGCGACCTTATCTTAACATAGTACTTTCATCTCCTCAGGCTAAAATCAGAGGAATGACTAAAGACTAGTTCTAAACTAATCACTTGCGAAAATCTGATCTCCTTTAAGTTCATTTGCCGAGTGATTTTGCACAATATTTCGAAATAATATCAAAGTTAATCGGAAGTGCTATCCGTCTGACTTTATGGGATCTCGTTTCCACTGTTCTGATAAGTGAAACATCTTTCACGTATACCATAGATTGCACATATCCTTCATAATTTGAGCCCCAATCAACTGTTTGGTAATGCTCGATCAAGAATGACGGTCGCAAAAAATGTGTACACCAAACCAAAGCAGTGTGTGTAAAACGTGAGTGATTTAGAGTTTGATCGGGCCGACCACCAGCCTAAACTGACCGAGCAACAAGCTAGCCTAAGACAAGCTTGTCAGGTACAAAGACAATCAACGAAGCGGACTGGAAAAAAGATTGTGTGACAAGAAAGAACCAGATAGTCATGTATTCAAAGTTTTCGAACTCCACCAATTCCTTCGATTAAACTGGCTCTTCTCCCGTACTCAGAATATGTCCACTGCCATGCATTCATGCGGAGTTGGCGATAAACCCTTGTTTTCAGCAGTTCATTTTGTAGTCTCAAGAAATTGTATCAGAATGTGGCGGGCAGACATAATACTGACTTTCAGTCGGGCTAATTTCCCCTAAAACACCAATTCATCACATGGTTTATAAAGTGTCCAGAGTAAATTATTCAGAACAGTTGTGCACCCGTGAACTCGTTTCCTCGGTTTGGTTCAATCTGAAATTGCATGGTTCCTCATCTGTACTGACTAAGTGGAATAAAGCAGACACCTGATGGATAGGGTGCCGAATATTTTCTGGTTTTATCATTACCCAGATTAGACGTAACTACCATTGCCAATCGACAGTGCAGACTAAAATGCCGCCTGAATGGGCCGAGGGGTTAATTAAGTCGGCACAAAATATTCGACAGATCAGTTTTTGACCAAAAGCAAATTATCTACGTTTCACTAGTCAACGGGAATCTGTCTGCCCGAATTGACCATTCTTTGTGAACTTGATGGTAACACAAAAAAGCAAATCGGATATAGAATCTACCCGTGAGGCGACATCGAACAGAATGTCTCATTTTACATTGTTAAGTGCAATTTTAGTTTCTGTAAATTCCGGGGTTCTGTTAGGAAAGGAAATAGATAACCGTCAACTGGAGTCAGGCTGAGAGGGCAAACACGCCAACTTGATTTTTACCTAGTCAAGGGGATTTGTAAAAAATTTCCCTTTCTCTTTTTGCCTTGACTACTGATTAATTAAGCTTCAGACGAATACCGGCAATTGCCTAGTACTTATCACCGCTCATTCGAACGCTCGTCGACCGAACTGCATTCAAGTGACTTTCTAACTTTTCCTTATCGAAATCGAACTGGGAAGGTCACATCTTGTTACGCGCAAATTAAATCATCTCAGTTTTTGTCGCTGGAGCCCATTTCACTTAGCTCGAACATACTATTCACATACAGGTTGGTGCATATTCAAAGCCTGTGTACAAATGATTGATTCATTTAAGTCATTCCTTTCGTAAATGAATGACTCGAGACATGCTCGAAACGGCAAAATTGTTCAAATGACACTGGCTTTTTCTCTGTAACCCAAATGTTGTTTTTTTTTGAAAAAATCAAGTAAACCTGGGTAGCAACTCAAGCAAACAACCCCCTCGCCTCCCCAATCTGAACGATTTTATCCTTGCCTTGTGTTGTATTGAATGATAAACTTCTGTAAGCCGTAAAATTTCCGTTCCATGTAAAAACAAATGTGAAAACCCAACGTTGTCAACTTGGAAACAGATCCTAAGTGTTCATCCGTGCAGATAAGAACGCATTTCACTCATGACTTTGTCCTTCTTGATCAGAACCTATTTTGACTTCGGGACAGTCGAAATGTTAAACGAGTGGGTCGATGCAAACAATCAAAACACGGATGATTATGGTGACTGAGAGAAAATTTCAGACAAATTGTTGACAGTTCTTGATTTGCCGGTAAAATATTTTCCTGATGAGCAAGCTAAACACGGTGGTTACTAGGTAGCTGTCGCTAAGCTGTGTGAAAATTCTTCTTAGGTAGACCTAGAAAGGTTGTTGGCAAGACAAACACTAGGTTCGGAAGAAAATGTTGGCGAACAAGAGAAGCAACGGTATTTTGCCAAGCACCAAAAAGGATTCAGAATGTTGGCCTGAAAAGAACAGTGATGTGATTTTTTTCAGGCAAGCACAAAAGACATGGAAGGATTGTCGCTAATAGGTGCTAATCACATAACTACGTGATAATCTCGGTCCCCAGGAACAGACACACAGAGAGTGAGAGAGAGAGAGAAAGCGTTAATGGCCGACAAAAATCAGAAAGGTGGACAGGAGTGCAAGCGAAAAGTTTAGATAAATTAAGATGAAGCTCAATTTGACAAAAAAAACGTTAATAAACTGCATAAGTGCCGAAAAGCTACTCATCCGATCAGAACATCGTCTTCAGGCTGATAAAGTCATGCCGATTG
Source organism: Fasciolopsis buskii (assembly GCA_008360955.1). Lineage (NCBI taxonomy): Eukaryota > Metazoa > Platyhelminthes > Trematoda > Plagiorchiida > Fasciolidae > Fasciolopsis > Fasciolopsis buskii. Next base: position 75,889 of record LUCM01006560.1, read on the forward strand.
AATAAGTGAGCGAATCTCTGCAACCAGGAGCAGGGAAAAAGTGGAATGATAGAAGTGGCGTTTTGAGTTAACTATTTCGATCAGTACTAGTCGTATTCAGTTTCTTAAGGGCTATTGAAAAATCAATCTTCTGACCATTACATTGTAGAAGTGAAACAACTACAAAAATCGATTTTTCGGATTAGGAGGAGGAGGAGGGGAACAGGAAAAGATTTAAAAAGAACGAGGAATCATATCGAAAGAAGAGAAATGATCAGAAAAAAGAGATACGGTGAACTGATTTCACAATTCTTTAACGTGTTAGAAACAGCAGGTTAGGATGATTCAGCCACGTCCATAGAGCGCGTAAACTGTTGTGCACAATGAGATAAAAAGTCAAGCGACATAAAAGAGCCGTTTGTTCAACCTGGTGTCACAAACCATTTATGGTGGGTATGCTGCACTCGGATAAACTAGTTCAGATCGACTGTGTGTGGACATAAGTAAAACGGTTGCATGTTTCCAACAAGTTTGAATAAAACCAGTGACAATGATTCTGTTAGACAAATGAGGACAAAATCTTTTCAATCTAACTTGCTCCTAATTTCTGGATAATGAAAGATCGACCATTTGGACCAGCAGACCGATGCGTTAGGATCCTCGCAAACTGTTTTCCATGGTTCCTCTTGATGCGCTGATCTGCCCTACTCACGCGTCTCACTTGATAATCTTTGCACTTGCTGGATATCAAGGGAGCCCATTTTACCCGTTTTGTCGCTATTATTTCAACGGGCACTGGCTCTCCGGCACACTTCACCATCCAGGATTCCACTGAGTCTTAAAGTGAATCGACTCTGAGGATCGAGTTCGCAAGACAGTAGGATAATTCAGCAAACGAGTCATTAATGGTTGCAGGTCACCCGACCTAGTTTTCTAAATTTAGAAAGTGTCACACTGGGGGCTTTAGCTAAAACTACAACAGCATTGGTTGAAAACAGAAATCAACAATTCACACAGTTTTTCCGCAAGTCGTCCGTCCTAGTTATTAATCACCTAATACTGGCATAAATCTAGTAAGTATTCTTGTGAGCTCGCTGCTATCTAACTGTGCTCACTATTGGCGAAACCGATGACTAGGCAGGTTTTGTTAGTCCTAAGTGCCCTCACTCCCTCACCTCACCTTCCACTCACCCACCCGACTCTGCCCACCAAAGTGCTTACAAACGGAGGCTTTAACATGGCCATGAACCGTTTTATTACGTTGCTGACTCACATCCTGCCGACTAGATGCTATCTGCTCATCCCAAAGGGTTCGTGAATAAGATATTCCAATAAAGCTGCTCAAAAATCAACATCTCCGATGATAGCTACGTCCATTTTGCTACATCCTGGCTTACAGAGTGCCTAATACCCTGCGCCATGTGTGTTCTCGGCAAAATGTAAGAAATAAGGTAATAACTGCAAAGTGAACTTCATTTTATACCAAACTGCATTGAAAGAGGTTACCATGGTAACCGAAATTTTGACTGGCTAATCTTTTCACCGACAATCTTTTTTGATATTCTCTTTTTAATGTTATTGCGGGAAATGTAGCAAATAGGAAATTCTATTTTCCAAGTGCCAGTAAATGCTTCACGAATTAAAACAAAATATCTGCTTTTTTAAGGGGAAGATACCATAAGACGATTCCGAAATTCGGCAGTTGTGGTGATGCGACTTGAGTGTCGGTCACTAGCCCGAAATTTTCCAACCTTCAAACGGCCTGATGCACGTGGGTAAAATTAGATCGCTGCATTCATGACCTCGTACTGGTCTTCTCGATTCCAGCTCAAATCTTCTTCCATCTAACTGAGCAAGAACAAATCAGCTGATCAAATTCCCCCACAAGATGCGGGTGGACTGTCGTAATACGGGGGTTCAAATAGGTGAGGCGTGTTCACAATCAAATTCTGCACGAAGCATGCTGGGTCAGTTGTTCTCGGAATCGTTTTCCTTGAGCTACTAGTCATGTATCATTTCATTCCATTTTGTTTGGCCAAACCGGTATCGTGAGACTTGAACAACAACCAAAAACTCGTCACGTGATTTCGCTGCGCTCGAATCATCACCATGCGTGACCACCACATGTTAACGTACTTGAAATGATAAATACAAGCACCGTATTCATTAAAAAATATAAACATCACGGAAAAGATACTAAAGTTGGCAATTTAATGAGATTTTTCATCAGAAATAAGAAAACCTCATTAGTTCAACAATAGCTGTCTTAAATCATAGTAACATTCGGTTTTTTGTTCAGACATGTACAAACCTGCAGCATTCGCTATCACAAATGTTGATCAGGTAGTAGAAAAAATTTTTACAACAAATCAGGAGTGTGCACCCGGGACCAGGTGGTCTGCAACGACGCATCAATTTTTCTGTTTCTTTTTTGACTTTCGTTAATCATCCAATCAGCCTGGCTGTAAAATTCCATAGAAAATATGATCTAGACAAACACCACAGTTTGTATAGAACTCGGGTGAAGAATCATCATGAAGACCCGAATGAGACGGTTACGCATAAGTAGTGAACAACGGAAAAGATGAGCGTGAAATTTCTGCTTAACTCTTTCAATCGAAACACCTCCAGGAAATAACACATTTGGTCCAGTTAAAAGCCTCTTCCACGGAACATTAATGAGTTATACTTGAAGCTAGTTCCAATACTTGGACAATGTGTTTACTACTGCCATGGTCAGAAACCCAATGGGTTATCGATCGAGCTTATATCCAGTTTAAAATGATTGAGTAATATCGATTAGTACTATGCAAGCAAACATGTAGAGACAATTGGTTCGTTCATCATATGCAGTATTCATTGATCTTTTGCTTAAGGATTGCCCCAATCTAAATTAGCGACATGTAATCACATCCTTTATCGTTCTCATTCCGTCAGGTGCAAACTTGCACTACGCATGCCAGTTGGTCCCATTTCGAGTAGTTACGTGTTCATTGTCAAATGCGCAAATGAAAGATTTATTGACATTACTGTTTGCTCCTGATGAGGCATTTGATCAAATCAGCCTAGTCTAAATAATCACTCACGAAAGATCAACTGGTAACAAAAAGATTCAGATAAAACGATATTTGGAGGGAAAAACACCTCGGAACTTGTTTAGTTCTGTCGGTCAGATTCTTGTGTCTTTATCTGCGTCATATGATAGCCTTAATTGGGCCAAATTACCGGTAGCAAATTACAGAATGAACAGAGAAGATCACGTCCACCACGGCCCGGTGGCACAAGATTTTACAGACTAGTAGTTGGAGATGAACTCAAGCTGAGTAGACTGAGGTCAAGCATAAGTCCACACTCGAATTATTCACATGTGGAATGGATGCTGAAAGTAGGTCTCACCTATTCCAAAGCGACTAAAATTGACTGTTTTGCAAACATTGAGTTTTCACCCGACAAAGTGACCAGTTCAAGCTTATTCCTAGGGGAAGAATGAATCGCAAATATATAAACTCAATGCATACAGTCTACAGTTTTGAAGTGCTTCTTATCTGTCTGGGCGAGACGAACTAGAAGAATCGAACTATTTCAAGATGCACGCGTACTCTTCTGTCCTTCTGAGCAGTTGATTGAAACAGATATCATTCCACACATTTCAGGGCATCTCGTAACTTGAATGGTGAGTAAGTGGACGAATATGGACTACCCTGTCGTCACTCCCCATCAACCGTTGTAGCTGATCAAAGAAACTCGGATTTCATGTCTAATGAAAGATTTTCAGCGCTTTTGTTCAAAGATCCCAGCTACTATTGGTCTTACTAGGCCTCAGACACCACGCGCAGTCTATTTCACGCACGAACAAACTATACCTCCTTCAAATTACTATTTTTAAACCCCACCGGAAGGTAGATGTTTCATTCTATTCCTCCCAAAAGTACTAGAATTTGCACTTGCTACCAGCTAGACTAAAATACACACTACTCATTGCGTTGACAAATTTATGTCGCATCCAGATACCGGTCGTGTTTGGGGAAATTCCTTATCCAAAAGCAAAAGCACTACACGGGGAACATTTGGAAGATTGATTAGAAAGCTGAAACAAACAGGAAGCACAAATGCGTTCAAGTATCAGCGCAGAAAACCTTAACGTACCCAGTTGTTCATGGCTGGCTGGATAACAAAGTTGATCAAATTTCCTGTCAGATTCGGTCTACGTAAGCAAGTTTAGTCAGAAAGCCGTGAAAAATTTAACTGGTCTTAAATATTCCCCTTCCATTCGTGCATCTGAGAGCGGGGAAAGAATAGTTGCGCATAGCAAATGTGGCAGGACATCTTCCAAGATGAGTGTTCTCCAGAACACAATCGATTTGGGTAAAAGGACATTCAGTACGAAGATATCCGGCATCAGATATCATTGAGACAACTGGAAACAGGTAAGTGCATGACTAGGCAATAAACTCTGTGTGCCGGGATAGGGTGTGCTGAGAGAAGCCAAGGAAAATGGAATGTCCCATATATTTAATTTTCCAGTCAAATTTTCAGTTCTCACGTATGGTGAACAGACGATGATTTGCGTTTTGTGCAGCCCAGATCCCAAACATATTCACGGTCACGTGTGCGTGTTGCACATGTACGTCAACGTGAATCAGACAAACATTACTTGAAACGTATGAGCAAAAAATAATGCATTTGAACAAAAAATTCGACAACAGAACTTATTAGGTAAAAACCGATGCAGATAAAATATCATTCGTAGCCCGATTTATCAACTGCGGAACAAAAGTCCAGATCATTGCAAAGTGAATATGCCTCAGTAAGAAGTCCAGCTGACCGAGTCTTGGTCTAGCCATGTCACACAGTTTAATCTTCTTTGCCCACTGACACTCAGAAGTAGTTACTAGAACCCGTTTGTCTTCTGTCGCTAACTTCAGTCACTAAATCCCACTTCTAATAATCGTTCAACCTGCAACCTTATCCCTGTTGGATACAGTATGTACTACATAAAGTAGTCGCCGATCACAATTCAGTTCAAAGTTTCCGTAGTTTTTCTTCCAAAATTTACTAATTCATCTTCACGGCATTACCACCCGTCAAGAATTCATTTAGTTTTCCTCTGGCATATTTGCTAACAAACTTTGTTGTGCTTACCTGAACTCGAATGACCTTGATATCCAGGGTAAACCCATCCGAACGTGAAAAGTGAAAACTTGATAACATGTAAAGGTTCGCAGACTAGTTACTTGGATACCACGATTTATCCTAGGCTAAAATCATTCGGAAAAATCAGACCAAAACTTACTACCCGTTTGACAGAATCGAATATTCCACCCACAATTATATCTCTAAAAGTAGACCCAATTACCTGTTTAACAATTGATTGTGACAGTAATTGTCAAAAATCTCTGTTCATTCATCCATATAATGCCTATTAAAAACATGTCTATATGTTTCTCAGTCCGGTCGATTAGTGCTCTTACGTAGATCTAGAACGATTGCTTTTGTGGCAAAAGTGAACAATATTTCCGGGTGAATAAACTGAGTGGCATTTTCAGATACCAATCGATACTAATTATCCCCAGTCTTCCTCCTGCTTGATGTGGCAAATCACAACTCAGAATAGTTCGTCCCGGGTTCGCGTCCCTGTTCGGGCGTGGCGCATATGTACTGCTGATGATTCTTAACAAGGATGAAACAACTGTACAGTGCTTCCATGGTTTCTCAGTGGTCATTTGAGCGAGGATATCACATGGTGAATTGTTTGATGAAAATCACAAATAGTTCATAACCGCGAAAGATGAAAATGTGCACAAACTGATTCGGGGCCATCGGATTTCACGCATCTGCCGGGCATATGCTTGGAACAGCTGATTGATGACATAGAACAGAAAAGATAGGATTTTTTGTCTTCCGATACAACACGACCATTGTTGTTGTCACCCTCGCACTCGCCGTCGCCGTCGCCCTCGCCCTCGCATTCGTTGTCGTTGGTGCCAGTGTTGTTGTCGTCGTCGTTGTTACCGTTGTTGTTCTCGTTCTTGTTCTTGTTCTTGTTTGCCCCCCTCTGTCCATATTATTTTCACTTATGGACTGAGGAGAGTTTTGATCAAAAAGACTACGTCCTACTTTTTCCGTGAACTAGTTAATCCCAATACCAACGCTTCAGTCTGGATGAAAGAAACCACGTACCGGGTATTTAGGCGCTCCTGTCCGCCTTCCAACCTGTTCGTGCTACCCGACAATGACTATCGTTCCGTTTTTGCGAATAGTACCTTCTCTTCGAAGTATGTGAACATCCAGGTGTGAGGAGCGCCGTTCAGTGGTGAGGGTGAAGCAAATCGACTGAGATTGTCCACCGCGTACGCATACACACACACACACACACACATGCACACGATGAACATGAATGGCACGTTAAATGTTGACAGTGCATCAAGAATCATTCGGAAAAATCAGACCAAAACTTCTACTAGTGACGACCATCAGACACGAATAACACAAGTGCACACATCAAGCGTGAATTAACCTTAGTAGGACATAAATCAGCTTGATCCACCTACATCCTTTTAGGTATATGTTCCACCGTGCACGAAGAGATAAAGTCGCCTATTGGCAATAAACAGATATACAGACGATATCGAGTGCACGTTTGTTGTTGTTCAAATTAGTGAACTAATGGTTCACAATCGATCTGCGTGATATTCGTTCTTGTGCACGGTCCTGATTCATCATGATCACGAACCAGAATGGATCATCCATTTGACCAGTTTTTTTTTATAAATTTCAATGTATTTGAGTATGGTTATGAACTTGATTTTAGGTCACTAACACTGCAGCCCCATTCACGGTGACCGTATCAAAGCATTGACAATGCTTTGTGCTCGGCTGGCGATGGGGCTTCGAAAATCCAAACCCCCAAATTTGGCGATCATAGAGCTTTACAAACCCAGCATGGTCACGGAATAGGCAATTGACGATTCTGCATGCAAGCCCATGAGTGTCACAATTAGGCACCGAATGTAGAAGATACTCAGGAAGGGCAGCTGGAAACGTACCAGTCATCAACATCGACGTGAAATGAAAGAGATTAGTTTCGGACAGGAAATTACTCATTCATTCTACCTCGCACCCACAGGCCGAACTTCGACTTCCTATGTCGAGGCATCCGTCTGCTATTGGTTTTGTGCCAGCTTGGATAGCCTGAGAAGACATTGTCTGACTAACTAGTGGTCAATCCGGGATAGATGCTCAGTTCGTGGACTGCTGATGAACTCCGAACATGAATAAACTAGTTGTATAGTGGTTGCACAGGTTTTTACTATCTGCTTCACTACTGGCACCGCACTTCGAGTGTGTAAGTCGTCAACCAAAGCTAATGGCACAGCTGTAAATGCAGAGGAACACGATCGTTTGCACACTTGCACTGACGATTTTACCTCGATTGGTGGTGGGACATTTATGACCTAAACGTCAGGCTCAGCTACCACAAAAATCATCGGTATACTTAATCAATGAGGATACCGAAACACGAAGTGAAAGTCACGTTTTAGTACGTATGTGCGTGCGTGTGTGCGTGCGTGTGCGTGCGCAACGGTTAACCTTACAATAAACGTGCTCCGTTTTTGGCTGCTACCCAGCAACGGAAGCGAATAATGGTGAAATCGTAGGTCAAGAGAACCAGGTTGGCCATGGCTCCGCTAGCCCGATTCGGTTTCTGCAACCATGTACCTTGCACTGGTTTCTGTTGTAACCTCATAGCAATTGGAACAAAAGCAAACAAGCATTCGTGAATGATCGATCGCAGTGCACTAGGATAAAGAACCATTAAGTAATTTCAAGTTAGTCCGGAAACTAATTCATATCGGAAAACTCAAATGCCTTGTTGGAAAGTAGTCCTAGAACTGAACTCTGAACTTCTAGTGAGGTCGTATTCCTCAAAGTGGAAACAGTCGGGCAAAGGTGAGCAGTTACTTTTCTAATAATAGAAATATGTCAGCAAATTCAATTTCAAGCTCACGAATCTATAAACAAGACTACAACCATTGTTTTAATTCTATTACTTCTTACCGGTGACTGGTACTCTGATTTTCCAAGTGTCAAGGTTGTACATGCATGATTGGAACTTTCGGACGCGAATAAAAGAATGTCACGAACCGAGGTACTGTGCCCAAATCAACAGGCTTTCCGGATTGGTTTAACTAAAACCTACACAGTTCCCTCGGCGATCGCATAATTGTGCAGCCATTCACAAGGTCAAGTTTGAACAGCACGCAGACGAGTACAGAAACGACTATCTGCGCATAAGGACAGTGCCTCTTTGGATTGCGTTGGGACACATTTGATCGAAACAATAAAAACCCAGCACCCTCCCTGACTTTTTTGTCCAAAACTGTGTCCGAACCGATTCGAAAAAAAATCGTTTGTCCCTTCACACTGGCTGCTCATTTCCCCAGAAAAACTGGCGATTTTATTATATTATAGTCTCACGTTTATTTAGTCATGAAAGGTTCATTCCGTGAATAAAATGTAAGCGATTGGAAGAGTTTCCAACTCACACAGATATGATATCCTTCGAAAAATATGAATCCCATTGTGCCCAGTAGTTGATACGCTAAGCCAAGTTCCTCTACACGGTTTGGTGTGGTACGGTGACCTCAAAAGTCGCTCAGTCTTGACACATTCCTTCCACCCCATCGCCCAACCCCACGAATCAATAAATCACTATTTATGGCATCTGAACCGTCTTCGATCTCTTGCTGTTGTTGTTGTTGTTGTTGTCGATGATGATGATGATGATGTTATTGTCAATGGTGGTGCAGATGACTGTCGTTTTCCCCTTCGAGATCTCGCGCAACTGTTAAAGTACTTTGAAATCGATGTCCACGATGACCTAGCAAAGAAACCCTTCCCCCGCCCATGTTTGTTTGCTGATATCCTCCAAGTCCATCAACAAATTCTCGTCTTCATTTCGATCACAATCAAACAACAGGACAAAAACAGCTGATTTCGAGGGCGCAAAGTTTGAAAAGTTGCAATCTGCTGATATAAACTTATGTGGTCTGTATCCAAAGGTATTCAGAGTTCTAAATTGTGTCAATTCATTTTCATTTTCCTACCTGATTAATCGACTGGTTTTGATTATGACAGCCGGTCAGCTACATGTGCTATTTCTTGACAATAGTATCACGGAAGGGAATTTCAGTCCAATAAAAGAGATCATATGTGAACGTGACCAGAGGCCAAATGAGTTCAATTTATGACAATCAAGACCGAACGGCCAAAAGATCATTCGACTGACCATTGTTCGTCCAAATTCAGGAATGCTAAATCAACATAATTCTAGCTTTTGCCTAAATGCCTTGCGAACGAAAGAAAACTGAGCCAGGAAATACTGATTGATTTCTTGTAAAACAGAATATTATCGATTTTTCACACAAATCTAAAGATTTGCGGATACAGCAACTCGGGATAAAAGCACCATTTTTCTACCATGAACAATTTATGTATTCACGCGAGTATCTTTCTCCTAATAGACCAAGCAGAAATCGGATTTCTTTGACAGTACCGATTTGAAATTGTAAAACATTTGAGTTGGTAGTAAAGTGTTATTGTTTGTTTTCATCTGCGTAAACCAAGCCCCGGGCTCGGATTGGAGTTTAGATTAAAAATCTCCAACAGTTCTCAAGGTAACCCGAATCAATTATCTACTTCGAAGTATCTTTTTATATACATATATATGTATATACTGCACTGGTGACTTTATATACTTATAGGTGTATATATATATGCTTACTTATCTAAGGAGGCCGAGAAGATTCAACACCACCTTGTCATATCCAAAGACTGACTTTCTGTTATAGGACTCTGAATGCGAATTGTTTAAGCGGACTGCCAGCATCTGCAAGTGCCTCTTCCCCATTATCCTGTACAATTAAGTTGTTGTGAAGCTTTAGGTTAGACTTGAAGGTCATATTACTTACCTCGAGAGGCCTCGAAACATTCATTTTTAGTCATTTTGCTTCCTTTATTTGTGACACGGCGGTTTATATCATTTTCAAGAAGTAAGTCAGGGACAATAAATGGCAGCCAAGCGGAGAATTTGATCGACGATTGACTGACTCGAATTCGTTACCCGAAAATCCAGAAGCCAGGACCAATTCCACCGGATCATGATCAGTTGAGAACTCAGGCTTGGAAAAGTACAGGAAGCGATAAAATACAGTCAATTTAACCGCCTATTTTTTTCCAAAATTCGATAAAATCAGAAAACAACAAGTCAGCCTCCAGATAAATATCACCACACAGAGTGTTTTGCTATCTACAAAACTGTTAGATGATAACCTCTTGAAAGTGAGAAATCGATATATCTAGGCTGGTAACCACATCGTTTCAAGATTAGTCAAACAGTTTTGATAAAAACTAGAGCTCAGACACATCTGTAGATTTAACAGGGACTATTCACCTGCTGTTAACCGGACTTTTTGATTATTGTTTCATTGACGACAAAATATTTTGTTATGTGAATACTGTTATCGGACGCCCCGTGTCATGAGGAGATTGTGACCCCAAGCTTCCATAATGAGCTTTCCATTAACGGATTGATTAACCATGCAATGTCAACTTTCATTTCACAAACGGACAGTGAAAGATGATTCATTTGGGTTAATTGTCCAATTGCAGATTGCACTGCCAATGATGAAGCGGAGTCCATTTTCCGTGAACCTCAAACTTGCCTAGGACTAGGATATGGAATAGTCAATCACCGAGTTATTGGCGCTTGACTCGAAATCCATTTCCTCTACCCATACAGAGAACTGGGATGCAGTCAATGGGATGTGATCGATTAGACCAGATGGTGACACCGTACCGAAACATCAAACAAAATCCCCAGAAATATTTCCCGTAGTTCAACTCACACATACCGACCAAGACATCGATTCCTAGGGGGACATCGTAAACACATGTGTGAATAATTGAAACGACCGGTTAAGTAAATTCGTGGTACAAAGTTGTTTATCGTTCTAAAGTAGATGACTAGAAAAAATGAGTTCATTCGATAAATTAATCATTGCATTTATCAAAATACAGAATTTTCCATTTGTCAAATATTCATCTCTCGAGTAAAATATAATTCTGCGTCTGGAAAATGAAATTCTTACTCGACTATTCGAAGTATTTATGAATAATTGTTAGGACAACAACAACGAAGTCATTCACTTACTTCGATAATCACTTCGTTATCTGGAAAGAAAATAAGGTAGACACGAAAGCCATTAACCTAGTCACGATTGCTCTCCTAGAGATAATCAGACAGAGACAATAGATGGACATCTACTTAAGCACTATTGAAACAGTCAAACTAACCTGCAGCGAAACATCACAGACACTGTCAAATGTGAAAAGTCGGCAGACACGAAGTGTGTAATTGCAAAATTGATTAAAGGACGAAATGATGGATTGATTAAAAGTGACTAAGATTTATACTTGGATTAACTGAGTCAGATTGGCTAACTGATCGTTCGCTTAGTCGATCGACTGAGCAATCGACTGGCTGTTTGAATGACTGAATGATTGAGTACTTACTTTATTTCTTGATTAATTAGTTTACTGATTGACCGATTAGTTGTTTCAATAACTCATTGACTGGTTGATTTGTTGATTGATTGGATGAGGCAGTAAGTGAGTGAGTGAGTGAGTGAGTGAGTGAGTGAGTGAGTGCGTGAGTGAGTGAGTGAGTGAGTGAGTGGGTGTTTGCCAATGATGCCTGATTGACTGGCTTGCTAGTTAGCTGCCTGGCTGATTGGCTGACTGGAAATTTGCTTACTGGTCTAGTGTTACCGGTTTACTATTCCATGACAAACTTAAATTTTTTTACCACTTTTACTGTTACTGAATTTCCTCTCCGTGTATGTATCATTTTCCGTCTTGAAACGCGGCAAACATTGTCCTTTGAGTTGACACACCTGCCTAATGAAACCAACTCCATAATGGTGTCATATATAGCGCCTTTGAAAACTTTTCCAGATCAAAACACATTCGCATGTGACAACTTTTTCAACCAAAATGACCTCCTTACTTGAACTGCCACTAGAGCTTGGACGCCTTCTTGTCGTTGAACCAGGCCGCTATCGGAACGACCAGGCCAGGAGGGGACACGCTTTGTGAAGTGGTTGGATTTCATAGTCACCATCGCGTCCTGTTTGTTATCCGGTTTACAACATCAAAAGATCTCTTTGCAGTTTAGAATCCCCTACCCTGTGGCCTCGTTTCGTCTGTGCGGATTGGATGAAATCCGAAAAGCCGAGTTGTCTGATCTCGAGAAAATCCACACGTGTTTCGTTGTGCCATTTGTTTGTGCCAGAGCTATTTGATCGCTTAAAATTTACTGTTTTCCAACGAAGTTATTTTCCCACTGCGTTCATTCTGCCCCCGAATAAAGCCACTTGTCGGCAGTCCGGAGATGTTGCGATTCGTCAAAATTGGCCGCTACTGCTAACATCTTCCTTCTTATTTCTCTATCGTGAAATTCCTGTTCGTCTGCGGTCAGTAATCTATGGTTCAGCTGTCCCAAGTTGTTGCTAATTACAAATGTCTGATGCTCGTTTATAAGGTCAAGTGGTGAAATAGACAAACAACTGTGGACTTGAAAAGTTCTTTTTTCTTTTGATTCTTTCACTAAAGAAATCACAATACACCTCTTTTTGACGAACAACTCCTGGCCAACAGGCGGTTTCCCGGACCCACTTTCGTCGGAAGTCAGTTTGCATGGAAAATTTTTTTCCCCAATCGACCCAGGGGGGCAATGGGAGAGTAAGGTCATGCAAACCGTCGGTTCGAATCTGGCCCACGATGTGTGCATGCGGATGAGGAAGACATATAGATTTACCACTAAGCACAAATAAATTGTACAGTTCGCGTTGCCAAGCTATGGACAGATGGTGGTTCCAGAAGGCTTTGATCCTTCAGTTTGGACTTTAGACGGTAAACATTTCATCCCATCCTTGGTTAAGTCTTACTTGTACGGTACCAGAGGGAAATGGAACACCAAATTGGCGAATTGTTTTCTCTTTTATTTCGGGATACGATAACCCGAAGTATGGGGTTATCGAAATGGCCTGTCCAAATGGGAGTGATGAAGATGAAATTTCGGCACACGTCTGGGTTGATTTGCCAGACGGTCGAGACATTTGTAATGCATTTCAAACTGGCCTGCCCTGTATGTTGTAAAAGTAAATGTACGGTCCGGTTGGGCTTGGAAATCGACGCATGTATTGGTGAAAAGATAATACGCTGGAGACAGTGATCATTTAGTTGAGCAAGGCTGTACCCATTTTACCCTGTGAAACGTCCTATTGTGTTGACGGTGTGAGTGCTGACATTGACTGATGCGCTCACCGTAAATCGGCTGATCTTAAGTTTACTGTGTCCGGGCATTTCAGCTTGGGACACGTAATCAGTTGTTGTCGCAGTGCAAACATCATTGTGGAAAACCTTCCAACGAGAACCGAGAGAGAGAGAGAGGGAAATCTGCGGATCTGTGTATTGTTGTTTGCGTTGTGGAACCCCTTATTGGTCTGTGGAAGTCACATGCTCAAAGTCATCAAAAAATATGGAAATCACGGGGGGGATCTTCGGGATGTTTTGCTTTGGGGACTCAAAAGCTGCATCCTCACTCCCACCTCCGGGAAAAGGTAGTGGGAGAATTTGCGACAGCTATCCCGAATCAACTTGAAGGAGACCTGCCTGAAAGAATATTCGCCGTGTTCTTCCACTTACCAATAGTCGGCACGCACGCACGCGTCCGTCTCAATCAATTGGGTTTCCTCTTTGCCAGAAGAAGTGTGCAAAAGTCTGCCCAATCTCCACCAAGTACGAAACAGCGTTATAAGTTTTCCCGTTCGGCATAGGTCTGTTTCTTCGAGTTTCATTGACGCCTGTCGATTGGTGTGACAGACGGTCATTGTTGACTATTGTGCAAGCAACTAGCATGACGTGAAAGTCTTTTCGGTCTCATAGGACAGTGCTTTACAATAGGACATAAACTTAACAATACAAAAGCAAAGTAAGACGATGTTTCTATGCTTATTATTTGTAATTTAGATTTTGAATTTTGTAGACTACAAAATGCGACAGCCTTATGGGATCGCGTAATCCAAATCGGAATGTGATCATATTCACTTACCGAGAGGAATTTCGGGAATTCCCTCTCAAATCCTGCTGTCGACAAGGCTGCAATCAGACAGGTAAAAACTGAATCAACTCTCACAAAACCAACAAAATTAACTTTTTCCATTTCCACGGTTTTTCTGCTTTGTAATAAACCTCTTCGGTGATCCAAGCTGTGATCAGATCGGAGCAAAAGATCGGGAAATTCGTGACGAATGCGTAAAAGGGGAGAAAACAGAGTAGAAACAAAGTGCGATTATCTCACGTGTAGCAGGTTGGTGAGATTCAAAAAAAAATTTCTGGGTCCCCGGGATAGCAACAATCAACAATTTGATTGACAAATTCGACCAAACTAGTGATTAATCCGCTGTTTTTTTTTTGGAAAGAGACTGTAAGAATGCAAGCTGAAGCGAAAACACGTAGGTGGAGTGGGGTGCTTGGCCAATTGCGAACTGACTGACGATATTTGTTAGAATTGTCTGATTTTCGGTCAAATGAAAGGGCGATTCTCGGCGGTGAATTTAACTTCAGGATATTCACTACAGACTGAGTGTTATCTAGATTAACTCTGTCTCTCTCCACTCCGTGTAGTTAGTGGAAAATGTGGAAAGTAGAAAGTAGAAAAGTTTTCGAAACATCTAAAAGTGTTCACCTCCGAGACACGTCGATTAAAGACAATTTTAACTGAATTGTCGAAAAATCAAACAAGACTCGAAAGCGGTATGGGATTAGGAATTCGATTGCTTTTCTCTCATCCGAAAATTAATGCCACGAGCAGGCAATTCTCCGATGAATCACAACGTCTCCGACAAATTTAAGCGTATAACCTAAATGAATACGGAAGCGGTGCGGGAGAAAACGTAACTAGCAAAGTACCTTGATGGATTCCGGAATGCAGCTCTTATGGCGGTCGAGCAATCGACATCCATGATTGGACACGAAATCACAATCGTATAGCCCCGAGTTCGTGTACCTCTTTTGGACCTGATCGCTACACCCTACTGGTGACCCGCAACAGGGACGAAATGCTCATGCCTCACAAAGCTTATCGGCAACCTAAAGCTAACTAAAAATGTTCATAATTGGCTCAGAGCATGTGCTGCTTTCTCGAGTTTACCGCGTCCACGGTACAAGTCGTAGGGGATTATTAAAATCCATAACCTAATTCTGACAGTGATAATTTGGACGAACAAAAAGTGTAGTCGGAGAATATCCAGGCAACCGAACTTGTGAATGTGTCCGCAATTTAACCTACATGGAAAACTGCCATGTTGATTTCTAATGACCAGAAAATGAGACCATTTTTTTCTGGGCCTGACTGATCCTATCCATTGGCAGGCAGACTCACCGTGATGGGTCTCTGCAACTTGCAAAGTGGACAGCTCGAGAGGGACTTATTGGTCTCCAGCTATCCACCTACCGTTTTAATGCAATTTTAAAAACCTAATTACACCACATAAAACACCGGTAATTAGAAAGGCAATTATTACGAGACACCTAGTGACAATATAGAACAAGCATTAAGTATCCGATGCAAAAATAAGGATTCAAGTACCCGATTTGTTTTGGTCTTCCCAGACGCGGAGTCATGGAAACCGAGTGCGTTCATTTAGCACAGTACTGAAAGGTAGGCAGTTGAAACGGTCAAGATAGAGGTTCTCTCACCACTTGCATTTTGCAATGAGTTACCCACCATTAGGCTCTGAAATCTTGTACATCACCAATCGTTTATTTTTGCAACAGAAAATAAATCACGGAAACTTGTGCTTTCAGATCACCGAATGGTCACGGTGATATTTCACTGAATCAGGTGCAGATTTAATGTCGTTTTGCCGGTGAGTAGAGTGAAAGTCGTCCAAAAATGCCGCCGTTTTGAACGAAGCGGTTTCGAACTCGTTAAAAACCGGTCTGTAATGTCTTCTGACTGTGTAAAAACCGGATGAGGAAAACGTATCCCATTGGGAATGGTCTGCGTCGATAGGCGAGGAAGGAATTCATTTAATTTACTATTGCTTGATTGAGTAATTCTGTCGATCACGTCTTTCTCACGGCTTTGGAACGTGGGAAATATGAAAGTCTGAAAACTTCTGGCATTCGGAACGTCGCCTCCTTTGTATCATGTCAAGCAGAATTTATTCTTTTGAGGGATTTTTGTAACAAGAATCAACGTGTTGCGCAATTGCTTTTAATGAGTCCATGAAAAAACGTCAGTCCTTAAACGGCGAATTAAAAGGGAAAATTGTTTGTAGCCACGAAGATGTTCTCTCGTTATTATCTTGTGCTAATTCGGTTAAGTCAGTAAGGAGGAGAGAAACGTGCACGACACAACAAATGCTTCGATAACGCGGTATTCAAAGCCATAGCAACAAAGCGATGAAAACGTCTTTACCGATGTGAACTGGGATTGGGACTTAATCATAGAGTATCGTTCTAAGTCTTGCCATCTCAAAACCATTCCATCGTTTCTACTTGTTCACACAATTTGCAGATGGCAAATATGTACACCCCACCGCGAAATGTACGTTTTACACATTGCTTGGAGTGACGCATCCTCATCCCTATGATTGTATTGATTAATGAAAAATCGGCTGCCAGCAACTGAAGTAATTTAGTTTACTCTTTCATGTGGTACACCATAAGATTATAGTCACTCATTTCCGTTATGATTTGGTCGTGATCAAGTGGCTTTCACTATGACCTTTCAATCTGAAGGTCACCGATTTGAATCCCCCGCCCTCCGAGTGCGGACAACTTTTGCCTACTTGACAGTCGTCGGTTGGCTGCGATCTTTTTCTTGTAATTGATTCATATTGATTAAATAAGTGAAAGCAATAACTGAAGAAGTAGATTAAAAGAGTTCATTATCATGACGACGAGGGTTGTGACAGTCCTAATAATAATGATAGTAATAATAGTAACACTATTCACATGGACGAAAACAATAATGAAAAGAGCAATTCATCAAAAACGAAAATCATGGCGACGAGGGCAATCAATTTGTGATTATTTATTGCCTCTATTAAGTTGACAACAGTTATCACCACTTCCGGCTAACCAGTATAATTCTTGAACAATTAAACGGATCCAAATTATTCCAACGAACCGCAAATGCTTTTCAAATGATTACAAAGTATTTATGCTATCGTTTTAGACTTTATTGATCACGTTCAACGAAGATGGAGTCGAATTGCAACAGTATGGAATGAATGTTTTCAATCAACTGCCCCTTGTCGTTTGATAAAGCCATTATTCATCAAAAATCGTTGGTTCCAACTACAAAACTTGACAACCACGTTTCCAAGTAAGATGAGATAGAACGTAGGAGAGAGAACGGAGGCTGACAGAATGATAAAATCAATCGTAAAAATGGGGCCTACTTACAATTGAATTTTTACTCTGATTCGCTGATTGCCCATTTCAGTTCCAACAAACTTCAGGAAGCTTTTCCTGATGCTATAAAAAGCAAAATATTAAAGTGAAAAGGAAATCCATTCATCTCTTTTCCCATTCAAAAATTAAATTCCCGGGCAAATTCTTTTAGCAAGTATTTTGAACGCCCAAACTATCGACAGAGTTTCGATCGCCAGACACAAAGTAAGCAACATCCGTGTTTGCACGGTCATGTGTAGACCAGATGGCAACGAAATGTACCCAGCTTGCTAGGTGATCCGGAAACTCTGCTCATGTCCTGGCATTTTTGCCGCTGCGTTTCACAAAAAAATGAAAGTGAAGATAAAAAGAAAGGAATAACTTTTCTGCTTCACAAAGCAAATTCTCCAGTTTTTCACTATCGAAAGTGCATATTGTACACCAAATTCAATGCTGCCTACGCTCTGATTGCCAGAATTTTCATTGACCCAAGGCAATACTCAACTCACCAAGGATTGTAGAAACGCGTAGCATTCCCCCCGGGATCCCATGGGGATTCTAACTTTTCGGTTTCACGAAAATGACGAGGTTGTCCTAGTTGTCAAGTTGTTCGCGGGTTCATGGTTAGCAGTTCACCTAATAGTCCGTATACTTTCATTGGCAACTGTCACATGATCACACGGATCGAAGTCAGTAAAATATGAAAATTTGTGCACGCAGAGCATTCAGTGTTCGGGACACTGAACAAATCGGACGAAACAAACAATCATGCAAGACATTAGTGTTTTCACATTGTTATAAGTTTTCATCAATGACATTCTGCGGTCAATCAGTTGCTTGGACCCAGCCTGTCTCTTCTCTGACGTTGTACAACAGGCAATCTGTCGAAGACTCTGCAAATATGAAGCAAAATATCAAAAATAAGAGGCGATAAAATACACAAAACCATATGAACAGGGCTGTATTTTTACAGCATCAGCGTTTGTGTTGATTTGAGACAAATGCTACTACATCTGCGCAGACGGTACGAGTTGATCACTTATCATGGGGATAGGTTAGTTTTCCTGCTTTTGATATCACTTGCAAAGGCATTACCATTAACTAAGTTGGAACCATCAATGTTGATTAGGACTGAACTCTGTTGGCTTGAATCTAGCTTTGGTATCGCGGGAATCAGGTTCTCCTGACTGTCCCGAGAACAATCCATACATTTGGTTAACGTGTTCAACGCACAGGAAATTTCAACCTTACCTCGTTGTCGTTTACTTTGATTTTGCGATCAGGAATTTTTCCATCCTTGAAACTGGAATTGCATCGTGCTCTTTTAATTTACGTATTGGCACAACCCCAGTTAGTTAATACGACCGTACAACAGTTGTCATGTTCGGAACAATCCAAAATTTTCATCGCGCACATTCCGAGACTTCGATCACTTCTGGAGCGGATTGAAGCACCAGCAAAGGAAAAAAATTTGGCCACTTTTCTAAAATAATCCAAATCGTTGACTGTAGATAACTTTGATTTCCAAAATAAAATCACCTGGATATGAAATTTATTTCGTGACTAGTTGAAAATTCCTAAGAACAAAGAATTGATCATTTATTCCGGCCAATACCTATTGCACCTATTGCAACTGAGTCCGCGGTTAGCCAGAAACGATCGTTTTGATTTGTATTCCGCCTACAACTTTATTTCTAGGAACCGAATAGAAGAGATGAGTATTCACTAACTGATCGATTCCAAATCAATTAGCAGAGTTGCATGCAATTAGCCTACCATTGGTCCTTAGGTGAATTATTCGAATTCCAGACCACGGTGATCTGGCTTAGTATAGGTAATGCAAGCGCTTGGGTCACATCCATGAGTAGGTCGTTCGCGGCAAGGGTTTTTCAAATTTGGACCAATTCAACGGCTGTCAAAAATCTTCCGACCATATTTCGCAATAAGATTTATTTATTATTAGTAGTGATATTCGGAATTGTTTTAATCAAAAGAATTCCGATTGTTTTTAATGAACCTCCATTTCAGGGCTCGTTTTGAGTGCGCCACATTAGTTGTTGGCATCATTTTTACAACGAAAAACGAATAATTCAGTGTAGGGCACCCTGGTATCCCAAATGTGAATCAGGCAATAACAATGGGCCAAATTAGCAAACAGAATAATCGATCAATGAATACTAATTAGAAGAAAACCAATGTAAACAATTTGGTTTTGGCTAACAAACAAATGTTTGCCTGGAGGAGGCAGGATCGATTGACGATGTACTGAACGGAATTCCAGCAGACCTGTTCTACTTCGTAAAATGTCCCCAATTTTAGGCCCTGTGATAAGCATCCGCCTGGACAACTGTGTTCATATGAAACATTTTAACTGACCTTGTTAGCACTATATTTTGCAACTGCCTACAGTTTGTTCAGTTCAAGGTGCGCTCTGTCCCTGGTTTGGGCAAACACTTTCGAATTGTTAGTAGTGTTCATGCAATATGTGGATTCGTTTTGGGGAAACAAAGTGGTATTTTGTTAAAAATTTCCCTCAACCAGTTAAAAGACCAACTGCAGCGAAAGGATACGTGATCTTAATTCCTAAGCTCCATTGTATGCAATAGGGGAATATAGAAGGAAGGACTAAACCTCCTCAGTTTTACCGTTATTGTCGCTCATCAGGTATACGTACCTGGTGCTCCTTCGTCCAGTAATCTCAATAAGCATGCTTATTTTGGTCGATTTTGACAACGTCGCCTTATTTGAATAATTCTATCGGTTCCGAACTACTTTAGAAACCAACATGAGTAGTAAAGGGTTAGACTAATGTCGAATGGTAAAACACAGTCCATCAGTCTAAACTCGTGGAGGCAGCGCATAATTGTTTAATCCTTACTGCAAATCGCTAACAGTGAACCCGTTGACCACATGTAACATTCTTTTTTGCTCCTCTGACCGTGTACCCGAAAGCCGATGATTTTGATTAGGGCGAAAACATATGATTCTCTTGATCAAGATCTTGCTTTGGGCAATTCACTAATTTGTACCTAGTTATTGTCACTCGACACGGGTTACTTCCACGTTTGATTCAAACTGTGCTAGTTTCGCCAAAATATATGTGAAAGCGATTTCGTAAACAATGTAATGTCGGTTAAATCCCATCTTTGTGGTTTTCTAATAGTAATGCAGATGTGTCTGTCTTTCAGCTTTCAGTAGACGAAGTTTCTGTCCACTCTGTGTATTCGTGTTGAAGATGTTGTCAAGTGGAAATGTTTGATTTAGTTTACGTAACGGTTCGAATTTTGTAAAACGCTTACATTTTGATTTTGCTTTAATTAAATGTACTCTGACGAGTTGGTTGTTTCAGTGACTCGGATACAATATAATCATCTGAATGACCATGACATCAGGGTACATTGTGATTACACATCAAAATTTCCATGCTACCATCTTTAACAATCGTATATAGCGAGTAAAAATTCCACTTAGGTGCTACATATCTAAAAGTGAACTCTAGAATCCGGAATCGCGACAATGACCTGTTTGGGCCGGCGGTGGCCAAGTGGATAAGGTCGCGGCGTTTGGACATGAAGGTCGCGGGTTCGAATCCTTCCACTGCCGGTCAACTTACCCACTGGGCAGCCCTCTGCTGACCGCGACCCCCCTCCTGAAAATTGATGTACACTGCTGTTTGATTAATAAAGGAGATAAAAGATTAAAAACCTGTTACTGTGGATTCGGTCCTCGAGTGCGAATCTCGCAACTGAACACTGAATGTTGCGCAGGTCACTATTCCAATGACACATAGCAGCTAATCCGATTTTATTCTTCGAATTAGCCTCGTCAATCATTTTCTGGTCCAAACTGAGCAGAAGATCCAAAGAACTTTGCTTTGAGGAGATAAAAGGGACCTGGTGTTGTGCAGCGGAGAAGATGCAATTCTTTTAGGTTGGGCTTCTTTCCAGGAAGCACTTAGTTCCTCGTGTCGAACCGAAACAGTTGTTAATGAACCCTCATTAGCACTGATTCCTACAGTCGCTAGAAAAAAACATTTCCTCTGTTTTCAGAAATTTTTATTAGCGGAACAGCTTCCGTCGAACTGGTGATCAGGTGTTAAGATTCATAAATGAACCCGGGGGATTTGCCCTGATATCGGTACAGATGAGAGAAATTCAGCATACAATGCAGCATACAACTATTACGGAATGATTTCAAGATTATTTTATTCATGTGTCAAAAGATCGAGCAAAGAATGTGTACCCCTTTCGAAATATAAGGTGGTGGCGTTTGAATATGAAGGTCTCGAATTTAAAACCTCCAACCGCCTATCAACGTCCTTACTTAACAGCCCTCTGTTAGTCGTGGCTCCTTTTCAGAAAGTGATGCATGCTGAAATTGAATCATTTAAGAAAGTAGAAAATGCAATAAAGGGATCTGGCTATCATATGTCAGCTTATGGACTCCAGACCGAACGACAGATAATTCGTGAACATTGCTGTAATTGTGTCTGCAAACGTGCTCAAGTAAGTTGAATTACGTTTCAGATCGATGTAGATGCGATTTGAATAAGCCAATAGAATGGTAACGCCCAATGGCTTTGACGTAGTATGGGGAACGGCATAGCTATGATAGAAGAACAATGTAACTAAATTCAAGGCGTTCATTAATTCTTTGATGTGTTGTGCAGATATGAGGAACTTCGGAACAGTAATAAGCCGATCATTTGTCATTTTCTGACAACAGGATCAGTTGTTAATCGGTTGATAACTTTGCCCCCCCCTCTGGATATTGCCAGAACCGAACAGCAATTCTGAGTGTCCCTCAGACTAGCTTGAGTGAACTCTGGAACGGATCAATTGCCTATTGACTTTACTGTGACCGGCGTCATTGTACTGTTTTCACCCAACGCCTATGTCGTTCGTTTCCTACGCATTCCTTTGTTTGGCGCCTTTGATTCATTCTGATTCAAATTTAAGTTTGAAAGTCAGAAGCCGGTTTCTTTCAATTTCGGAGTTAGCACGCCGGAGACTTCGTTTTAAACCCTCACCTCCACCCCAGCACGGTCTCAACTATTCATGGAATTTTTCCGACTGAGGGCAAAACAATTCGGATCCGGTTAATGCAAGTCTGAATTTAATAACGGCGAAAATTTGGGAACAAAAATGCAAAAACTGTCATTTCTTTGTTGTCGATAGCCGAGTACGTACAAGAAAACATTCTACTGAATAGCTGTTAGCCATGCTAATATACAAAAGCACATACACACATATCGGTGTTAGACGATCATCTCATCGGATTGGACGTATCGCTCTGGTTAGGATACCTACACATGACCGGACAATCGGGATTCATTTTTAATTTGCCCGGTCATTACTTGGCCGTACAGATTGCTGAAGTGTGGACCTATTTAATTCCTTCCTCCGAGTTGCATGCTTTTACGTTCTACCAGCTGCAAGCATGACGAGTTGCTATCTGCTATCTACTTCTTTCTCCCAGAGTGTAGATATGGCCAATAGTTTTATACAGCCTACCTGGAAGTTCTGTCTAGAAAAAAGCAAAATTTTTCCGGCACCAATCAGTAGTTTCATTCGTTATCATCCAAGCCGTGTCCCAATAACCTTCCCTGCTCACACTGCAACGGACAAAATCTGATTTCACTCCCCTCCTCCAATTACTGACAGCCGAATAAAAAAGCATCTTACTATTTCCTAGTGTTGACGGTCTAATGTGCGTAGATCATTCGCTAAGCTGCATTCCTCACCCTTCTCGGTACACTTGGACATCAAACAGTTTCATTGCAAATCATCAACAAGGTCAGAATGTGCGACAGCATCTGCATTGATAAACTCCTCGAAGAACAAAGGTTCTTGGCTAATCGTACGTCATGTTACAAATATTCCCAATTGTGATGATATTTCTCGTGTTCAGCGTGGCTCTACGTTACCAATTGACAAGATTCGTTTTGCCAAGAGTTTCGTTTGCCGTCTCTCATTCTATTTGCCCCGCTTTTCTGTGATTGTGCCGGAATTACTCGGAATTGTGTCAAAACTCGGGAGAACTGATATCCGACTCGCGTATTCATGCCTTGCTTGCACAGCTCCAAAATGTGATTTATCTCGCATGAGCAAGATAGCACACACGCACTGCGTAAAATGATCCATCGATCGCTTTTGGATAGGTCTGCACCAGGAAGGCAGATTTGCGCTTGTTAGATCATGTGAAAAAGGGGAACACTTTTATCGATCTACCAGCATTTTTAGAACAAATTAGAAATGTCATTAGATATGGAATAGATGGGAGATCCCCATGCAACATAAGGCCCTTAGTAGTGAAATCCAAACTGCAAACCAGCCTCATCCATTCGCCTGGGCTCCATAGTCTTGACATGATCTCACACACTGATCAAACCTTGTTGTCATCAAGGCCAACTAAGGAACTTGGTGGATACCTCTCACGGAATGGATTCTTCGTCGTCCGCAACCCATAGAGTGGATGTCGGGCAGACACACGTCAGCAGTTTCATTGATCGGACAAACAAAGCGGTCATCAATTCCGTTTTTAGGACTGAATCCAAACCAAGTTTGATTGACCAGTTTCTGTCTCCTCAAGGGTTGTCTCAAACTAAGTTATGGAGATTTCAAGAGCGAAACAGACGTACAAGTGCATGTGCGACTTCGTGATGGTGAGTTGAACCTTAACACCCGGTGACGAATGACTGCCCGCTACAATGCAATCGTCTTTGGTGTCAATCTTTTCTTATGTCATTGAACATTTGACTCGGTAGACGCGCATCACTCTAGACGGCATACTGTCTTCAGAAGACATACTGTCTTCAGAAGACATACCTATGCAAACTGCAACGTCAGGTCTACAATAAAAGCCATATTTTGATAAAGGCATAATCATTCACGGTCTATCACAATTTTATCACTGTTACAGTATCACAGTCAAATATTCGTTTGCATCAAAACGAAACTGAACCGAGAACGGCTTATTCCAGTCACAGTGATGGAACGAGCACAGACAGCGAAATATCAGATAACAGCTCAACGCGGAACTGTGCTGCATGTTACAGACTGATATCGCTAGTCTGATTCGTTTCCAGACCGAACTACTTCAAATTATGGCTGCCTAAAGATGCATTAATTACTCGGATTGCATACAATTACAGTTACGACGTGACAGGCTTTTTTCTTTCACCATTAAACACTTACGGATGAGGGGCTGTGTGTAGGTAGGCGTGTGTGTGCGTGTGTGTATGTGTGTGTGTGTGTGTGCGGAGGGCAAAGCGGGGTTCTCACTTCTCCCGAAGGCTTGTTTCTGTCTGTCGATTGTCATTTAGATTCTAACCCCGTTATCGAATTCAAAATGTTCGGCCTATCGCATGTAGATCAAAAAGTTTTCATTGATCGGAGATTGAAAGCCGAACGGTAACCGGCCTGTCTCAGATTCACTCCAACGCACACACACACACACAAACACACACACGACGACAGGGAAAGTAGCTAAAAGTATGAACAAGCATAATAAAGTTTTTTAAGGACTGACTAAATAGTTCATTTTACTTACCTGTTTTTTCTGCCCTCGGATACTCAAATGTTGACTCCATTAGGCCAGTTTTGCCCCTTTCACATGCGAATATGATGAATAATTTTTGTTTATTGTACAGAAAATTTGCATATCGGAATGTGAAACAGGGAGCGGTTTGTCAAATCTGTCAGCCCCGTATCCTCTATATTGTATTCTGTTTGCCTAATTAAACAGTAGTAGAAATTTTAACAAAAAAATCTAATCAACCTGACCCGAGGTCAACATTGTCGTCTCAATGCGTGTCGGACAATTAACCATCTCGTCCTGTCCTCGTTAAGACTGAAAACAAATAGGCTCCAGATAAGAAAAACTTCCCGACAGTGAAATATCATTAAAGACTAATATTGTATCGATTAAAAATTTGAATTAGGTTGAAAACATGAAAGAAAAGTTTTTATCTCGGCCAAGATAAAAAATTCCTTGAGTTGCATCGAAGAAGAGAAAATTTGTGCAAGAAATCACCCGTTTTTCTTGTAGCCCAACCACCTATGTTGATTTGATTTTTCGAAGTGTAAAGTGATGCCAATTACAATGATTCGAACTAGGGTGTGTGTAGGTAACGTGAAATCGAAAAGTCATTTATTCTTGCAATTCGAATCGCTTGTCTTCAGATTTAGCCCGGAATTCGATGCTTCAACTTCCTCAGCGACACCTGATGACTTGATGATAAAGAATCGTGTTTATCGGCCTGAAGCAAATCACTCGCCAGCATTTCCAGTTAGCTGCTTGTAAATCACATGATACAGTTCGGTACAGTTTTGATACCACCTGCCCACACAACCAGCCAATCAGGAATGTGGTGACTTACATTCGTGAAGCTCAAGCTTGCCTCAACTGCCATCGACAGGAATATATTCCACCAATTGGGATTCCACCTAGGTGGCATACTAGAGCATGATTTCTAAATGAATCTCAGTGTGACTCCGAGCTTTTATGGACTATTCATTACCCTCGGTCAGGCTTAGTTCAGTGCGTATAGGTGTTCCGTATCAAACACTGGTCCCAGCGACCGAATTATGTATTCCTGTTCCGAATACCAATTGTACATTACTCTATTATTGGCACCCATTGGTCTCGTTGTTCGTTAGCTAATGGGACCTGTCGTTGACGATCTGTCTTACCGCACTCCACTTTGCTCTGCCAGTCAGATGATTTAGTCGATACGATATCGCCGAATTACCCCAAATATTTACCCTGGTGCCGAATACGCTAACTCGACCTATCCATGGTTTGTCAAGACTTTTGAATGCGAAATCCTTAGCGGAAATTTTCCGTCTTATGAGCACATCTACTGGTACTAGTTACAATCACTGTCGTTTCCACTGCTGATGCTTCCTACTTGGAAATAACAGTCACCTTTGTTTTGCAAACTATTCATCAAAAAAACCGAGAAAGCAGGGATTATCTGAATTCAACTGAACAGAAGACGGGTGGAAGATAACGAAATTTGCACCAAGATTCTCGCTTCAAAACACTTCGATGGTCGATGGCAATGTCACCACATTACACCGCTTGGTTGATTCTCGTTGTTGACGATTGCTATTTCTGCGTATTTGCCAGAAGAAACGTCTATTCACTGGACCAGACTATAGTGATGGTAAGAAAAACAGAGTTAATCATCCCACCCTGACACCTGATGGTTGGTGGCGCACGAAAAACAATGGTAGATGTGGGCACCAAATCGTACGGTGTTCAGAGCGAACGCAATTAAATTAATGACTAACACATTTGAATCACAGATGTTCTCACTGGATTCGTGTCCCAGTTCGGGTCCAGGTGATTGTGAACTGTTGTTGATATCGAACGAGAATGAAACGGCTGCGCGATACTCCGGTGTGGTTTTCACTGGCCAATTGGATATTGACGCGCAGCGACTAACGATTCAAACTGGTTCCGTGACTTTCTCGACAGTGGTGATGTTTTGAGACATTCTTTGTTTTCGTCCCCCGTCCCCGTCCCCGTCTCCCCCCCCCCCAAGCCTTCGACCTTCAAGTGGATTGTGAAATCAACCGATCACATGATTTCCACACGTTTGCAGAACAGATACTACTTGCAAACGAGAGATATTCAACCGAACAGGGTAGAATTTTCCAAATGTAATGCACAACGGTAAACGTGATAAGCATTTTATACAACAGCTCTATTCAACATGGTGTGCAAACTTCGAATTCTATAACAAAAATCTTTGGTTTCTGTAATATTTACATAAAATTGTTTGATGAAGATTTCGGCCTCCACGTGACTAATATTCAACATTATATTCCCGAATTGATTAGAGAACTTGTACTGTTCATTCGTCTATTTCAACCTACCTGGTTAATACGAGAAATCGTGATCCTGGTTAGACTTATTGTGCCTTCATTCCTAAAACTGGTGCAGCCCAAATGACAAAGAATCATCAATGAATCATAGTTGTGGTTCTTCTGTGGACTCTTCGACGAAGGGCTTCCATGCACTACACTCCTGATGCTACTAATTAGATTTTGGTGAGACATACCAATTCCGAGTGTACACGTATAAGAATGTTAGGACAAGAGAGTACCGGGTGCACATACCTAAAGCGCGGAAATGACCACGAAGCCGGTCGTATTTCCTGGAGGAAACATCGTCCGTTCATCCAGATACTAGTTACGGCATATTTGGATCTTGTCCCAACTGATGCGCTAAGCATTGTGTGAACACTGCTTTGTTATGCAATGACATAAATAAACCAAGTAGTCGGATTTGCATTCCCCGAATTCATCGGGAAGTGATTAACCCCATCGACAATCCGCGAAACGATTTGGTGTTATCCAGGGGACGGATATGCCAGAAATTCAGTCGATATCTCATTTTAGCCACCGCCTGGATATCTAGACCAAGTCTCATTACCAGCCCGCCAGGGGGACCGAACTGGCGTTTAGCTGCAGCAATTTGATGTCTTTATTGTTAAAATTCCACTGGTGATCGGTGGGCTCGCCACTTTCTATCATCATAAAATCGGTAAATATGATATGCCACCCAACAATTTCAGTACGAAATTGTTTTTGCGACACAGGCCAAGAACCATACTCCAAAGTTATGTGTGATCTCATGAGACGTGCATCAAATTGGAAGAAATTCACGCCACTCCTGTTAACATGATGGTTCAATCGAGGTGGCGTATAACACGGAGTTTCTGTAGGAGAAAGTGTCCTTTATCTTATATAGCCTAGTTTATTCGAAATTTTCCCATAGTCATAATGCCACCTGTTTTCATGTGTTTAAAAATCTTTTCTTACTTTACTCATCCCAAATTAAACGAAACGGACGACTGTCAGAGAGAGAGAAGCAATTTCTTCAAAACCACTGTTGCTAAAAACGACCCGTTTGCGAGCGTTTTACGGGTTAACTTGCCATGCAGCCGACAACAAAATTAACCGGTCACCAAATTAATGTAGTAGGCATTTTCGGCTTCTGTGTAGAATAACTACATCCGCTGACTTATTGCGCGATTAATTCGCACTCGAAATCAGCTGATACTTGAATCATTTAAATATGTTCTCCCTATCGGAACAAGAGTGCATGAAATGTTGCGAATGGTGTGCCTTGCTATTTGCAAAAACAACTTCTAACGTAGATTTTCAATAGGAATATGGAAAACTTTATGTCCACTCCCGAACGTGATTGATTCCCAGTATGAAAGCGCCCGTTAGACAGCGCATTGGTTCAGTCTAGCAGATAAGATTGCTTCATTTGGTGTAAAATGCGAGATGTGCAAAGACGCAAAAAATTAAATTGAGCAAAGTTCTGTGATCAGTTCATCCTACCAGACGTTGTGGGGCCAAAAGTTTTCATTGTTCCTACCTCACTGATGTACTGCCGCGAAAACAAAGTGAACGACTAGTGCAACTCAACTGAATGACCTTGAGACAAGATCGGCTGTCATTTGAATCGAGATCCCTTCATAACAAAAGTTCTGTTCATGATCAATAGTGATTGGTTAATCCCAGTCAGTTTAAAATTAGTTTCCCCTAATAATTTTAGGTTCGTACTCATGCCATTGCATCACTATATGTTTGGAAAGAATTCACTTTAGGAAGGATTGGATTAGTCAGATAAAAACACGGATGGGGAAGGAATTTGTGGTGTCACATGCGCAACACGTTCTTGTGTATTCCGGTTATGCATGTAACACCACGAATCCCTTCCCCACCCATATTTTCATCTGACTAATCCAATCCTTCCCACATTGGTTTTTCCCAGTATATAGTGATGTAATGGTATGAGTACGAATCACTGAAAACGAGCTTGTTCGCCAACTTATGTCTTCTCAATGTGCTCAGTGGGAATTTTCAAGGAATTCTAGGTTCCCCCGTCTGAGCATGAATCCTTTTGTGGTCTTTTATCATTCAGAAAGATAAAGTGTCCAGCTGGACATGAACATCCGATCAAATCTAGAAACATGTCCTCACTAAAGGAGGTTATTCTCGCCAACTTCGTAATCTGGTTAGTATAATTTTCAAACCGAATATTACTCGTTGTACAAAGATTGTCCAGATGGTATGATTGACCTTGTGGAGACCGTTACATATTGATTATGAATAACAAGCAGTCCTGTTCTGTTTTTTTAGAAAGAGACCAAGGGCAAGAATCGAACCGGTTATTGCCATTTGTGGTCATCTCCGAATACGAATTAGTAATGTGCGATGCGCGATATTACGTTTATGACCTTTCATTGATTCCGATCTCGGTTAGTTTTGTTGATTTTTAAATTCGATTTGAAACAACGGACAGCGGCGCGAAACCGGAGTGAGAATAATTTGAACAGTGTAAGTACTTGGCACGGAAGTGATTTTGATGAATTTTGAGAGACTGTTCATCGCCCTGGGATTAAATCATTCATCATCTGATGTCCTGAATCGATTCAGGTCGAGGTAAAAAAAAATAAACTTCGAGAGCTTGGAATAAATTTTGCCTCTGCATGCATTTGAAAAATCTATCGGACGATTTGGGACAGGCAACTGGGTTTGTGACGATGAATAAAATTGAGACGGATAATTCATTTTTGAGATTCCAGGAAGTCGCCAGGTGGATGGTAAAGCCACCAGTTGCATACACGCACACAAACACGCACATATATACACATACATACGCATACATGTGCACATACGTACACAGGCAGATTGCTGGATTGCTGTGAACAGGGATGTTTCCACGTATCGTTCTTCAAGCGCGTTTGTATGTGCCCTGTTTCTGGGTTTAGGAGCATTTACCAAGTCTGATTTAAATTTCCTTATCGTGGTATCGAGAACCAATCCAATCTGGCTATGCATTGTTTGTTCAATGTACTCTCCAGTATTTCAGATTCGTATGAAATGTTCTGATTAGCTTAGTCACGTCCCACTGGAGGTTGTAGTTTGACGGTTTTTATCTCGTCTTGGATACTGACAGCACGTGATATAACATTCGAAATTCGCATTAGGTCTCCCACTGCTAACGACTATCAAAACGACATTACGTGACTTCGGAAAATGCGAAATCCAACAGTAACCAGGTCAATCAACTGCTTGAGACATTACGAGTCCATTAATATGGCTCATGACGAACAACAACTGTTCCGGCTTGGACAGTTGTCAGTGATTAAGAAAATCTGAAAAGATCGTATTTTATTGAACTGCAAACTTTATCGTCAGTAAAGCAATTCAAATTTTGATCCGATAGTAATCTAGAGCACCGTTGAAAAGTAAACCGAAATGCACCATGATAAATTCAGGTTGATCACGTTATCGAACAGAAGTAACCGGTGATTTCATCAGTCTGTATTCGCGTTGAAATTAACGTAAATGATTGGTTGGTTGATTACAGATCGATCATTCTAAATTGTGTTACTCACGTCTGAGCGCTTCTATTTGTCACCGTTGCACATACTACCTTTCTGAAATCCATGCTCAACTACACACACACGCACACGCCAGTCCACTGTACTTTCGGCCGATCGATAACTGAGTGCTCTCACTAGCCAGAATTGCAAAATACTATCCTGTAGATTGTGAGCAGGACTAAGCGGCGTTTGGATACCAGACCCCGTACATCTAATGAAAAAACACCCAAGTAATCAACACTAATGTTATTATTTCATTATATTCACCCCAAATTGGTAACGTGACTGGTGACATTTCCACGGGAAATGGGATTCCGTACCCAGTCTAAACGCGACAACAGTGAGGCGTTTCAAATCAGTCAACATGAACCGGCTGGCAATTAGAACCGATTCATTAATTACAACTGTACAAATGCAACACATTTACCTCGTGCGATATACTCCCAAATTAATTATAAAGGTGACTACGAAATGAGAGAATTCTGGCAGCAGAATTATGGCATTCGAATTACTAGGATTCTTTTAATCCCACAACAGAAAGGTGAACATTAGCACAAATAAGTGGGGCGGAAACGAGTGAAGATTCGTTTGTATACACACACACACACATCAGACACTGTTCGTGACAAGCCAAAACTAATTGAACTTAGCAAAATTTATTTTACAACGTCAACAATAAGACCACTGATTACAAATACATTCTAAATGCCAACTCCAACAGCTCAAATAGATGTTGACCGAAGCAACACGATTTTCATCGTTTTGTCGAATCTCGTGGCACACGAAATCACCGCATTCATCCTATGTCTTTTTCATCTTCAATCTTGTATCTTTTTACTTCCGTTTTTTAATGAAATAACAGAGTACATCATCTTTCAGGAAGGAGGCAGCGGCCGACAGAGGGCTGCCAAGTAGGGAAGTTGACCGGCGGTGGGGGGATTCGAGCCCGCGACCTTCACGTCCAAACGCCACGACCTTATCCCTTTGGCCACCACAGGCCAAGGAACTGCCGTTGTGTATGAGCAGAGTCAGCAATCCGTAAACCAACTATTCTTGCAAACGAACAAACGAAAGTCTCAAACTGTCCACACCAGTTGACTTCGGTCGGGAAGCCAGCAAAAATTCCGTCAATGGAGAGCTGTGCACAAATCGAAAGTACACGTGGTTCACAGGAACTTTAAATTATGAAGGACTGGTATGACAACTATTCATCAATCGCTCAGGGGACAGCAAAAATAATGAAGTACAAAATTGCAATGTTCTTTGAAGGTTACCCGCGCAAATAAACTGTAAACCATCCTTCTGTGTGTGTGTGTGTGTGTGTGTGTGTGTGTGTGGACACACTGTCCGAATCCATTTCACTGCGTTTCGCTCCGCTTCAGTGTTCATGCCTTGGTTGACATGCCTGGTGCCGCACATTTTCACGAGAGCATTTCAGTAAACGCGTCTCCTTTGTTGTGTCTGTTGGTGCACGGGTTTTCAGTTGGCAAACAGATAATGTGACGGTAGATTCAATCCAAAAAAGGGCATCATTCTAAGTGACCTATACAGTAGAACGGGCAATCAACGACTGTTTCGAAGTAGATCGCAAAGGAAATCGTCCGGGAACGCGATTCACTGTCAATCCCTATATGCGATGAATGCATCCGAACCACGCCACATGTGCAACAGCATACTGTGCTATAGATTCGGCACAATCAGAAAATGAAAGTCATTTTCCCAAGGTCTGTTTGTGTTTTCACCCGATTAGTTTGTCCGCAGAATCTGTGATAAGCGTATCCAGCCCAACTCATTGGTCTAACGACTTGCCGGGAATATTATGAACTCATCTAACAAGAAAGAGGCGTAGCGAGGTTTGGAAACGTTACTCGGTGTCATTTCCTCCTACTCTGCCCCGGCCGTAAAGGTCGCACTGGTCAGTCCCCGGGAGCTCCGTTGTTCTGCTGCTCATTTGGAGTCTTGTCCAATCCGTTCGCGCCAGGGAAGTTTGAGTTGCTCTGCGGTACTCGTTGTCTCCCCCTCAACCTAATAATCACGGAGTTAGTTTGAGTAAGATTCACATTTCGGGTGGCCTAGATTGCGTATAGACCTGGAAACATGGCATGCAAACTTTTGTGTCAATCATCAAAACTATGTCGTCCCTGTGCGGGGACGTCATGTAACTATGTTAACTGTTGGATTATTTTTTTACAAATCATGTTATCTCGGGCGGCGGAAGTATGTAAAAAGCAAAAACCAATATTTGTTATCAAAAGAGCTAAAATTTTGGTCACTAAACACTCGGGGAAATGTGTTCAACTAGTTATTTGCCTTTCCTCGAAAGTTTGGCAACTAAACGCACACATTTCAAATAACCATGGAGATTGAATAAATTTGAAACGAAAAGATTTTTATTGTGAATGATATAATATTAATAACACAGCGTTGTTGGTAGATGTAATGCGCCAACGTTTCGACTACCGTGGGTAGTCTTTCTCAAGGCAAGTTTTACAATCAAATGACTGAGGGAACGTTCACATGCCAACTGATGTTTAGTTGGCATGTGAACGTTCCCTCAGTCATTTGATTGTAAAACTTGCCTTGAGAAAGACTACCCACGGTAGTCGAAACGTTGGCGCATTACATCTACCAACAACGCTGTGTTAATAATATTATATCATTCACAATAAAAACCAATACATGGCGCATCGATTTTTCGATACACTCCTTACGTCGTTTGGTCCGGAAAAGATTTTTAACTTAACAAACTATTCGCCCTCGGGATTGGCCGATGACACAAAACGTCAATTCCAGTCTAGACCCATCAGTGTTTGGCGTTCTCTATTAAAAAGTTTTCATTCTATGCTAACCTTAATCTTTTTTTCATTCCAATCGATCTTTGATAGCTCCGCACAATCGGTCGAACAAAACAACGGCCAACGATTAAGGGAACTGGATTTTGTAAATTTTATTCCACGAAATTGCCTTGTTAGATAGAACCTCATTGATGAACTCACACACCGATATCAACGGGGACAGGCGTGTACAGGGGAACTGAAGCGCATACGGTTAATTTCACGCAAATTACACATCGTGAACCGAAATCGAATCAGCAAACCGTTGCTTACCGACTAGGTGTGTTGGACAAGTAAAATAGCCCCAAAACATACGTCATTCCACGATGGTGTGAATATGATGAGCATGAATGACATGCCTCGTCTTTTCACGTGTGGCCGTGGTCCTTATCTTTGTACACGCTTCATCATCAACTACTCTCCAAGTGCAACGCTTTTTTACAATTATCGTGTGAAAGCAGGCGTGGAAAAGCCGCACGATGGATATCGGAATTTAGTTGCCAAGCCTTTTGCGATTTCGTACATCAAAATTGTTGATTCTAACGTGAAGTAAATTTCATATCAAATACTTAACAATTTGTCCTAGTTTGCGAACAGGAAATTTGTCTTTCTCGGTGGTTTTAATGTAAATCCTATTTCCTTTCGTTACCCGGCTTCCAGCCAGTCGAGTCTATGGAAATTCAGCGATAGTTCACGTGAGTCACACACTTTGTGCTTCTTGCATGATAATCAGCCGTGGACTTACGGGAAGGGCCAAATCATCTTCATCCTTGGAACAACCAGATTCGTTGAAAATTCCTTTCCCCTCCTCTTTTCGATCCTTTTTCGATACCTAACTTTTCCCGTCCAACTTGCACGTAATGACACTGATTGTGGTCGCTGTTGATTTTCGGCTCGTTGTATTACCCTTCGTTGTCTCGTCCCTGTGCTCTTTAGTTGACAATACTTTGCGGACATTTGGTGCACTCACGGGTCACTTGACTAGGGGCGGCTTGTTTTGTTACGGTCCACTTTCGTTTTATCACTCACGTTGATCGACTGTAGACGTTCCGTTCGTTTACAGTGGTTTTTGGCTGTCACGCTCAGGCAAGTGTTGTTGGACCTGATCAAACATGCAGAATCTCTTATATTTGATTGAAACACGTGACAGGTATTTTCCATTTATTCTTTTCCATCGAGTGTTCATTTTTCGTGCACATTTTGACCTATTTTTGACTACCTTTTGGCTAGATAGTGACTGAGGCTCACTGTCAAATGTATGGCTCTTGTGTACATAATTTCAGACTCATGAATAGTACCGTAGAATCTGCGGAGCAATCTTGTTCGTTCTCGGGCTTCACATCAAATTGGGCTACGCGTTGCTTTGAGGTTTCTAATTGCTATCCAAAACTTGGGAAGTTCATTTTCTCGCGAATCGCCCTGTGAATTGCCGACTAACTTCACCCGGACCAAAACTCGAACGTTTGGGTGTTACAATCCTAAATATAATTTTTATTCAACATCAAGTATGACCTTGAAACCGAGGTTAGTTGTGTGGTATTTACTAACGGCTGATGTCGTTTCGTGAATGTGAGCCGCGCAGTTTGACAATTCAATTTCTCGGAACCTCAGTGTGGTGAACTATAGGCAAACGGTTAGACACCAGCAAACCCTGAATTGTTAGTCTGAACGAAGGTCAGCATTAGTTTGCCTGTAATTCACAATAAAAACTTTAAGCGAGAACTGGGTATGGATGCAATCAATCCACGATTTACAACGATATATATAAATATATATGAAAAAATCCGTGTACTATCGAAACCTTTGTGAAAAACGAAATCCAAGAGCCTTACCGCGTGCGTCAGCCCCTCTCTTCTGAATCATCCAATGCTCCCGAACTTCATTGCCGTTCTGTCTACGTATTTTGGTCCCCGATTGATCAAACTGTTGAACCTATTTTCTAGACATTTTAATAACCAAGCGTTTCTCAACGGGACGATGGAACGCGACATCTACCGTAAAGTCATTTGAGATTGACGTTACTTACAGTCCACTAATTTCTCACCATGCAGACGGGGATTAGTTCAAACTCGGAGTGCAGAAAATCTTTACCCAGAATCAAGTGCAACAAGAAGGAGAGTTCATGAAACGGACATTGTTAGTCAACGGTTATCCGGAAAATTTCCTCGAACAGCATCAGGGGACAGAGGAAGTCATGACAAAAGCCGGTCACCTCAGAAAAGAATCAAGTTTTATTGACTTACCATTTAACGGTGACCATTTGTTTAACCAAATTCATTCAAATCTTAAATTGGTCATCAGACATACGTATCCAGCAGCACAGTTGTTTCTGCTACAATCGACCAAGATGTTAAGCTTCCAGACTCTCTCAGGCCGTCTGGTTGATCCTAAAGTCTCACGCGTTGTCTCTCAGTTCATTTGCAATTGCGGCAGCGGATTTCTGCTTGGCTCAACGAATGTCAGAGCACATACCGAAATGGTTGTCGATATCAACGTCGCGATTAACGATTAAAGGAAAATCTCCAGCCTCTTCGACCACGAAGCACCTGGTCATACCAGGTAACAAAGTAAGCATAACCCAATCTTTCCAAGTACCAATGAGCAATGCAAACCCCAAATTGCCGATGTTCAGAGAGACCATGCCTGTCAGCTTGCATTAGCCAGCGCTTTGTGCCCAACCCGCACGATCTTCTTCCACATGTCACTTCACTTTGTCGGTAATCGTATATGAGGAACCTGCTGTCTAGTTCAATCCACTGTGTTCCTCATAGTCCATCGTGTAAACCTTATGATGTTTTGCGTTTACGATCGAAAAGATTAAACGAAATGATTACATCTCTTTACATATGTCTTCCTTCTCTCCTAAAAAACGAATCATAAGGATAACCTGGAGGTGCTGCCCCGAATCTTTGATCGAAAGACCCGATCCGCGAGACAACAAAACGAAACCTGGTGTTAACACGCCGGTCACTGGTAGTTTAGTCACCGCTCATTTTGATCAATTTAGATCGATGGTCCAACCAGCCTAAAAGTATCTCACAGAGCAGTCGATTGGAAAATTCGGTCCTTTTTCTTTAGCTAACCTAGTGTTTTATAAAGAAACAAAGAGTTGCATCCGTAGAAAATACCGATTTAATTCTTCACCCAAATGCACCGGGAGTAGAAGTGTGGTGCGCGAACCCCATCGATTATCAGCAACCGTAAACCAAGCGTTGGGGACGTCATAAGTCAGAGGGTTCTGTTCGGAACTTGGTTTACTTTGCTGCAGGGTGCACTTTTTGTAAAGATCTGTGGATGGCTCCTAAAATTATCGAACTTGTCTGACGGTTTGACATCCGTCAGTTTGGTTCATTTGGTCGAGGACCAAATGATTTCTAGTCATGGTGATATACGTCAAAAGCAGTTTATACATGAATCTTCGAGAATAAGGCGATTTAGATTGGACTGTTTCACCATTGTTTTCTTTATTATTATATGTTAAAATACTACTGTTTGTATAGTGGCGTTATCACGGTTGAGGCTATTGGGTAGGAGCAAAATGAGTTGATTTCGTGCATACCTAATCCCGGTATGAAATTAGCACACACGAATAATCGTTCTGCAGAGTTGACACTGTCGGCCGATGAAAGGCGCAAATGCCGGAAATTCTGTTATCGTTGTTATCGACCTTCTTATCCTCATGCTTAAAAGTCACTAGTAGCATCAGCTTGAACAAAACCGGTGAATACTGAATAGTGTGGCTCGGATCAATGACGTCTCTAGTTCGACATTGGGCGGCAACGCCCACTGTTCTGATAAAAATTGCCAAAACTTTTCACCTTAGTTAGCAAGTTTTAAATGATCTTGTTTTAAGAAATAAAATCTTAGATCCTTTCAAACGAAAAAAGTCGAAGAAAATTCTCTTACAAAGCGTGAAATGATTTTTACGCGTTCGTTCTCACGTTTAATAGGGGGTATTTGAATTGAGAACACCAAAACATTCCGGATAGACATCCGACAAAATCACGTGACTTGGTCGAGGCACGTAAACACGAACCGTCGGTTGTATGGATTTTAAATTTCAATTTGACACCAAGCGAGAATGCACACTGTGCAAAGATGCTTTGATTTTTTTTCCCGCCACACTTAACAAATTGGCTTTTCTGATTAAACGGGTGAGTCATAGAGAGTCTTGATCAAGCACAGAACTAAGGAAAAAGCATACCAAATTTATTCTTTATTAACAGCAAAGTAGAAATGGGTGGTAGATTTTCGATTTTTCGATCACAGCTGGTAACCTTTTTAATTTTACAGCAGGATGATAGATTTTCGTTAGTAAAATGTCACTTGATGGGCTGAGTTCACTAAACACTACCAGTCGAACACTGTTTCAATACACCGACTTCAGAAAAGAGGCTTCATAATCGTGGCAGCTGAAACGTTTCACGAGCGTTTCCAACGTATTGGTTTCCATCCCGTTTGTACACTTGGTATCATCGAGTGTTGTTCCACAAGTAAATTACTTTGGGAAATGCTTACGAGTAGCATGGCAAGAGACGCCACGTCAAGGACTGCCCAGGTTTGTTGAAGATACAAAGCTTAATTGATTTACGTCCGACAGTCAAGCCGCAGGGTAAACACGCTCCACTGCATGTCTACGTCGTGTGCGTGACGTTGTTTCTGGTGCCTTTAGTAGACAATTGATTGGTTATCGCAGTCCAGTTGTGCACTGACATTTCTAGAGCCGACGAATACAAAGGATTTTGTATTGAAGTTTTTCGCGACTTTGCATGCGTCTCTGCGTTCATTGTTGCCCTCAAGCTGTCATTCTTGTGATTTTTTCAATACCTCTTCGATGTTTTCCTTCAATGCCCAGGTATTGTACCTCCGATCAAAAAGTACATGGTTCAGTCGCTCCCGTTTCTCGTCACAGTGATTCACAGCACAGTGTACAAAATAATTTTAAGGTCACTCACTTTCGTTCAATTTTTTCCCACACACCACTGCCCTCGTTTTTCCTGGAACGTGGATATTTTGAACACTTGTCACGTGACACTGTCAATTATCATAGATCCACAAGACCAACTAAATAAGCCTGGATCGAACTTTGACTGCTCAACATAACATTCGAAAGGAAAGCAGAAGACCTTTATGGACAGCCCAAATTGATGATCATAAGATGCGTATTCACCTAGGGGAATTCACCGCTTTTCATCCGCGATCTGTAAAATTAAGCTTCTTTTACCCATCTATAACTATTGATTCCAGGTTTGGTGACTTCTATCTTGGCTGTTTTTCAGTCTGGTTTTCTTTTCACTTTGTCCTTTGTGTGGATAAACATGATCGTCTTATATGCGCCTATCGGGATGCCGGATGAGGACAGTGGTTAAACCTTACAGGATAGCTTCCTGGCTCATCGATCTTGACGTGAAACCATAAAACCAGAGGTGTAATGAAAAAGGCGCTAATTAATCTGCATGACGAGTATTCATAGCACCTTCCATACTGACACCACGATTAATGACACCAGGGGGTTCTCAACTCGGATTTCAGCATTAGGAGGATAAAGAAATTATTCCATCTTGGCTGATGTTCCGTCCAATGAATTCGAATGCTCGGTAATCAAAAGAACTGGCGACTTGGAATGATTGTTCATAGAAAGTAACATTCAACCATGAAAGAACAACTAGGACGGTCTGTATGATTTGGTATTCTGCCAGTATGAATTAGGGAACGAGGAAGGAATGAACGGAACGTGAACTGGCAAGTTGCACCTGACGATTTATCACAGGAATTGAGATAATCGATATTTTGACCGTGCAGAATTCAACCTTTGCGCCGTTACCATGCTGTAGGTAAGTGATTATGACCTGTACATATGTAGTATGAAAGAGTAAAATGAAATGTTCGTATCCGTCATCTGCTTCTTCTGCAGTGTAGACCGGGAAAATCATGTCAACGCAGACTCGTCACCTGGTCATACTGATTTGCGAGGGTGGGCTGTGTAAGACCAGTGGACGTTGACTCGTCATATTCATAACCTTGATCAAATGTCAACACAACTGCAGCATCATCGTCCTGATTGTGCCACTTAATAAACTGAGTAAAAAAATGCCAAATTAGACAGCGGACTAATCGTTCATTGAATGTGTGTGAAACAAAAAAATCAATAAAAAGCGGTTTGTTTTGGTCTGAGACAAAAAGTTGGTCTGTACGACCTGGTTTTTGGCACCAGATTTAGTGAAGGCTGGCAAATCGAAAGTTAGAAATATCACTGTTTGGCGGATTGATATCGGCTAAAGTCTTTTCACTTTGAACGTTTCACAACCGGTGCTTCATCCCGTTTGGAAATATCACTGCTCATCCCTGTGCATCTTCTGAATGCGCGGCCAGCTAGTCTCCTGGAGCAAATTGAGATATCTCAAATTGGTCTCAAGGAGACCGAAAAGAAATATATAATTACGACAATCAAACCAATGACAAACAGAACCACAAGGTATCGCCTTTAATGTTCCCACTGTGCCTTACTGTCAGTTGCCTGGCCGTATCTAAAGCACCGATTAACTAAGTCAGTTCTTTAACGTACACCTTGATTACCCGAAATAATCTTATATGGAAACTGATTGTCATTTGAACGCTACTCTATCACCCCCGAAAATTTCCATTCAGGAACCACTATCGTGGACAGAATGGATCAATTTTGAAATAAAGCGCTCCTATTGGGCACCTCTCTCAAAGTGAGATAAGTGCATCATTTCGAATTCTCCGTCTCACCAGCTGCATCGTAGAAACCGATTTCCCGTGACAACGACTGAACTTTTCGATGACTCTTCTCGCGCGACTGGTTGGCCATGGTCTCTGCTTTTTCAAGATACTTCTCGTCGATATTGTGAGCAGTCCTCTTGCGTAGCTCATGCACAATCACGTGTCAGTCCGGCTGGCGTATAAAGGTGAAATCACAGTCCTAGGTACGGTTGCATTTTACTTGTACCATCAGTCCTTTGTACAGTTCTAGAATCTTAGGCATTTCCTGAAATCATCTGCGTTAATTCAGCCATCGATTCAAACGGTTAAATCTTTGAAAAGGGCAAAGCGGTATGGCAGCTGTCAGCTACCCGTTCCCAGATAACATAAATGACATCCCAATGTAATGGTAGATGCAAGCCCCAAGCCACTATCGACCACCGCTCGGAAGCCCGGGGAGCCCAGGTTCCGGGATCCATGGTTCTAGAACATGGGCTGGTCCCCAAATCGCATAAGGTCCCATTAGGTCATGTTTCGTAACCATCTGGGAGACAGGTTACCGTCTAAAAATAAATTGCTCGGTGGACCGGACATTCGAATTCGGAGGGATAGTGCATAATCCGCTTGATCACCGCCGGCCCGGGACATTGTTTTGTTTTCCTTTTGAATTGTTCGTATAATGTCTGAGAGAATCGAATATCAATTCCACACCCCGGTGTGATCGAATTACCACGAACGAGGCACGATCAATCAGACCGTGGCGGTGTGAGAAATGATGCCTTTTCAAGTCTTTAAACTTACATTTGTGCATAGTTAATATCTCATTGTTACTATCACGTCACTCATTCTGGGGATTGGCTAACCCGTTTTCCATTACAGTCGTGCGTAGTTCGATTCAAACTGAACACGCGTACCTTCTAGTATTGTGCAAAATTTACGCAGACGAATTAG
This sequence comes from Fasciolopsis buskii, assembly GCA_008360955.1. NCBI lineage: Eukaryota > Metazoa > Platyhelminthes > Trematoda > Plagiorchiida > Fasciolidae > Fasciolopsis > Fasciolopsis buskii. The sequence goes on from LUCM01006560.1 coordinate 117,316, forward strand.
ATTGGCCTTTTCTCCGAATTAGCAGATTGGATTCACTTTTCCTAATTGAGACCAGACTGATCGGTCATCGCTGGTAACTCGGTAAAGGTTATTTTTGCTTTGCTTAATACCTTACTTCGGATTGATACGGATGACAGTTTATTCACTCACGTACTACCGAGATTCATTTCATTTTTCATTCCTCACTGTTGAGATAGTTAGAGTTTTGTCCTTACTGATGCTAATGACTTTGAGATTTCCAATTTATTCTTTCCGTAGTCAATTTTCAATAGAACTATAAAAGAAAATCAGGACCGTTTTCAGGTGATCCGGATAGCGAGGGAGGGGGGTAACTGATTGATGTAGCCCAGCCACGGTGTTCAATTTTTCCAAGTTTTGCATCACTTTAAGAAGCCAATATTTGTGGTTCTATCTAACTTTTGGTTCATTTAGGTATAGATCAATCACTATTCTTCCGTACTACATGATCGATAAACGGTCATGTGGGGAGACGAGTAACGAAAGTGTTCATTTTGCTACCGTTTTCTTTTGGTTTGAATTCATTCTATGACTGATTCGTAAACCGGACTTCTCAGGCTTGATTACGGTGTAATTCAATTTCCACGCCATTTTCCAGGTTACGTGAAATTAGCATCAGAGTTGTCGGATCTACGTCAAAAATACTCCGAATAGGGTGAGAACATGTTTGTCGTCGAAAGCGCTTATCAACTCGCAGGATATAGACCAATACAATGCACTATTATTAATGAGTATACGTCAACATGCCCGTTTCCAATCCAAGTGACCGATATATCAATTCGATAGACACTCTCAAGTGTCTCCATATAATTTTCGACAGTTCCTAAGTAGAACCGAGCTAATTTGGTAAATGGCATGGTAATTTGTTCTGTGCCGGCACTTTTGATATTTCGAGTATAGCTTTATTAGCCTCACTAGTGGTAATAGCAGTAGTAGTAGTAGCAGTAGCAGTAGCAGTAGCAGTAGCAGTAGCAGTAGCGGTAGTAGTAGTAGTAGTAGTAGTAGTAGTAGTAGTAGTAATAGTAGTAGTAGTAGTAGTGGCAACAGTAATGGTGGTGTGATAGTCCGTAAGACCTGGGTGGAATAGACCATAAGTTTGTTCGGTGCCATAATCGATTTCAAATAACACACAAACCATTTTATCACGACAAATATTATCATTTGGCGCATTGTAAGTAGCAACTCGTCATCTTCATGCAGGATCATCCTGTTGCAAGTTTTACTAAAATTTTCAAGTTTCTGTTGCTTTTTGGTGCCTCGGAACTGAGATTTCGCTGCATTCCATTGCTTTTCATATCTAAGCCCCTCGAGCGAGCGTTTGAGAAATGCTCAGCGACTAAATTAATACAAACCGAAACAAGGGCGGATCCAAACTACTACGGTACTATTTGGAACAAGGTATTTACGCATATGTGTACGATAATCGAATCACAACAGTTTTACTCCAACTTCTGACAATAAATCACGACAACGACAAAGCGCATCAAACAGAGTTAACCAACGACAAACTCGCGCCCGTGGCAATGGCAAGAGTCCAGGTTATGTTAACGATACAATTAAATAGATGCATTAAAACAAAAAAACGAGATGTGTTCCAGAGCAGACAGTTAGTAATGGCTGGATGGTACGTAGAAGAGGAAATGTCGATGTTTGGTTCGATTTACTCTTCGGAACTGTTTACACCATTTCTAAATTGCACTTTGGCCTCTGACGTTGGATTCAATTGCAAACAGATCTTATGAAATCCTTTTCCACTCCACCGCAATGATAGTGGGACCCGGTGTGTTCATTTTGCTCCAATCGTTTCATTTAGAGGACTATTTAGAACGACGTCATTTTTTGTTTTCATTTGGTCACGTGGCTGACGTCAAATTTTTATGGAACATTTCGAGGAAGCAAAAGAAGTCGTGGATATGGGGTCAGATTGGAGTTGACAATCCTTCAAGCAACAACAGAGGTCAGATCTCGAAAGTTTAGCAGAAAACGCTATGAGACTCGGAGATGACTAATTGGGCAAGTTACCGCTAAGAAGGCGCCGATTGGTACATTTTAATTCTAAGAGTAACGACACATTTCTGGTTCTATGTATGATGAAGTGTGCAAGTTCTGTTTCCCTGAGCATGTGTAACTTTTGTTACGGTCCGCAGCGCAGCTGAAAACCCGTGTGCTTTGACACTTCCATGTGAGATTCGTCTGCACTCTGACAGCGGCATTGATAAAAAGTTCTCGTTGACCATCAGAGGCGCTCATCCGCAGAGGGATATGAATCCCACGATTCTACCCTCCGCAGTGGTGTTCTTTTTTCTTTGTTTCGTTCCAAAATGGCTCCAACTCAAACAGTTGCACGCGGATCCTAATTGATCGGGCGACTGTTTGCACTAACTGATTTGATCAGAAAAGCAACTAATTAAGCATATCCTTGTTGACTGGACTGTTCCATAACATGATTTGGGAATCACTTACTCCACTTTAGCAGCCAACTTGGCAACCGAAGGTGCCAAAATGTCAAACAAAAAAATAACTTTTGTTCGCAGGACCAACACGTGAGTGTATCTAGGCCAACTTCCGCTTGGCTGTGATCACGTTGCAGCACTCGGAAAGTGTATAATTGTTTATTCGATACTCGGTGTAAGAACGTGTGAAAACTCACACAATTAGGTTGGACGAAAGTCAAAAAACAGCAAAAAAACCGCGAAAAGGGCAATGGGATCAAATCTCATCGAGTGAGAACCCAGTCTGCAAATGCCCACGGTCAGCTGACTAAATAATTTCATGTGATCTCTTTGCATGGGAATAATTAATGTTTGTTGGAGCGATCGATAATATCCTGGTGAACAGAACATTTGCGAATTGTCGGGAAGACTTTGAAGCCCGTATTCGATTCTAAAGAGCTATTTCGAAACCACGCATTTCAATTTGTTCAAACTTTTTCATGGGTGCTGAAAAAAGATCATGACAAATCACAAACAACAAGACTCATTTTCACAAAAAAAGTCATGTAATGATTATCAGTATCTGTTTGACTCGATTAGATGAGGTTTGTGATTGCCTTAGGAATAAACAAGGCTGTCTGGTCCACACGTGCACGAAGCCGGGCAATCGTCAATTCTCGTGCTAGCGCGTTTTTATCACAAACTCCAATTCAAGTCGGCCATTCGGATGGATGGACCATCAAAGTTTCCGATTTGAAAGAAAGTGTAGAGTCCAAACCGAAAACAAAAACTAGCCCAATTACAAAATTCATAAAATCCATTACGTAGAGTGCACGAACGGTTTAGGTGCACACACACACACACACACACACATACAAACAAACATCAACTATTGCTTTTAGTCCTATACACCTCCACCTTTGCTATCGACGAGGCCTCTGGATTAGCCACTGATATTTTCTCCTCCGCCAAAAGATGTCATCCAGAAAAATTCCGTCGAATCTTACCCCTATATTTGAAAGTTGATGTTGGTCTTGGTTTGTCGAGCCAGAATAGTCCAAATACACTCCTTCTTTTTCAGCTAGGCAGAATGGTCTGCTCCATGATCAAAGATTCCATAACGGGGATCTTAGTCGAAGATACTCAGTCAGCCACTATTCCAATCCCAGTGGGCACTACCGTACTTTGGCGCCAGCAACTCAATTTGCTTTCATTACCTTTCCCAATTCCATTGGCATTCGTGCGAGAAGGCAAATAGTACTTCAGGAAATAGTCTATGGTCAGTAAATGGCTATTGAATGGGGAATTGATCAGCGGTGATAGGGGTGCGATTAGCAACTCGCTAGTTCACAAGTCACGAGATCCACAGCTTGATCACTACCGGCTCCAGACGCGGATGGTATGATGACCATGGCGAGTTGGACCAAGGATCGTCACATGTTCCAGTCGGCCTGAATGCACGATCGAGTCTCTGGTTGATGCCAGGAGGTTTATGGTCACCTCGATTTTCTGGTACAATTGCCTCTAAACAAGCTATTTCTACCGAGCACGTTCTTTGATATTGTCTAGGACTTCCAGCCCAAGGGGGCATTCGATGAAATCGATGATGTTCTGCACGCTGACCAAGTGGATGGTGCATAAGTTGCCACAAAATCCATTTCATTTATCGATTCGCAAAAAATAAATCTAATTGCCTATCCGCTTCGTATTCATTATCCTCATAACCGTTTCGACGAGCTAGTATTTACCAAATATCCGATCAGAATATAACTCGCACATGGCAAAAACTGACAGCAGCGCTAAGCTTTTCCCATGGTTATTTGAAATTTTCTGTGTAAACAAAGTGAGTGTAGAACGCGATTTCCAGTGCGCTTGTGGAAATTTTGGTCTATCCATTCAGGACTAGGTGGAAAATAGGGTGACGTGAACGTGAACCCAGTGGGGCCTGCAATCCAACGTGAATTAGAACATCACTGATCCGCTCAAACAGACGGCTACCTGAAGGATGTTTACCGTTTGTACACAAACGCACACAAACACACACACACACACACACGATCACCGTTGCTTAGAACGCATTGTTGTTTGGTTAGGCAACTTGTTTACCTTAAAGAAAATGCTGTAGCCAGTTTCCGCCCTAATTGGAATTCGAAAGTTTCGCAGCTTCGTTGACGACGATAAAGGAGAATATTCAGTGTTTTAATCGATTACATTTTTGTTATGAATGGTATAGCGTTAATAAAACCACGCCGTCGATAGATGTAATTCACCAACGTTTCGACAACCGTGGGTAGCCTTTCTCAAGGCAAGTTTTATATTTTTGATTCATATACGGCTAGTCTGATCGTGATTCCGCTGAACAAGACAGACTCCATAGACGCGTTTCACATTGATGGCTGCATACAGATTAGATAGTTCAAATGGTTACAACACTGAGCAATAAAACTTAGCAACTAAAAAGTTACGATCGGACAAATATACTGATTTCGGATTGGCTTTGAACTGAGAAACAAATAGTCCATTTTCTGCAGAATCGAACTTACAAAACTCAAAATGCAGAGCTGTTTCTGATCCGACAAGCCCGTTTTCTATTCGCTTGAGGGCTGTTGACTGTGGTACTCAGAAATAATGGCTTCCACTCAGTTGCACTGGTTCATTCGGGAAGGATACGGAACTGACGCGAATTCTGACAGACTAACAACAGTTATTCGTTAGGTTCTAAAGTGAATGGGTTTAAGTAAAAACATTACTAAATTATATTGTATATATCAACTAATGATACTGCCTAGTTCGTCACCAGCCACACACAAGAGAGGAAGAATATGCAAGCTTCACCAATACGTGTCAGGTTTACGAACTTCTCTACGAGTACACTGGGTTATCTAGTACATGCAGATCTCGAATAGAATAGTTGATTTGTTCATTGTATTGCACAGCTTGTGATTCCTCACACGGGGTCATAACTGACGACTGGGCCCAGAACAAAAAAAAAGAATTAGTTTTGATAGGTTACATTGCCAGGGGCGGATCGATCCAATTAGATTCGTGAAAATTAACTGCGCACGAAACTTTCCCAATTCATTTCTGCACCTTTCCCTTTTTTGTGAACCTTAGACTCATCCTCGAAAACTACCTTTCAGTTTAATCTTGTGAAAAGTTTAGCACTTTTTGAAGTTGTGAGTAAATTGTCACTACACCAAAAGCTTGATTGTAACAAAACCAATCCACGATTTTTGTTGATGAAACACTGTCATTTTTTTTCACACATCTAGTTTCAGTGCAAAATTTGAAACATTGAAAATGGAATTCCAGCTCCGTCTTCTTTCGCATTGTTAGAAATAAAATTGTACAAGTGCTTAGCACATTGTTTTATTTGTTTTCGTCCTTCATTGTCACTATTTTACATTAGCCTCCTAGCGAACAATCGATATTTATCCGGACTGTTTGAATTGGCCCTTAGTTGTGTAGTCACGTGCCCCTACGGTGTACTTTGCATTTGAATTGAACGTGTAAGCATAGATAGATAGGTTCTCAAGGCCACTATTGTTCTGGGCCATTAGCTTTCACTTTTAACTCTTATGAATATGAATAATAGGCACTGGCCGCAGACTCTCAGGATCAATGCGGTCAGTTGGCAAAAGCACTCAGCCATTGAAAAACAAACGTCAACGAGTGTTAGACATGTAATCATGACACCAAACAGCAACTGAAATGAGCTGCTTCATGTTGCGTTAATTTTAAGCAGTTAGTTTGAAACCACCGCAGATGACTTTGAGACTATAATGCTTGGTTCATAGTAGTTCACACCAGAGTCGAGTCTTGGGTAGAGCTCGGTGGATGCGCGCGAGAAAAGATTCAGTTGTGGTCTTTCGTGAAGACAAAGTAAAATTTGTGCCATCCCCAGGGAAGTTTAACCCGCCCGGTACAAAACATGACTTTTTCGGTACTGCTTCACAGATGCTGACTGGTATGGTGTAGGGTAAATTCATGGGAACATGACAAGTGCATGCATACGAACCACCTCAAACACATTTCACTCTTCTCTCCAGAACCATTTCTTTCATATTTATTCAAACTTGTCATGTTATTCTTATTCTGTTTTTGCAATCATTCTGACAAATCTTCCGGTTTTTCTCTTTCCCAAATCCAGCCTGTCACCCCGAATTTGCGCCATCTCGACGGGTTGTATACTGTGACCCCGGATTCCACCAAACTTCCACGCAGGTAAACTACTCCATTCTGCTTAACTAATCTTATTGTCCATTAGTATGCTTTGCTTGACTGTTTCTCATCGCTTTCATGCAATGTTATCCGATGAACGTTAATGGGAGTAGTGAACAATTACTTCGAAAATGAGACTCTATTTTCCTCGCTATCCTCCAACGCATCAGTTTCACCTTGTTAAAGATTTTTTGTCTCCAGCATGTCACCTTGACCAGCTTGGTTTTGTCTCAGTTTCCATTGGAAAAAATGCAACTTGCAATGCAATTTTCTAACATTTATTTTAACATCGGGTACTCGCAAGAATTGGGAAATTGTTACAAATTCGAATTTCATGTGAATCTCAAATTTGGACAGGTTCAACGAAACAAAAAAGCACGTTCTGTCGCTCTAGCTTTGAGGAAAACAAATAGCCCAAGGTGTTGAGTTTTTGTAAAATTCCAAACTTGAAAGGTAAAGAGAGCGAACGAGAAAGGGGAAAAACAGTCTCCACGCCAACCACCTCACACTTCAGAGTAGAAGTGAAGATCTCTTTGTCAACCGTATCACCTGCTTTGATAGGAGGTCAGATATTCAAATGAAATTATCTTGCCCCGTAACCTAGCAGGAAAGGGTCCAATTGTCGTTCGGATTCCAGTGAGTGTTGTTCATTTCTACCACAGCGCTTTTACTTGGTGTCCCAGGATAAATGATAGATTAGAAAAACTGTCCTGTATTCAGTTCGCAAAAAAGAGTACACTGATCCCGTTATTGAATTTTTAACCGTTTGATCCTACCTAGGGCTAAATTCCTTTTTGATTCACAATCGCCAATTGGCGAGGAAAGAATTGTCCACGAGTAAAAGCAGGAGCACTATGTTATAACAGCTGGTCATCATACAGTGACGAGCAACACATTGTAAGTATCGATTTTCCTAATTGTGTAGCATCACTCAGTATTCGGTCCAACCGTTTGTGAAGAAAGAACTTAATTTAATGTTCTCGCCAGTGTGCCTTGTTTAATAGTCAATACAAATGCGTGGTTCCTACTAGTGTTTTCGTCATCATGACTATTTGACTCACTTGATCTGTCGCTTTCCTCTACTGTTGTCACGATGTCTTTTTCTATGAGAAGTTCTAACTCCCGTCCAAACCGTCCTCTGACCACGTATGGAACAAACCTTATCGGTAGTACCATGGTTTCGGTGATGTTCTACGTAACCGGTGCTGGAAACTCGCCCACCTTCTCACCGAAGACGGAGAAGTATCCCTTTTCGAATAATATTCAAATTTATGAGAAATCTGGTGAACACTCGGATAGAACAAAATCAAATTAGTGTTCCACCGACTCACAACCGAGAATGAGGACATAACGATAATCGCGAATTTTATGACTGGAAATTGACTATTTTTAGGATTGGTCTCCTACTGGATATAATTTGACATCGTCCCGCATAACTGGTCTTGTCCCTATTGGTCTGCATGTAATGTTCGGCAAAGCATTCACAGACGCGACAACTACCGATGCCCCTGGTATTTGGCTTGAATTCGATTTCTTCCCCGTTCACCAACATTTTAGTTGAAGCATTCTTTCCTTTCACCGAAATCTGCACTCCGTTTGCTCCCTTTCGGTCAAATGAGTTTCAACATCTGATCATCTCTGCGGTGGTGAGACACTTAGATGAAAAGTGAATGTGATTCTTGCAAATACCATGTTTTTCCCCCAAGCAGGACAATTTCCTCTCCCTGTGGCCTGTATTCCATCACTAAATCGACATTTTGTGTTCGAGTGCAGGCTTTGATCACAGACTTTCCTGTAAAGGCCACACGTTTCCGAAGCACCCAAGGTTGTCGCGCGTTTTTTTTCTGCTTCCTCCTTGTCTCGGCGAATGTCGATGCTCTGCAAGTTAGTCAGCTTCGGAATCTTCAACAGCCGTTTTGCCGCAATGCAGTTGTGTAGTCCGGTGCCAGTTCGATCACGCACAAGATACTTTTCTGCAAGCAGTTACGAAAATTACAGCTTAGTAAAGAAGACCTCTCAGACGGCAAAAATAATTCCAATGATTCACCAGTTAATTGGGTTCGATGGTTAAAAGTAAAACTTTTGTACGTCTCGTTGCGCTCTGTGACGCATCTCCGTTCCAGTTTTAACATCACCGTCAAACCAGCCCGGAAAGAAATGCTTTTAGTGACATAAAGTTCTGGTGGCTCGACGGTGTGACGCAATAATGCTGACTAGATGGTGTTCGATGAGAGTGCCATTGCTGACAGCATCCGGCGATCATCATACTGTGTTCCCCACCGCCTCCAATTACCAACTAGTCTTCCCGTCTAGTCCATCAAATAGGCTGGAAGCTGAATCATCAGGAGATTGCACAGCTACATCTCGGACAGAGCCATTTTCCGGTAAGTTTCTGTTGTCACCATGTCAAAAGTCGGTTCGTCATGGAATGTAGTTAGTTTATTCCTTCATTGCGGTGGCCCAACGGGTACAGTTGCGGGGTTTGAACGCTGTGGTCGCGGGTTCGAATCCTCCCACCGCCGGTCAGTTTCCTCACTTGGCAACCCTCTGCTGACCGCTACCCTCTTCCTGAAAATCTATGAGCATTGTTATTTCATTAGAAAAGGAAGCAAAAGATAAAATAAAAAATTGTGGTCATTGTTTAACAGACAGTTTTTTATAGCAAGAAGCCGGATTTAAATGTGTCAAATAGAAGTCTCTTATGAACCAGTCACAGGACAGTATTGATGCAGTAGGAGAAACTGACATCCAATACATCCTTCGGGTACACATCTTACCAAATTGCGTTCTTATTCCTACGTGGGCCCCGGTATAATAAACCGTGAGAAATAGCAGACCAGGAAACTCATCTACTGGTAGTAGTAGTAGTAGTAGTAGTAGTAGTAGTAGTAGTAGTAGTAGTAGTAGTAGTGGGAGATCAGAAAATAAGTTCGGCATGCTGTTTAGGCCTACGTGTTCTCCACAATTAGCTGCCTTCAACGTTTGCATGTTGAACCAAATAGATTTATAAGCTGCTTGAAATAAAATTGTTGGAAATTTCAATGTATATGTAGCCCTATGTCTGAGAAAAGCCTACAGGGATCCATCTCTCAAAAAGCTGTTCCTAATCCAGATTCAACCTGCTTTCCACTTTCCTGTCTGTGCGTCATTTGATCCGATTTCCAGTGCTCGTGGTCATGTTGGTGCCAGGATCTCTGCGGGCACCAGAGCTGATCTTGGATTGTCAGATTGGATCCCAGACAAAAGTCATTTGCGTGCAGTTCGGTTGGACGGTTCTGTACGTGTGAATAGCAGTTCATTGAAGCGTCACTGTTCGCCGCGTCCGTCTATGGGCCCACCAACTGCAGCTACTTTGACGGAAAAGACGAATTCCACCAGGGGTTATCTGAACCACTGCGAAGTGTGCATTCAACAGATGTTATGGTCGTTGCTGGTGACTTTAACACCCAGGTGGGTACTTAACGGAGACGCAATGCCACATCAGCGGCCGATTTTCTGTCCCAGCCGATCGAACCTACAACAGAAATCGTCTCATCCAAGTTTGCTCTGACCACAGACTGTTTTCGGCTAACACCAGTTTTGGGCATAAAAAGAGATGGGCTAACCTGCCACTCTCTTTTGCCGTTCACATCTTTGGACTCTGGCTGATCACATTACAATCGGTCACCGGTGACGTGGATCAGTCGAGGATTGCCGACCATTCTGGTCCAGGCCCATGGACTCAGGTCATGCTAAGGTCTGTGTTGTTTGTGGTCTCCGCCTAGCCTACGATTACCCCAGCACGAAAGATCACCTGCCTTACAGTTTTATTGCATGTTCCAAGCATGAATTTGGTGGAACATGCATACCCTCGGACCGCCAGGGCTTCTACACTGGGAGAACCGATAGCCATGAGCATGGAACTTGGAGTACCACAGAACCACATGTGGTCTCATTAGGTGTGATGTGATAGCTAGCCGGGAGACAGCGAGTTGCTGTTCACATACAAAGTGACCGGCGGAGTGGGACTGGAACTTTTGACCCGTCTGGTGACAGGCCATTAATCTACCTGATCGCCTCCGGCCATTATAGGATGTATTTTCTGTGAATGTTTTGCTTATATATGTGTCTCTGTGTGTGTGCAAACATTCACCGATGGATAACAGTGCGAGGTTCGGTTGCCTATGTTATTGGAATAATCACAGTACGACGTTGAATACTCACCTGCTTAATTCCCTTCCTACTGCCACGTTGAACGCCATCATCTGGTTAACGTGCCTTCCCGGTAAAAGCAATAAGTCGTCGGTTCAACCTTAACTCTCCGGTTTTGGGATAGGTTAAAGCCAATGGAATTTCCGTTGTCTAAACTGTACACTCTCTTATGACTTTACGCTTTAGCTGGTCGAACGCAAATCATACTAAAGCGTTACTGGCATCCATGTATGCGTTCCAGTTTCACTCGACTTTGAATAAGTTATCAACGTCTTGGTTCTTGTTTATCTCTATACCGAATTTTTATCTCACCGCCTTCGATCACTTTCCAATGTGATAGGCTCTAACATTTGGAAACATTCGCTGCAGCTTTGTGCAGTTTGTACGCACGATCTCAAACCATTCGGGGTAGTAACCAAAGGTTGACAATTCTATTTTATGCAGAAAAACCCGTGCAACCTCCATGATTTTAGATGGTATCGGGGACAATATCCGGTCAGCCGTCCGACAGATCATTCATTTGGTTATTGACCGCATAATGCTTCGATTGGTCGGTGATCATTCGGACGCACTGTATAGTTATCGTACTGAAACGAACAGAAAGCAATAACATGTTAATGATTTTTGATATATAGAACATTTTGTTGAATCGGAAACTTCTTTCCCTTTGGCTGCGTCTCGTCACCAGTCCCAACTCCATAGACACCATAATGATTGAAGTATATCCGTCTCAAAACACTGATATCCGTTCTTGCTTGGACAGAAAACAACCCACAGTAGTCCTTTTCGACTGAGCCCGGATTTTGCTTGATGTAAATTCAAATGAGTGTACTGTACGGTTCATGGGTCTAATTGCAGATATTACTTGGTTATAGCAACTAATGCTTGACCGTTTGCACCTGCAGTAAAAAGTTTTCGCATTTCCCAAGCCGAAATACCTTGCCTTTCTCAGTAGAATCTTCTTTGAATCGTTAGGAGCATGAATGGATGATGAGTCCATTTAGGAATAAAATGACGATTCATGGGATGATTTTCCTAACAATTTAAATGAAATTCTACTGAAAAAATAAGAAAAGAGCGCATTAGTATAGGGGTGGATGGACAGAAGAACACCGGGTATACATACCTGAAGAGCGGCAATAACCGTGAAACCGGTCGTGTGCTTCCGGCTAAATTTTGTTCATCCATCCGTATGCAAAATATACTACTGAGAAGAAAAATCAATGCCTTTTGGTGGCAATTCGACTAGAAGAAATCGAACCACTTACTTATTCAAACAGCTTGGATCCCTTTCCAAGGGTTCAATCTCCTACCTGGTCCGGCACCGGTAGGGGCTGTCAAAGATTGGTCATTTCAATCGCAGATAAAAAATTTCGTGTCCTCGTTTCCACCCTAATTGCTCCCCTATTGTCAAGTAGCCTGTAGAATCGGACCTACTTTCTTCCGAGTAGATTGTATAACTGCCTAAGATTGCAGGTTCCAGTCCTGTCGCTACCAGCCAACTACCCCCCTTAGTAGTCCTCTGTTGCCCGCTGCTCCATTCCTTAAAATGATGTACACTTTCGACTCGTTAACAAGGGAAGTACGAAGATTATACGAGAGGGATGAGACGGAGTCTGAGATGTCTGATAAAGACAACGGCAACCAAGCTAGTACTCAGTCTGAGTAGGTGAAAATCATTGATACTTTCAGACAGTTTTTTGTAGAACCCTGTATTCGACCGGACAAGGTGAGTCTAGTTAACCGAATAAATGAAACTTAACTGACTGACTTATTTCTCACCAACCTGTTTTGCGAAATTACTCACCATCATCAGTAATATCAAGCAACTGTCGCATTCTATTGCCCTGGTTACTTGTGACCACACAAACACATACGTGGGGCCGACTGGGTGTTCTGGGCTGGTCAAAATGCAAGCACTCCGTGTGTACCAAAGCAGACTCAGCAAAATTCACCGCACACAGAGTCCGTGTGTACTCGAGGGCTCATCCAACACTACAGTTCGCTCACCCCAAATTTGTTTCCCATTTGGGAAAATGATACAAGATTAAGTGATATTTCCGAAATTGATGTTATTTCACCATGATTTATATTGTGGCGTATTTCTTATCCTTATCTGGTAACACTTTCGTCGATCATTTTTGATTCGGCACATTCGAATTTTGAATCCAGTTGCAAGATGGCGCGCAAGATTGTGGGGGTTGAAGTATGATTAGATTTTGTTGATTCGAAAAATCAGGAAAGAAAACAAATGTAATTGGAAAAAACCTCACAAGCTGAGCGAGAGCATATTTATTCAAAATTTAAAAGCTATTCCGTCAAACGTGGCGTCGAACTCAAACAAAAACTTGCTACCCGAAGGGAGCAGATATTTCACATGCATCATCAACTATTAGAGAATGGATTAAAAATCAAAACAATTTAAGGAAATTTGCATAGAAAACTTGCACGATATGGATGACGCATTTTACTTCATTCTCACCGCTATCTTCCCCAAAACTAAGTGCAATGTCATTGGATATCTGGTGGGAACAGGACCCAGCATATCACTGAAATGAAAATAGAGAAAAAACAATAGTTATATAATGTCTCATGTTGACCTGTTGACTAGAATGTTTACGCGGAGAGACGAGTCGCTCGGAGGTGTCTTACGAAGATGATTGGTGTGACATCAGCTCTCTCTCCCTCTCTCACCGGTTGCCGCAGTTCTTCCCTGGGCCTCAAGAGCAGCAATTCGATAGTCGGATTAAACCTCCGTCCTCGCCGTCTGCTCGCCGAAACGACCGAACTATGGCGTGCACGATTCTCGGCCACACAGGGACACTTGAAGCCCAGCTAGATTTTGTCAAACTAGAGCAAAATGTGTGGAGCCTCAAATCAACGGAGGTCATATCGCGCGAAGGATTGACTGTGTGCAAGTTCCAAACTGTACTTTCCGAGTACAAGGAAAGCATAATAAATTGTGGTTTATTCTTTTTGTAAAAATACAGCCTCACCGCCTCCAGAAACATTTTGGTATTGTGTCGCAATTAGTCGAATTTAAGTCGAAAATATTTAGGATTTGGCAAGAACACGTCTCAACTCGTGCAGTGTGGATCAGATCACAGATAGTCAGTACACGTTGCAGCATACGCGTACCATCATGTTCATGCAAGATAAATCACGTTTTCGATCTGGGCGAACGAGACCTCATTGGGCCGGTTGAGTGGCGTTTTACGCAATTCCGAAACATTGGCGGAATGATTTAGTTCTGTCATTCATAGTTACCAACCATTGCATGCTAAAATCTTCTGTTCCGATCCAGTTATTAGAAATTTATTTTGTAGTCGATTTATTGAAAGATGCGATCATAAATGGCATATACACACACCAGCACATTAGTGACTGACCACAATTGGTAAAATCACATAATCCCATAGAAAATCATGAAACTGGGCGATTCTCACTCAGACGACACCAACAAACGCAGCAACCAACAGGGCATGTGTTGGCGGTTGGTGTGAATGGCCGAACGAATAACGTCAAGCAATACGGACGGTAATTTCCCCGTATTCTTTTCGTTCTAAAACAATGAGAAGATATTCTGTGGGGCAACCGATTAGTTGTTGTCGGTCGAGGGTAATGTAACAGTTGCACACATCAGTAGCAGTGGACATCTTTTTACGTCCATCACGTGTCATACTACACATGGACAATAGTTGTGTGGTAAGGACAAGGTCACTCGGTCGAAACCGATTGGAAACTTGATTAGGTGTAGGAATTTGGGACTTGGACGCGGTATCCTCAGATCCAAGTTGACCAATATGTTCATTTGGGTACTGGTAGTTGGCAGAATTGTTGAGATTCGTCAATATCGCTAGGATTATTGAATGTACACGGGGATGCTAATCTCCAGTTCGTATCCGATGTTTCAGCAATTGAACAACTAACGACAAGGATTGGACACCTTGTGAGGGAGTTACGGTCATCAACGAAATGCTCAGGTTGGCCTAAATTGTCCATCGGGAATGAAGTCACAGGTTCCCAGTCACAGCTAGGAGACAAATGTGATCAGCAAACGAATTTAAAAAGAATAAATAAAGACAATTTGCACGTACATGTGTTTGAGACAAAAGTCTTGCCGTTCCAATCAGGTCACCGAGATAAGGACTACTGTTCTGGGTACAATATCAGCAACCGTATGCTTGATAATTATACTGCAAGGAGAATAGGATTTCTACCATGTACAAGGAGACTGTTTCGTGCAGAAGAAGAATTTATTCCAAGTGGCAATGTTTTTGTTTGAAATTTTCAATCGAAAAAAATCCCGTGCATTGGAATAATACGAAGACACGTGATCAAAAATTACTTCACAGGCTATGGGTTACTCATAGAAGGGCCAGGAAAGGTTGTAAAGCTAAATAAGTCGGGAAAGAGAATAGCAGAAAGCAGAATTGTACATAAATAATGCACGATACGTTTGATGTGTTCCATTATCTAGCCAAACTTTGTTGTTCTACTTTCCTTGTTGATGATGCTACACACTGGGAGTCCCTTTCACCATGGGAATTGCAGCCATATGGATTTCTCAACCCGCGGGGAGTGGACTGAAACCAGCAAAAATCATATCCAAACACAACTAGGTGGATCGTTTGACTACGGTTGAGTGGGACGAGTACGAAAACCAGAAGCTAGTAGGATAAAAAGAAAACGTTAAATCAGTCATTAAATAGTACCACGACGAGGCAGATTTCGGGATCTAGATTCGAAGGGATGTGGACGCAAATGACATTTTCCAGACCTGGGACACAATGCCAGCGGTCATACTGTTTAGGACTGAATGAGTAAAAATTGTCAAAAGTATATTTCGCATGCACTGGGAAAAACTGGATAAGCCAAGTGGATCCATTTTCACAAACGAATCACATCCAAGTAGTGCTGCACCATTGCCGGCTCATATCAAAGTCGTTGAAAAAAGTAGCGAAATGCGTACAGATCTTCGGTAATCGGAGGCTCGGCAACAAAACACTGACTTGAATTCGTGTTCGTTCGCACTCTTCACATCGCAGTGCAGTCGTCGCATTTCTTACTAATTAGAACTGCTTATGAAGGTAGTATCAACGCGGAGCGTCCTATTGAACATCGCAGAAGCCACAATCACACCAGTCCTCTCCCGAATCGTGAGAAGGGCCTGCCTGGTAAGCCTCAACTGGAGCACAAAGTGAGCGAAACATGACCTAAACAAATCTGCCAGGCTAATCCGGCGGGTTTCAGTTATTCGGTTTACACCATTACTACAAATATTTATATATCTCTTACTTCATTTATTAATAAGATAACAATGTACATCATTTCTCAGGAAGAGGACCGCGGCCAACAGAGGGCCGCCAAGTAGGGAAGTTGACCGGCGATGGCAGGATTCGAAACCGCGACCTTCACGTCCAAACGCCACGACCTCATCCGCCTGGTCACAGCTGGCCAGTGACAATGCGAGGGATTTTGGACCACCTAATTTTGTAAGGATGCAGATCATGCAAATAAGTACTTCAATAGTGGAAGTCTCTAGAAGGAGGATTTAATAATGTTATTGTCAATAATAATTATGACTAGTAGAATTTCAATTCTATTACCTCTTATACCACAAAAGGGTAATGCTTGTGGAAGGGGACCGAGACTGACAAAAAGCTCCCAAATGGGGAAATGCTGGGCAACGCTCCACAACATTCGCTCCCAAATCCCTTAGTTTTGACTACTAGCAGCAAAATAGACGGTCCGAAGACGCACCCAAAAGAACCTTACCATTGATTATCGCATGCTTCATTCTGACACAATGCACTGACAAATCTCGACTTGGGGGCCAAGTAGTCCGCAGTCACCGATGTCGCGCTGCCCGACAGATGATGAAATTACGCCTAGCATGGAGTTTCATTACATAATCTGATCAGATTTTATACAGGAATCCAATAATTCCATAATTCATTGTCCCTAGACCTTTAAACTGGCGCTTCCTCACTTATTTACAAACATTTGATCCGGCCTTCTTGTACATTCAGTGTGGTGTGCTTATTCTTAGCTCACTTTAATCGCCCAAGCAGATTACCTACCTAATATGCCCACAAATTGATGGACTGACATGCATACTCACTCACTCAATCACATGCGCGAGCACACACATATATATATATACACAAACACAAACACATACGCCTAACAAGTTCGTGGGTCCGTGATTTCTGCCTAGCGAGATTAATTCAACCAAGCACGACAAGAAGAGGAATTTCAAAGCAGTAGTGGTGATGCGAATCAGAAACACAGCAGACAATAGTTCGGCGTCTAATTCAGAAATGAACTTCTTCAAGTTGGATTAGAAGATCACAACGGTTCAAAGTAGAAGTAGTTTAAGCGGGGAATTGAATTTTAAGGATCAATAAAAGGATTTTGTTTTTGGTGATATTTATCCAAAAGCCGTGTACCGTTAAGACCAATCCGGCACTCTCAGTTATGGAACAAACAGTGGAAGCAGTTGTTTGTAATGAATAATGGACGTATAACAAACAAGTACGAAGTCCAAATGATTTTTTTTCGGTCGAACCCAGCAAACGTTTTATCTTGATTGCATACAACGGTAGCATGAGGAATACACCTGACGAACTTGTTGCCCACCCCACATTCAATCTGCAAGGTGGAACAACTCCCAGAGCAATCCGTACATGGGATACAATGAATCACAACCACGAAACGCTTCGGAAACGTGGAGCCCATGTTCCTCGTTGGTTGATTTGCATAAAGTATCTAACTGCTTTTACTGTTTGGTGTTTCTATTCGGTAGAACTCTTAGCTGCCCGTAGAGTGGGTGGGGGTGCCCACTGAAGCCAACCAGCTGACGGGTACGATTATCGGTAAGGTCAATGAGCACCCGGTTGTTTTCGTAGACAACAAAGCCCCACAATAACCACAGCTAATTAATCCGGGTGGGGAGCACGAGCATGTTCACGTGGCCGTGCACATGGCGTGTGATGTTAGACCGTGGGAAATGGAGGTCGACCAAGGCAGTTAGTTGAACACAGAGATAAACCACAAAGATAGAGTCAAAGTCTGAACAGCATGTAGAACAATTGTCTGATGAAAAACAATTACGGGAATACAATCCTTCCGCCAGAATTTTGTCCTCCAAACCGACCGAAATGGGCAGTGAATACGGGGAAACATGAAATCTGCATGTCAGAATCATTGATGTTAAAACCGGTTGGGATTAAGACTTGAAAGGCGTTCACCTGAATACCGAAGCTGTCAATTTCACCTAAATAGTTTATTTTTTTGCAGTATTCTAAAAGCAGTTCGTTCGACCAGCGCTGCCCGTGCCTAGCTACATAAGACTAGTATCGTCGACAATATCTTATGAAAAAAACGGGAGATCACGTCGGTTTTACTACTGTGATTGTGCACATTCATGATTCATCTTTGCGTGCACGAAATGCAACTGTGCGTGTGCTTAATTTTTTAGTCTCATCTCCAATGGAGCCTTCAGGTAGGTGAGTATGTAGCACAAAACAAGACTCTCAGAAAGACACCCGAAACACGATTCCGACAAATTCTCGACACTGTGGAATACGGTTAGGTAGAAGTGCAACACAATATAAAACAAATACAGTTTTTGATTAGGAGTTGTATAACCAAAATGGTTATAGCAGTATCAGTCCTCTGCTCTATTTCGATGTGGCACAATATGCCGGTTGTTTATGCCTACACTCAATCGAAAATAATCAGCTCCATTTTCCCGAACACATAACGACACAGCACAATGTAGATATCTCCAAGGGTCTGTTTTTTTTTCTTTTGTACTCATTCCGATTCGTGAAAATTAAATTTTATTCTGCACAGTACTAATCCGGAACTTTTCATCTTTAGACTTAGAGATGCGGTATACAACTATTGACAACTGGCCAAGTCGTTCACAGTGGACAAGTCTTTTGTCCCCATCTAATCTCGAGCATTTTTCGGTTATTCTGAACTACTGTCGACTAAGTTGTTCATTTTTGTGTTCTTGTTCAAATGTCACTGTCTTTTCAGCGAAGTATTCAGTGCGGCCTAAGTGACGCCACTGCCATTAACCGTTACATGGACTTCATTTCGGCCTCCTTTGATTCAATCCTTGGTCCAGCTCAACGGAAACAGTAGATGAGAAAAAATCACTACCCAGTTTCGGTTTCCAGTAACCGTTACACGGTGGATTTATTCCGTTATCGGCGACAGTTCTAACAAGGTCCCGGGATTAGTCAACTACTTCCGGTCAGCGTTACACTGGCAAAAATTATATTTCTATTTATACCATTGAACTGTTCAAGCACGATCTTGACTTCTCGTTCGTGTAATTCCTTGCCCCGTTATATCTGAAATGAATGAGGATCGTCGGATTGCAAATAGTTGCGTGCATTCGTTCAACTGAGCGATTTCCATCGTCTATTCGCATTATATTCTTCCTTCGAAGCCTAATTCTGTAGTCAGATGATCGATACACGCTTAGAGAATGACGGACAAAAACAAGTTGTGTATGTGTCAGTGTCTTGTAGCTTTCTTTCCCTTCGGCTATGTGGGCAGTCCAAATGGGTGCTATTCACCTATACTTGCGTAAGTACAAATCACGCATAGTTGATCAGGAAAAATTTCATGCAATAAAAGGATTAAATCGCTAGGCGATAACTGATCCGCCGGATTGCATACACATCGAGACGCAAACGAAACTCCAGTCCGACTAATCATATTCTGCATGATGCATACACACATACACACGAATGACCCTTTAGAAGTGCTGTCAACTCTCTGTCCTAGTGGCGAATGGATCATCCATACGGCGTGGTCGGAATATCGCAGGACATCTAAGCTTACGCGGAGAAGACCTCTTCATCCAGCGTCGTTTTGAAGGGGCATTTTTCATCGGATAGAAATTAACTCAGCCGGAGACAGAGAGGGAGAGAAATACAGGAAAGAGGCAGTCTACCTCTCAAACTATTACTGGAAATCCGATCTTGTTAACGCGCGCAGTGAGGTGGATAATCTTTCCAATAGTTTATAACAGAAATTTGTTTTTCACGTAGTCACGTCAGACATTTACACTGAGTGGAACATATTCACTTTGTTGCCAGATGCTGTGTATGTAAATTTCTGCGGATGACTGTATCGAAACGAAGTTTCTTCGTGTTACAAGCTTTCTACAATTCGACGAGCATATTCTATGAGAGGATCCTAACTTTTTCCGAGGATCCTTTCCAGTCTGTGAAAACCACAATTCGAAAGTGACTACTTTTACATTTGCTAGTAGGTAAATTAATTGAAAGGCTACAGTGGTCTCAGTTTTCCACAAACAAACGAATTCCGAGATGGAACTGTGGCATTGACAGTTGCACTGAGTAGACAGGGCACACAGAACCCAACGAACGACCTCAAGTGAATTGGGTTCAACTGAAATCTTACCGTATTTTTTTCAATTACACTGTTTTACAAGTTTCTGACATTCATTGAAAAGATTTGGGCTTTCATTGGATCATGATGAAATGTTGTTAAGCTCCATGAGACTTGATTATTTTGGCGTCGGAGATCATTTAGGTATGGCTAAGGTCAGCCCAGTCCGTAAAGACGCATTATTGTACGCTTTGAGTAAAACTCTTTGGCTCAAAAGTCGGGGGACAAAAATGCTTACTGACGAGAATTTCCTCGTGCGAGGGAGTACCTGACTGCGACAGCCACTGAGCCGTGAACAGTGGCGATCGCATCGTCATTTTGTATCGGATCAGAATGATTGAAAGAGTTTTTGTACAGTTAGGCTGTGCATTCTGTTTGCTGGCTGCTGTAGTGTTCTTTGTATTTTCTCGCCTATGTAGGTCCATAACCTGTTCCCCTTGGATACAGACTCTTTTTATAGGAACATGTAACTTTGGAGAAAACGCAGCGGTCGGTGAGACTTGCCTTGCTCTTCAACGCTGAACCGGAATGAGGATGTTGATGATGCTGATGATGTTACTACTTTACCAACTTCGACATTCTTTCTCAATTGCTAAAATTATGCGGATTCGTGCAAAAATAAACAAGCAAAGTTCAGTAAGGATGTTTCTCTTTCACAAGATTCAAAAAGCGGATTTCCGTTCACATGCTGCAGACCAATACAGAAATAATCAGTGCATCTTTCCGTGCTAATGAACCATCATGCCCAGGTAAGATGAATCTCTTTTCAGATCAATGTAAACAAGATTAGTTCCAAAGAGTTCAGACACAGACCCGAATGATTTTGACATGGATCCAATACAATATGAAAGCATCACGGTTTGCGTTACCCATGTATGCCTGTGGTTAATGCCAACATACTCAGCTATTCGATCTTAAGGATTGTTAATCGATTTCATGCATATCGATCCGTGTACATACAGACAAACTTAACCACACCGTTGCTTACGTTAAGCTTACTCAATGGCTTTAGTGTGGGAAAAATTTACACTAGTTGACAAATGAATACAAGGTTCATTTGCAATACTTCTTGTTCGAATTTCGATAATGACAAATACTCTTTTGGATCCAGCTTTACCTGTCATCGTAGTCACGGTGTGGCAACTTCTACCCGTTGTCCAGCATTTAACCGTCTTGGAAGATGATGCGCACGGAGTTTATTCAAAAGCGTGAGCAATACACAACTCAACTAACTGTACCGGTCAAAATTTAACAACTGTGCCGTAACTGATATCTTGGTTACGCAAACAGGCTTTGACTTAACCGTTGTTAAACTAATGTTCTTGTCGAATTCGAACGGTCCTGTGAAAAATCCCGGTGCTCAAACGCTGATGATCTCATATCACCCCCCCCTTCATAGCGGTGCTTTTTATGCGCTGCGGAGAAGAACCGACCCAACTATGTCAGTATACTAGTCCGTTTTTGAAGGCCAGTCTGATAATACGACGACATTGTGCTTCCTCGGGTCGATAAAAATCAGGCAGCCCCTCATCGTAAAGTACCATAAATTTATCACAAATTATACTAGCATCCATGTGCAATTAAAAACAACCACACTGGTTAAAATGAATCTACTTCATCCGGCATTAAAAACAGGACAAACACAGTAAAAACAAGTCCAGCGGAAATCATGAACATGCAGAGAGTGGACAGTTTGCCACCGGCCGATGTTTTATATGTCTAGGTGACCATTCGGTTCAGTGATACTCAAAAAGAGGAAAACAAATCTTTACAGAACAAGGCACCTCGTTTCGTGCAATATTCTTACACCAAACTGTGTATTTGTGTGTATATGTGGGGCCCTCATAATTTGCTTATGTGCACATTCAAACGCTTGCATGCAGACAAAAAGGGTGTCATGTGCAGGCGTTTTTTGTTCACATTTGTGGGTGCAGAGTGTTGTGGTAAGTGACGTAGATCAACAATGCACCCAGTTACCGGATTGCCTGGTGAAATGAAGCACTCTGACTGACAAAATATGTCCTCCGTAACTGAGCCTTTTCAATGCCAACAAGAGATTCGATCAACACTTGAGTCAAATTGACTGAGTCCCACCGGACTGGGCAAAATAAAACTGACCGAGGCCTGTAATGGTAAAGTAAAATATTCACTCTCATGAAACGCGTCCCACGTATTGTAACCTTGTTACTCAGATAAATCCGGTAAACTCGCTAATTTTCTGTATGAACAGACACAAAATTTGTGCATTCCCGGCAGCTATTCTCACATCGATTCACCCTCCTAAGGTTCTGTATGACAAGGACACGAATATTCGGAGAAGACTAACAGGCCTTGATTCATTGAACTATTCGTTTTCAAATCAAAAATTCAATCACTAGGTCGACTGTTTGATCAAGCACAGGGGTTTCTGGTGCTAGACAGAGGACATAGGCTACAAATGAATTTCATGTTATCCATAGTTTCCCTAGCAAATGTTGTAAGCGAAAAGCACTACTCACGAAAGAGTTATTGTCAAAGAGGGGACTACGGACGATCGACAGTCAGATGCTTAAGCGAAACGAGCTGAATGAGAAGAATGCTAAGTCCAGACCGCTCATTGAACTAGCCTATCTTCCAAACATTTTCTTTTCCATTTCGAGTAATATTTTCAGTAGCATCGGAATTGCACAACATATTTCATATGCTCAAGCGAATTTAATAGATGAAAGCGATCACGTATGATTAGATCAGAGTTGAACAGTTGGTGTGCACGCTAGACACGGGGAGAGAGAGAGAGCAGTTCAGTGGGACATAAATTTGAAGAAACAGTGCAAGGTGAGCAAAGTTCGCTCACGACACAACGTGTTTTGAAAGCTTTTCGGATTAATCTATACAAGGATCGATTCCACGGATGAGGGACGATGCAACATGATGTCACTATTTCGAAAAACGTTGGAAAATCTGTGCGGCAAACGATTTTTGGAAAAACCGCCAGGAAATGTAGATCTGCCACTTATAATGAAACTTCTCATGTACCAGTAAGTATAGGTTTAATGTGTGTTTCTCAAATACCTTCATACTTGCATCATAAGGATTCCGACTGGTGTTACCATTTTTCCTCTTTAGGTCAAACGGATCCACACATGGCACGTAAAATGCAGTTCCGAGTGGCTTATATTCTGGGGTTCAGACCTACCACTCTCCTCTTCAATGGATGTAACGTGTTTCTGCAGTCCGACCACTGCTGCACAATTTGAAAACGGAATAGGTATGCATGAGGCCGTTTTGTCTGGACCCAGACAAAAGACTCTGAAGCTATGAGGCGACTAGGTCAATGTATGGGAATTCACAACTCATCCAGACAACAATGGCGAAGGCCCCATTCGGATGTCACGTTTCAGCATTAAGAAATCTCCCTCCTTCTGAAATAAAGTAAGACAATAAAGTAAGATCAATGAAGTGAGACAACGAATTGAGATAAATGGAATGAGACTAACTGAAATTCGATTCATCTGTTGCCTCATTAGCAAAATGACGGGTGTCTTGTGGCACAGATTTGGTCAGGGACACGACAGGAACGCATTGAAACGAGAAGCTTACACTCAACTCAGTTTTGTAGTGGTCTTTTGTAAAAGGTATGCACGAATTCAACTGTGCGGAACTCTGATAGCAGTGGGTAAAGTTGGTCAGTTGCGTCTTCTCACCTGGGGTGACCTAATGATCTAGAACTTGTAGCCAAATGAAGCCGCCAAGCATTTGAATTCAATATGTGAATAGCTCCGACTGGTAGAATGATTAAATCACAACAATGTCATGTCCAAACACACACAGGTACAGACAGTAGAGTTCCTCTCTGACTTTGGCGCGATGCCAGCTCTTGTCACCTGTTTTGCTCTCATGCTTACTATACTGGTGCCTACCTCTCAGTTACCTGTGAGTAGTGTTTAGAAGTGATGTTACTTGGCATGATTGACAGCCTTTCGGACTACAACTTGCATGCATAAACAGTACTTCACCAGTCAAACCCGCAATCGGAAAAAAACAGACTGAAATTTTGGCCCCAATGGAGGCCATCACTGGTGTGCACCCATTGTAAATCCCAGGGCTTGGATTAGGATTTTTCACCTAGAATGAGTTTGTCTGACCATTGCGCAGCCCAGCTTTCTTTCGGACTGATTAGAATTGCCGAGCTACGTGTACCCAGATATCGACCTCAACGACGGTCACCACTCCCGGATAGCTTCGGTCGGATGTTTCCGCCAAATCAGGTTTTCTTTACAGGATTGGCCTTACGTTCCCATTTAGTCTGATTTGAGTCTGAATCTCCCTGTTCTTTACGAGTAGTATGTGGAGTAGTAGTTATTTCGCAGGAAGGATTACCCATCGGACTAAATCTTTCACGAATCCCACTGGACTCAAATCAGTAGTACTCCCAGCGTGCATATATTACAACAGCTCATAAGCAACATCTGGTGTTTTGCGAAAGTTTAAAGACTTGGACAATGTGATAACCGGGAAGTAGTGCATCATGCTCCTGAAAAAATGACTTTCTAATTTGCAAAGTAATGAAGGAGAAGTCAATCGCTCCAAGCAGCCATAGGTAGCATCGGACCAGCCTCTTGGGGCTAACTACCATCCACACTTCGATTATGATCACCTGGGGTATGGTAGCTCCCTGCGGTTCTAGGTCAGAACTCAGCAAGATCATAAGTGTTCACGTACCAAACCGCTCGTTGCGAATGGAAACAAAATTAACCATAGTGCGGTTACTTTAATGGTGATCCTAATGACAGCCAGAATGTTCCCATTTATAGTCAAACTAAACTACCCAGGTGACTGCATTAATCTAGTTCGCAGGCTATTTAGTGCCATTTTCGTTTGACCGTGCACGTGTTGATGCAAGCTGTCAAGCTATCCAGGGTCCGCTTCTTACCGGTTTCTTTTGCTTCCCTCGTTTTCTCATCGATCATTTGTCGTGTGCGTGGATAGATGTCCTTTTGTATGCCAAAACCAATTCACTATCCGTTCGTTTTTTGTGCCGCTACACATAGAGACGGTTCACAGTTATGGCCCATCTCCGAGCCAGACTTACTCTGAACCAAAAAGTTATATCCCAAGAAAATTGACGGTCACATTGGCTGGCAATCAACGGTATGAACAACCATAAGTTTGGTGTCGATAAAAACGAGTGGACGTAGTATGTGATGGGTTTAGAGGATGAGCTTTATGCATAGGATTAGCCTGAAAAAATCGTGAACTAGATATGATAATTGCCTAAGCTGAATAGACAACAACCTAAAGATGTGTACGACAGAATTCCAACGTTCTTTCACAATCCCGGCAAAATTACCGGTCTCAATCTAATCATAAACAATTGCTTTCACAGAAGTGCCAAGTGAGGGATAGTAACGCTTATGTAATCCACGTCAAAGTATTCAAACTTCACCAGGGTAGGCATAAATTCCCGAGTAAGATTCGTCCTCACTAGAATCTCATTTGAATTGTTAGGAGTGTGAGTGAATGATAAGTCAATCTAAGAATCACATGGTGATTCGTCGAGGGATTTTCGTCGGTCAGGCAAGGCTAACCTTCGTGTGCTTCCGGGGAAATTTTGTTCATCCATCCATATGCAACACATACTACTGAGAAGAAAAACCAATACTTTTGGGCCTTGCGTCCCCTTTTTGTTATTTCGCCGACGAGGCCTTTGCCGGACGCAGCAGAAGGAGTTACAGTTGGAATTTTGGTGTACCTTTCGTTTTTGTATTTTTGCCGTCTGTTTTTTCATAAACAAACTGGGATGTCATCGAATGGTCACGGTACGCCGGTGTACAAATGCAGTGGAATATATTCCCGGTCATAAATATTAATACACGATCATCTTGTTCTGAGGTGCTTGCCGGCAATAATCCGTTCTACTTGCTAAGACCTGTTAGAAATAGAATGGGTTGATAGCAGAAAAAAATTTGTCAGCGCACTCCAAATTCACTGAGATATTGTCCCAATTCATTGTCCTTTGTGGTTAAATAAAGCGAAGAGAATTGACGAGATTTCTTGAACAGTAGCTTGAAGCTGCTAGACAGAATACATCCAAAGGCTATTGTTTTAGTAGCATCGATTTATTGAAAAGACAACTAACATCCGCGATTTTTTCTGTTCACTGCTAGATACCGGTGAAATGACAAGGCTTTCCATCCTCACAGTTTAAAATCGGCGCGCACTTCCATCCCGGTTCTGTCTCACTAACATCTACAATGAAGCGACCCTCGTGTCATTGCGCAATCCAAACTCAATGACAAGCTATCCTTTCAGCACCCACACAAGGCTACTCAACATTTGCGCTAATTTCAATGTTCAACTCATCAAACAGGAAATCATAGGAGCACTTTATAGCTGCTTCACCCTTGTTCAGACACAACTGCAATCCATATTCACTGCACCCAGACTGGGATGACAAGTCAGTGCAAATGGCTTCCAGTCGAAATTCCTGGCCACTAAACCAACCGAGTGAAATTTGAACGGTTCATCGAACATTAGCCTTAGATGTTCTGAGTTGGATGATGTTGCATGATGAGTCGCATTAGATTCTCTACACCGGAAACTATCAAATAACAACACTGATAAAAACACCTGTGCCAAATACGGTGCAATGCAATACCGATTCTCATATACAGCCTATATAATCTGGTACAACAGTTCGGCTGTTATCAGCCCCGGTTGTACATGCTTGCCATTTGGAAAATAATATCCGGCGATGGTCCAGTGGATGGGGTATCTGTCATTCCCCAAGTGTTCAAAGGTTCAAATCTCAGCTACGCTGATCCCTTTGATGGTAGACGATAGTTTGCTATCGACCACCTGACTACCACATCTGACCTGATAAGACCTTATAGGATTCTATGCCAGCCCACGTTTCAAAATCGAAGCTCTGCTGCCTCCCCGCTCCGTTATAGCGCCCCGTAACAGCTATGGAGCATGCCCCCGCCACAACACCCATGCAGACGGTAAGTAATAAAAAACTCAGTTTCACTGGCCAAATGGGAAACCCATTTCGACTAATGTGGAATTAAAGACACTGGTTGAAGCACGTTTCTCAAATTCACGCAAATCTGAAATTTGAAATTTACGTGTCTGCTAGTGTGTAATGTAATTTTAACTATGTCGCTTCTACATCGGTACACTGTACGCTAACATTCAGCTGGTGAATTGTCCAACTCACTTCCGTGATGTAAATACAAACTGCCTCGGAAAATCGTCCCCAGATGTGCATATGACGGGATCAAACAGGGATGACTGATTAGAAATGAAGGAAATGAGAACTGGAACTGCCTCCATCTTTGATTTTTTCCACTCTTCGATATTTTTGCCCACAGTATTTCAACTTAGTCAACTCTTTCTATGCACTTGGTGCAAAATTATACTGTCTAGGATGTGTTTGTCATCTCAGTGTCGCGCATAAAATGGCGAGCAAAATGCAGTGCAAATACATCGGTCACACGGGTGAATGGAAAAACGGTGCACACGCTGCTCATTGCCGTCATCTCCATCTGGACCTGTTCAATATAATTCATTCTTATTTGCGGTTTTTTTTCGGGCTGTCCCAAAACGATCTAGTGTTTTTCACATATCATCCCTAACTAATAACGATGGCTGTGTCAATGTTCGATATTCGGGTGGACTTGGGGTATTGAATGACCTTGAATATTCACGATGCGTTGCTATGTTTGCTTAGTATATACGCTGAGTCCGGATTCAGTTTCAGTTGCATGAACTTCCAACAACTTTCCCGTTTTCACTCTGATAACCGAAATCTAGGACAAACTGATACGGTTTTACACTTGACCGAATAATTTGCGCGGTGTAAAACTACGCATATCAGATCACGTAATGTTTTATGCAATCATTGGAACAGATTGGCATCGGTTTGTGAATTTTGCCTAAAATTGCCCGAGAAATTGCTCTGCTGCATCTGTATGTGTTATCTGCACGTGATGAATGGTCGCGTGCCTTCAAAATTGCTTCAACACGAAGCTTTGGGTCATGCGAACATGAAACATTAGGAGAGACCGTATGTGAACACATTCAACAGTTTACGGCACGGGTTCACTTGTTTAAATGATCACGTGAATAAGCTCACGGTGAACTTTTACGTTGATATACGATGGTCACAAGCACATGCGAAAGCTATTGTCCATACTAAAAATGAAGCTGTTTTCGTTTTTGAAAAGGATCACGAGCAAACTGGTTTGCATTGTTATCAGCAAAAACACTTTCTGTCTCCTAACCACGAGTTCCGATCAACCGGAGTGACGTGTTGATGATGTTTTAGTTCCGTTTCTCCTACGTTCTGCACAGAATCACGCACATTTCCCTGCGGAAGTCCTATGCATGAGATTCGAAACCCCACCATCATCATCACCACTAACACGAACACTAAACAATCGTATCGATTTCTTGTCACAGTAAATTCGGACTCCACAAACGTGAAAATTCAGCACAGGGAGTTGGCCAAGCAAATAACTTCATCCATCAATGAAGTGGCCTCTAGCTCCTTCAACCGAGTAACTTCAGACCGTGTTGCATTGCTTCGTTCCAGTACGGTTGCCTTGTTTGTGTCGACTTGTGGGCATTTTGTGAGCCTAGAGCACATGTGCAAATAAACTGCTTGAACAAAACGAATAGTGAACATCGAGCACATGAAACTTTACTCGTCCCATTTTTTGGCTGATCTTTAAGTTCTGATCATCCGATTTCCCACAGTAATTATTCGGATTTATATCAGCCATGTCCAGGATTTGATAAGAAAATGTTTCTCTTTTACAAATGTCTGCTCGCAGACTGGACACCAATAGAAAAATAATCAACGCACCTTAAATTGCCTATGTAAGATAGATCACTTTTTAAATTTGTCCGAAAGAGAGGTGGAATGGGCCAATCGGACAACAGTTCCGAATACTTTCGACCTAATTTCGAAATAATTTGGGAGAAAGGTATAGCTCGTTCGGTTTATCCAGTTCACCTCATTCCGTGACCGCACTGAATTCGTGATATCGCCTTGTTTCTCTATGGTTCAGCCGAGACGAAACAACTTCCAATGGATCGCCGGACGTGTACAAACTACTCACGTCTCGCATGGACCTCCAACCCTCAGGAGCTAATAAGACTGAAGCTGCACATTTCTTAACCTGTTTACGTCAATCGATTAAAAGTTACCTTCAGGTTCTCGTGTGTGCTGTTTGGGTTAAAATGAAATCGTTCAGTAAGAAGTGCAGTTCTCAGAGAATATCTAAAGAAATTGTTTATAAAGTCAATAACATCTGACTACCAACTAGAACCGCTCCACTATATGAATATCCTTGCCAGCCAATCACAAATTTGTGAAAAATCCTTCACACTTGTTCGCCTCGGTGGAACAGCTCAGTTTGCTGAGAGTACCAGGGAACGTCTATTCATGTATGGTCAAAAGGAATGGAGGTGAGCAAGACTTGATTGTAGAGGAATATATAAGGACAGGCAGACACATAGACACACAAACACAGGCAGACATACAGGGAGACAGACAGACAAAAAAGTACGTTAAGTCGACTCAAATGACGAACTTCTGTTTCCCTCCTACTGTCTGAGAGACATCAAACGAAACCCAAATGGAACGTCTTCACGAGGAAAAAGCATTTTCAAAGTGTGTAGCACTTTTGACTAAACCGAAACATTCAACTTTCGAAATCGGATATTTGTTTTTCGGTAATCTCTTTTCGCTTGATCACGAAAATCAACGAATTCTAGGAGATAAGCTAGAAAAACCCATAACTGACTATCTTCCACTCTGGCCACACTTTCCCATTGCTGGAAAATTGCATCCTCGTGGGGAAGCAGAGGGGAGGCAAGGAAAGAAATAGAACAACTCAAATCAAACTGTTCGCGTTAATCAGTAAGACGGAGGATTGGCACACTGGTTGAGAAAGTGGAAACAACTTGTTCTGATAAGGGTCAGGCGATTAGGGGATTCAAAGAAGACTTAGGCAATTGCTGATTCGACAAGTGGCAGTAATCGGGACTCTTTCATTTATCGCATATTTTGCTAAGTAATTGGAACAACATCGTCACTATCACCATCATCATCAACAAAAACAACAGCGACGACGACGAAAACGACAACAGCAAAAGTGACAGAGCTTTGATCAACTAGTCAATAGGAGTATAGGATGAAAAATATCTATTTCTAGCAGTATTAATATTTCCGTTAATGTGATACGCTTCACAAAATAAACGGATTTATTGATCGCAGGTTTCCTTTGAACACTAAAGAGCACGGTATAATTATTGAATACAATCAAAGATAGCGATAACAATCATCTTCCGAATTCCAAAGTGAGTAGCCACTACGTCTGCATTTGCGGTTATTTAATTATCCACTATCAAGTGATTGTCATACTTACTTCAATCCGGTATCCTCGTATGAGTTTCGAAACATTTAATGTTTGTACCAGTAGCCAGGATCCCCGAACATGGATCACGGATGAGTAAGTGGAGTTTGCTGTTTCGGGTCAATGAAAAAGATCGGGAGTGATTACAGGCTTTCGTTGTTGTTGAACCGGCCAGCGAGGACATCATTCAAGAAGCAATAAACAATACACAATCATTGGCCTGAAGAACAATTAGTAGTCTTGTGGACGAAACAATGCATCACAATAAGTCTCCACTCAAACTGCGAGACCCTGATAGTCAAAACTTATAGACAACTGATTCAATCAGCGCGAAACGCCAAAGATGCCACGTCTAAGGACAAACTGATAGGACACAATGCGAGCAAGATCGTCGATTGTGCCATCGAAACCCATTTGCTCGATCACTTTTTTAATGACATTTGGACTAAATACGAAAATAGTTTCACCTGTTTGTGATATATTTACTATCTCAATTGGTGGATGTGACCAGCTCTACATTTGACCTTCACAGTTTGTTCCAGAACCGCATGTCAACTTCTAGCGAGGAGAATGATGATCAGCAACAGTTGATGCTTTCCGCTGTTTTTTTTTTTATTGTTCTTGTCGATGTACAGGTTCACGGCAGTTTAGTGAGCTAAGAATTTGAGATATGGAGCACTTTGTCCTGACTTATCTTTTTTTTATAATACGAAAACCCATCTTGATTTTTTTCACAACAAAAACCCAACATTATTATGGTCAAAACGAACGCCGAAGGCAAACGTACGTTTTAAGTGATTTCACTCTCAACCCATTTCTTAATCATATTTGTAAAATGAAGAATTGCTGACTGCAACATATTAACTACTGTTAGAGCTATCCGGTCATGTATGATGCACACAATTTGATTCTTTTGTCTAGCTCATACCCGTCGACTTCTAGCTAACTTGTTGGTTATTCTACTCAAAGATGTTACTATCTCAGTGAAATTAACTGGCTTGAGAACGAAACCGCCAAGGACTTGTGTCTGCCTACAAAACTGCTCACCGATCCCATTAAACAGGTGCACATCTCAGCCGAGTGGATGATGAAAATAAAACAGTAGATAATTTCATCCAATCAATGCCTGACTCATTCAACCCCCTTCATACATTATGCGCAAACAATCTGCCCATCCATGATAAATTGGCTTGAAATCTGTTGGTTTTAGATTTACCGTGACCCTTACCAAGATTGTGAAATTACCCGCTTTTTTCACCTATCTACCCGCATTATTCTCTTCCCGATAGATTTAAACAAAAACCATATTCACCTGTGCACAGATAGACGAGCACCCTGTGGTGGCTCAAGATGAACGCTGCCGGATCAAATCCTCCCACTGTCCGCTATTTCCCCATTGGGCATCCTTTCAGTGGCTATGGGCATCTACCAGAAAAATTGTTGTATAATAAATAATATAATATATGTATAATATTTAATAAATAGTATTATGTAATAAACACCGTGAAACCGTCATTAGTATTGTTGCAATTATTATTATTGCTAATCAACAGTCACACTGTAAACGAAAGCTGTAATATGAATTCGGTGTTTTCGAAATACACGAGCGAGGAAGATCCAAACGGAACGAAAGACTACTGGTATAAATCTATTCTAGGCCTGACGAAATTGTTAGAATGCCACACCTCAATCTGTCCAGTCATCTGCTGAAAAAAGAATTTTGGTTCAAATCGGTCATACTGAAACCTTTCGGTGGAGTCCGTCGGACTAGATACTTGGAAATTACGTGGGACAAAAGACCTTTCTATCAACAAAGTACGCTAAAATGAAGGAAGAGCATCCCGAATGACACTATATCCAATGTTTCACGGCCCTCAGTGCACAAAAGACCAATTGATGAGAGGAGATTAGAAGGAAAAATAATGTCTAGTGATGCGAAATTTCATTCAGAACCAGCCGATTTATAGAACTAGAAATGAAATTGTAGGGGATGAAGTAAAAAACAGCAAAGCCTTGTGGATGGGCGCCTTCTTTAGTGGCCTGACACACGAATCGAGACTCGTAACACAGACTTAAGTCAGACTTCTCACAATCCGAGATCCACGTAGAATTCATTCATTAAACTTTGCAGATGCTCTTTCGGTATACCTCTGGTTTTTTTCATGTTTCATTGAGACAGATAGATGCAAAACTTGCGAACAACTTCTGTACGCGATTCATATCCTTATTACTATATACTTGTTACAAAATTCAACTTTCCAGTAGCCCAACAGAAAATGGAAAGTTTCAAGCAGCCGACCAGCGACCACTTCAAAACATTTCACAAAGAGAACACATTGGAGGAAGTAATTATTTTGTAAATGAGGGAACTGAGGGTGGAGTCGGAATCTTTGATCACCAGAACGCCTAAAAGTTGTACTTAATTAAATGCATATGGAATGAGCTATTTTTCTGAAACGATGCAAATTGTTGTCATCTCATGTGATCTGGCCTGAAAAGCAACTGGTACCTCTTAAGACGCTAATTTGTACTGTACAAAGCTTTGTTTCAGTTACCTCAACTTATGTTAGAAATCCAATCAACAATTGTTCAGAGTAATAACTAGAAGTGAAGATGTGAGATATACGGGGGATGAAAATATTTTGCGGAGTGCCCAGCTCGTACAAATAATGCTGGTGCCAATGCCTTCGACAGCGCGTCTATTAGGAACCCGGGGAAAATAACCTGCCCGTTTGTACTGGAAATGTCTGGCAGCCGTGAGTGAAACATTTGAAGTTTACGTCGAGGAGCTGTAGAAAAATGCCCACAAACCTGCCTCATGTTTCGTACCATCCAGACGATAGAAATTCGAATTAAAAGAACCGCTAATGCGTTTACCTTTGAGATGAAATCGATCTGCTCTGAAAATAAGCGTTCTCGCTTAGAAGGAAGGAAACGCCTAAATACTCAATAAATAAAACTCATTTTCCTTAAACAAAGTCTTTTAATACATCTGGGTTAAATCCGAAATATACATACAATGAACGTGGCCTTCGCTTTCGTCGTCACGGTAACCGGATGTTCTGACTCTTCGGGACACCGATCGCAACAACCGAAGTCTTGACGCCACCTGTACAGACTGAAACCAGAACCAGGTTGTAATCGAACCGGAATGAATTAGGACTGAATTAACAGCTCGCTCAATTTTTGTACAAATAAATTTACGACCTAGGAGAATAAATGCATGAGCAAAGTTAAGATGTAAACTGCAGAGGAAGAAACATTTATCATCACCGAAATCCCTGCATACTGTTTTGCGGTCTCCAGATCCAGCACGAGTGAGTTCAGCTTTCGCGATGGAGTTAATTGCTTACGGTGTCGAATGTGATGAGCGACATGTCGATTGCTGTCGGGCGAAGTAAGGTGGAAGTTACCATGTTACCATTAGGTATGACTGGAATAAAATTGTCACCTGAAATTTACCACAAAATTCTTCGGGTGGCTTTTGACACCTCAAACTTGTCAGATTTATTTCCTCAATAAATGTAAGTGGTCCGACTGAAAGAACATAGTGGTACGGATAGTACAGCAGTAGAATAAAACACCGGACTACTCACGCTAATGTTCGAATTGATTCACTATAATGTCTAACGACGGATATCGTGCAGTCACGCTATCCCACCTCATGTGTATTTCATCGCTCCTTCTCCTCGTTTGCTTTTCCCTGTTCTACTAAGATCTGACTGTCTTTGTCAGCCGATCACCCACATGCAACACGCTTGCTTGTCGAACTCTTTGCGGGTAAACAAACAAATAAACAATTGGCTTGGTCCTGCGTGTTTCTGGCTATGATTAGGTCGAATGGATCTAACCCGGAAATTGACAAGCCAGGGAATTAGGAGGAGACCAAAAGTTTTTAACTGACTGAGGTGAGAAGTATTCCTCAGGTGTGAGTGTGTGAATTCCTCGATCAGCTGCCATTGCGTTTTCTGTAATTAAACTAGCTTAGGTCACAATTTGAGATCCTTCACCCCTGTTGAATTTATTCGCAATATAGTTTACGAGCTCGTACCTGCTGCTGAGCCGCGGTTCAAAGCTGTCAGAAAAGCGGGGCTTCTGTGCATGACTGAACACAAATGGCTTCGTTGGCTCAATGATCACTGAGCTTGGCACAGATCGATCACAGGACCTCGAAACCCATCAGCCTTGGACAAAAACAATTCCATTATTTACAATCACTGGGCGCAGTTGGTCTCCACTTTATTTGAGCGTATTTAAATCTGGATGCCAATGTATATAACTGTCAAAGGCTGTCCGCTTCTTCTTCCCTGTAGCTACGAAGATGAACCCCGCGATGTCGTGTACACTGAACTAGTTCACGGCACATCAGCATCTCTATTCATTTGACTATTTCATTTGCATAGTTTAACTACTGTGCTCCGTTTCAGTAGAATATGACAGTCTTATGAATTTACCAATGATGCAAATGCTGATACCTAGTGTTTAAATCTGGAAATCGCATTACGGATAAGTGCCACCCATTTGGGAAGATGGATCGCATTATGCATTTAGTTACTAGTGCCTCTCAACAAAATTTATCAAGCATTCTTGTTTCAATGGCCTGGCACATCTTATTGAACGAATCAATCGCATATCCGCAAGTACATGCAAACACACGCACGCTCAATTATTTCTACTTTGGACACGAATTCACTTTACCCATAATATTAGACTGCGGCCATCTTTATGACCAATAAAGCAGTAAACTCATCGACCCCTCTGTTCCAACGGCCTTCCCCAAACACATTAATTTCAAGAAGCAAGAAAAACCGAATCGTCTTTGAGGGCATTTCGCCGGGTTGCACTAGTATACCAAGGAAAATGACTTTCATCCAGGTGAGAAACCATGAACAAATAAGGCGAAAGCTGTCCTGCAGGTCGCAACAGTGCAGTAAATAAGACTTTTCACTTAGCAAAGAGAAACTGTTTCTTTCGGTACACATGATGCAGTCAGCAAAATCAAGAAATTTCTAACTCTTGCAAATCACTAGTTCCAGTTTAAAATAAAATAAGAACTATATAAAATGCGAAGGAAAGTTGTCAATGACTGGGCACAACTAAACCAAATCTGTAAGAAAACGTATCACATGAATCAACGTGGTCAGACAAGGCAGGCGGACTTCGATCGGGAGTTCTATTCTCCATAGACAGCGTGGCGTTCGAAAAAAGTTATTGTGGAAATGTCATACTTTAAAGCAGCAGAGTTGCGGATAAGAAAAGTAGATTGCTCATGGGGATACATGTTGTACAGCGTAAATGTAGGCGGCGTCAGCGCCTGGAGAACGAAGAGAATACGGTTCGAATTCTTGAAAGCCATGAAGAGTTTTTTAATGATGGTAAGTTACATGGACGCATTATAAACCAATGTGTATTTAATCCTTGTAACTGTGCCCTGCGAACATCCTCGTCAGGGTTCGAGGGAGACGTATGCGAGCAATTCAGGCATCCACTTACGAAGGATACACGATACGAAAAAGTCTCAGATTATTCTGTAATGCGACAGTTCAAAAAATTCCATACACCGACATTAGCGTACGCGTCATATCAACCGGCATCTAACGGCCACCTGGGTAACGGGCAAAATCGTGCTCGATAATTCAATGGTCGTTCAGTTACTTCAGCATATAACCACTACTCATGAGTAGGTTAAACCGTTATGCAAACAAAATGGTTTATTGCAATATCAATTGAAAACTCCAGGCAAGAAGGATGAAACTGTTGAAGAGTTATACTCTAGAAAAAAATATCGCTCAAAACGTTTGTGGTCAGTTTTTACCGTATTATTTATAAATAACAGAGTTGGATACACCGTTAAATTTTCCCTTTGGATGAACAGACCTAGTAACTGCAAGAAAGTTTTGTTACTGAGGCTGGTCACCAACGGCTTTGTCAAGGAGATTCAAACATTTCCAAGCTAAAGGCCTCTTTTGACCTTCTCTTTGGTTCAATTTCATGTTCATCGACCCAGGTGCGACGGAATCCTTCAGGATGAGATGGTCCATAAGCGTTGTTCTTTCTGAACCATAGGCGTTTCAGAAAACCCATACCTTGTTTGCCATCAAGAAATTTATCATCCTCTCTAGTTTCATTTGTGTTCGAACTTTTGGTTCAATTCTGCGACTGATTTTCGATTGTACTTGGCAATAAACAGGAAAATGACTGCACGTTTTTCTGGATGTCATGGCGCAGAATCGGTACTAAAGTCACCTTCGAAATGAAGATCTATGCGAAGGTTAACCGCTTTTCGAGTGGAAATCGTCGACAGCACCACTTGGCCTGGACTGATGAAGAACTAAACCAGCACCAAAATGGCCTCTTAAGTGCAGCAGAAGATTGTAGTTCTGATCTTTCTATTATGTCAGATAACCCTTTCTGTATTAACTTAACATCGAAGGTCCTGACGAGCCTCGGTCCATTTTTCATTCTTCGGTTCTGAGGTGGGTGCCAAATTTGCAACATGCTCATGAACCAAATGAAGAAGTCCACCAAGTTTCCGCAATATTACAGCAGAGTAAACATTGAATCAAAATACCAGCCGGTGGATAGCAATTTTAATTGAAATCAAGAATATAAATAATGGGTTTAATCAAAATAGGATTGGACAGCTGCTCTGATTTCTGATCTTCTTCCGAAATGTCTGTAAGACTTTCCACCAAACCTGACAGTCTACCTTAGTTCTAGCAACAGCTGGGGAAGTCTAGATTCCTAGTGGTTCATATTCGAAGTAACTTCTAAGATAATCACCTCAGGCATCTCAAAGAGATCATATCCTGATTGAGTGAAAGGTGTAGTTGTCAGGCAATGTATCGTGAAATTAACTAGGGGTTTTCGTCAGTTTTCAGATTGGACTGGAATACACCGAGTGTAGCACGTTAGCGGAATCACATATATTCCGGGTATTTCACGATCCACATAAAAAGCTGGTGAGCACTGGTTAGAATAAACAGAAGCACACGGTCTGACAGCCTTTTTCGTAGCTTCATCAGCAGAGCGATGTTCACAGCATATGTCATGCGCGAAGTCATCCATTCCAAATTCTGGTTCCAGGCTACCCATATGAAACGGCGACGATCTACTTGACATGACCGGTATGGCAATTTAGGTTAGCAGTTGCAATGGGCAGATGCGACCTGCCGCCATACGATGGTCTGACTCCGACCCAAGTTACGCAACTGAAGGCAACGGGAAGACCACAGCCGTTGGGAAACATGTCTGTAGTGTATTTGCAAATCATACGCTTATATACAAAACAGGAGATATCCTGATCAGTGGGGTAAATTCTGTTCAGTCACATTTGAAGAATGTTCGAACTTCACAACCGTCTGGGGCTAAGGTTGGCTACACAGACTAGCGCAAAGTTTCACTGTGTTATATCACATGACTTGCACGTGAACACACCGCAGAGGTCTTTATAGATCGTCTAACAAAATTACTTGAGACCATCCTGTCTCCTCGCATTCGTGGATTTGCCGTTACTCTTGACATTTTCGGAAAAGCTGCGTGGGAATAGTTTGCCGAATCGTAAAAGGAATCTGGTAAAAAAAGAACTGTAACGAATTGATATGTTCTAAAGCAGTTAATTCAGCGAAAGGTTTTTTAAAGGTATCTGCACACGAAGAGAAATACTAAACACTAGGACAAAGCGTTATTCCATTGTTTAACGGCATATCTCCCTGTCGTACAGCATCATCTCAACAGACATTACACTACTTTATGAGATATCGTGAATTGGGAGTTCAGGCTGGTCTCCGTGATTCTCAATCTCGAACCTACGGTCTGTTGGCCAGTATTTTGTTACCAAGCTCTCAGGAAAAGCTCACAAGACGAATACAAATAACATAACGGTTACTATGGCAAATGGAAATATGGATATAGCGTGAGCACGCTATGGACAAACTCATCTCTGGAGGCCTGCCACGCCCCATCATGAATAGAATTGGATATATGGAATACATGAAGTTATCAGTGCCCACTAACTATGTACGATGGATTAGCGACACAACACGACTATCTTTTGTTGTTCTTCTTGATCGGTCGGAGTCACTCATGCCAACAAATCAGGTTCATAACCAGGGTCAGTTTGAATTCCTAGGGGCAAATGAGGTCTTAGGAGGGGCGTGAATAGGTACTGGCACTAGGGAAAATGCATTCTAGAGAAGAGAGAGAAGAAGTGTGCATCTAGTCTTTTGTGGACTGTGGACTGTGGACTGTCAGGTTTGCGAACAGTTGGTGGAGAGTCTTACAGACATTTCGGAAGAGGATCAGAAATCAGAACAGCCGTCCAACCCTATTTTGATTAAACCCATTATTTATATTCTTGATTTTAATTAAAATTGCTATCCACCGGCTGGTATTTTGATTCATTGTTTACTCTGCTGCAATATTGTCGAATTTTGATTCATCTCTTCGGTTGAAATTTCACATATCGGCTGTCAGCAGTGACTGTGAGAAACTGATTCGAATCGACCAAAGAGTCGTATCTCTAAGGCAGAATTTAACCAAGCAGAAATCATCGGAATTGGACGGAGCTGAACAGTCAAAAGCAACGATTGTCAAAGACAATGAAATTAATCTCTTTCTTGCGGTATTTCTTCAGTGTTCTCCCATTTTGTACATTCTGCTCTATACTGACTACTGAACCCAAGCAGCTTAGAGACGGTCTCAGGGTGTAGGTAAAATTAGGATGTAGATTTTTAATTAACCGCACTACTTTGAGGACGATAGGAGGTTTTGGTTCGTACCCCAGTTCCCTTGTTGTTTTCTACGTGATAAAGTCGATACTATAAATTCCACAGAATTTTTTCGTCTCAGGAGAAAACTTGCATGTCCTGGTGCCATCTTCGAGTTTCTGCTAATGTTGTGTTCTATAGTGTATGCAAACTCTCCGCTTTCTGCATAGAAGTCATCTTCACATGGGAGCCTTCATCTAAAGGTCTGCGGCTCACCAAATCTAATGTCGGATGTTCGGCAAACCGCCAGTGGACAGGTTGATTAATTGGACTCAGACTTGTCCTTCCTGGCTTGCCATTCCAGGTTGGGTCCCGTGGATAGGTAATGCTGATTATTCTTAACAATAGTGAAATAATTCCGCAGCCTTATCGTGGTTTCCAATGATTAGTTGGATATTGGTGCTGAATGATGAATCATTTGAGAAAATCGGAACCAAGATGCCGAGTACAACAAGCCCGCCCTCGTTTCCATTCGGAATCTAAACGCACATAGATGGAAACGGCAATAGTGGTTCATAACAGCCAAACTGGATCCTTCTGCAAAATAATTCGAAGACCAACAAGACGGTTCTGTTATTTGGTGACATCTTTGCCTCCGGTAGAATCAACAGGACCGACACCTGATTGCACATTTTTCCTAAACTGGAAACGTGGCTAACAACCGAGAAGATTTTGCTACCAAAATCGAATCTTTAAAATTGACAACAGTTCAATACCACTAGTATCACGCATCATTCTGTCGATTGCAAGAGAGATTGAGGAATCATAGCTATATGTACTCCTATCGAGTATATATATATAATTCAGCGAATATCCCCGTCAAGATACTGAGAATAAAACAGCAGTAAAATGGGCCCCTTTTTTTCGACAACATCTTTTGTCTAAAACAATTGTAAAGTTAAGGAGACGAGCAAAAATATTGGTACAATATGAAAGTAATTCGATATGTTAATTGACAGTCAGTTGAAATGTTTTCAATTTTTTACGCCCGTAATGCAAGAATTTTTCGTAAATTTCTAAGCTGCCCTCGACTACAGTTCCTGCTGGTACCACCTACCCACGAAAAGTACAAAAGGCACGTCAGGCAGAATCCAAAAATGGCACCAATAGGAAATATGCGACAAAACAAACATATTAAATTAGATACAAGATCAATTGTAGTGCTTCCTGATCGGGGACATTAAACACGTTCCGCGTTAAGACGAACACAATGTGGCAGTATCATTGAAGGGTTGTGAAAGCAAATGAATCGAATGATGGGGCGAAGATTGTAGAAGAAAAGATAGCTGCTTTGGCCGAAGACCATGAAATATGATATCTTATGGGGAGACATATGGACAAATAAGCCTAAACAGGAAGTTTTGTACTATGCTAGTGTATTTTACCCGATGTACATAGAGCACGTGTGTTATTGAGGCGAAAGTAGGATAGGTTTGCCTTACTGTACCTAGAACTGACCCGTAAAATGATTCTCCCGTTCACTGAGAAAGACACGTTTCAATTTGTCGATCATGTACAAAACTGCAATACCAAAAGACTGCAAACAGCTTCACTTGACGTGACTTTGATTGTTTACAAATGTGCCTCTACTGAAAAATAATACATGCACTTTTGTTTGAATTTGCGAAGGTCGAAAGAATGGTTGTTTCTAGTCGACCAACATTTTGGAAGTACTAATATTATTGAGATGTACTACAAACATCCAGTTTACATTTTACAAAGAACTTTATCGACATAGTGATGGCGTCGTTGTGGGCACGTCTCAGGGCCCTTTAATAGTCGACATATTTCTTTGCAGGTTAAAAAATGTTGTTTCGAAACACTATAAACAACCTACCGCTATAGCACGGTTGTGTGGATGAAATTTTCGTATCGATCGACGGAAATGCCCGATTAGACTCAGTCTTGGAAGAATTTACTCACACATACAAAGCTACCAGTTTCACTTCAGAAATTCACTTCAATTCTCGGGTGGGAATCTCGCCAGACGGCGATATGGATTACTCAATCGTGCAATTTACCGTAAACTGACTTGCTAGTTTTATACCTAAACAAAATCCAATCCGATCTCTTCCTGCTCTTGTCAGAAAAATTGATTCGCATTATAGCCTTCAAAACAAGTGCTTCTGACGAACGCTTGCTCAGTAAGTTGCGTCGACCCCTAGAAGAAAAGATTTCCCTACGAACCTCCATTAATGAGGTTGCTAAGGTGATCTAATCTACTGAAGACTGGAAAATATGTTCCGTACATTTCTCGACATCGAATTACACACCTCGTTCACTAGTCAGTCAGCTTGTTCCGTGAAAGATAAATTGCCCAACTCTGCATTTTCCATGACAAGTTATTCTTCCAATTCTTCATGCTCGTCAATCTATGTATGTGGAACGATCAGGTAGTTTATCTGAAAGAATCAAGGAACATAAACTCACTTGCCTGAACCTCGGAGACCAAATGGAAAATCTTTAATGTCGTAGTTGCACACTTGGCAAACACGGGCAATCGAGCAGTCGACGATGTGTTCAGGTACCACGGAACTTACCAAAAACTGTTCGTATCCGGCGTCTGGCGACATCAGAAGCTTTGGCCATGGATTACTCAACTTTGCCCTCTGTTCCTAAAACGATTTGTCAAATGTCCCCTACCGTGACCTTGAACTGATTCTATCCGACAAAAGTATAGCAAAGCCACGTCTCGTAACCGTCCGAAAGAAACCAGAATTAACTAATCCTGCCCGCCCACCAAAGATGTTCATATCTTTCCTTCATCTTAATTCTCCCGACCACTCTCTGTTGTACTATTCTCTTCCACTCGGGGACCTTAATTACCCGTGAATTAAGCAATCTGATTTTTCGTGTATTCTGACACCATTCTCCGCTCATTCCCTTAACACATGTGATTGTACAAGCTGGAGGCAGAGCGTATCGAAAATCAAGTTTGTTTCGCTTTTACTCTATTGTCTCTACACTCACCGACTGACTCTCTTCGGCATGCCACACCCTCAATATGGCTAATATGTAACAACTTTCGAATGTGCTAGAGTTCGTTTAGACGTGATAGGCCAGTCGTACTGGTCTAATGTCAGTGTTCCGCATACATGCAACACAATGCATAATAATCGGCCGTAGTAAGTGCAGTTTGCGTTGCTTAAAAACAGTCCACTGAAACAAACATTTTCATCCGACTACGCAGCTCTCTATGGGTAGGCCGATCCATTTTCAGTATTCGTAATAAGTGTGTAGACTGTGGACAAGTGGAGATATTTACGCATAACTTACGACAGTTCAGATGATGAGGAAAGTTGGTTCGAAACAACCTCCTTCACACTAGGGACAGAAAATTGTCGATATTGTATCAACCCTGCAAAAATCGTCGAATGAGCTTTGCCACAGTCCAGTTTGCCGCTTTATTTCTTACATTCGCTAATGACGAGGAATAGGACAATTCTGTTGTCTCGTGATAATAATAATGAATCACAATGAAAATTGGTGCTCAGCTGCATTAAAAACGATTTCCAATTTTCAATTGGTTGTTGCCAATGAGAACGGCTATAGTCATCGTCCTATAATCAATCTTTGGTTATCGTTTAATAGCTTCAAACTGTTTTAAACAGAACAAATACATGTTTTCAGACTACACATGTAAATTGTGTTGCCCACCAATACGACTTACTAGTACAGTATGAATTTTGTCAACAGTTTTAAGTTTGGTTGAAAAGTGTGCACCT
The DNA here is from genome assembly GCA_008360955.1 of Fasciolopsis buskii. Lineage (NCBI taxonomy): Eukaryota > Metazoa > Platyhelminthes > Trematoda > Plagiorchiida > Fasciolidae > Fasciolopsis > Fasciolopsis buskii. The sequence continues at coordinate 160,512 of LUCM01006560.1, forward strand.
ATCTCAACTCGATTCGTAACTGTCAAACAAACAGAGACTGTAAACCGGCAAAGAAAAGGTAAAATATCTGTCTGCTAATCCTAACCGGAAACCACCGGTCCCATCTGTTATTAGGAGTACAACGTATGCGGCTTATCGGGATCCCGCCTCCAGAATGTGTCAAAGTTTCTGGTTCGGCAGCCTAACTTAAACCCGAAACTTACGAGGAAGAAAATTGACCGGTGACCTATGAAACCCATCGTAAAGATGACCTGTAACGAAAAGATCGATCAGTGTCATCTATTCATCCGCATCGTACACTCCGGACAAAGTGCAATATGAATAGGTCGTCCGAAAACCAAGAGAAACGTGATGCCGAATTTTTGTAGGGTTGGCGACAAAACGCCCGATCAGACGAGAAGACGTCCAGCGTCTGCAGCCATAGGAGATATGGTCGGCGTCAGAGGTGGTCGAACGACAGTCCGTCGCATTGATTACCAGATCGTTTTTGCTTGTTCTTAACCTCGGTGTTTCTTCAATACGTGCACGTGTATGGGGTGTCCTTGCTTTTCTTATACCTCTAGAAGATCACTTTGGGACGGCTTCCTCTATCTGTATTTCCAGTCAGACTTGAACTGCAGTCTTGTACTGTGTCTATCTGGTTCCGGGCATCGCGATACAAACTGACGATAGAAAACCACCCATTTTGCGATAGTCCAAATTTAAAAACGTCAGCAACTGAATGGATGATTGGTGTTTAACGACAACACGGAATAATAGAACCGAAGAGCTATTTGCTAGAGCACTACCTCGGTACCCATTTCAGGCGTTTCACTTTGAAGCATTGCTGAAGTAAATGATCAACGATACAGAATTTGACATTTCATTATATTCTTTAAATATCCAACGCCGAGGCTATCACACTTGGCTAGAAAGAAAATTTGGGCAGACTAAGGGGAAACAATCCAAAATGAAGAGAACAGCTGGAACTGGACGTGGTATTTTTAAGCGTGCTCAATGATATTGTCAAGCTACTGAATTTGGGCTACAGAACAGGAATGAAATCGCACTGAGTTTACTGAATATATCACTTCCAGTTGCACATTTGCACCTGACCTTACTACTCAAGTTTCATTTAATCTCCTGATAAATATCTAATCGACTACACTACTAGCTTTGTCAGTTCGCAGAACATGACTTCTAGAATAACTTGGTAGACCCGAAATCTCTTTTGTCATCAACTTCCACCTTTAGTGGTACTATTTTCGTATCGATTTGGAATTACAAAAAGGCCGTTTACTGCTATTGCAATAGTGTTGCACAATAATAGAAAACGGAATGATACAAACGGTGTGTGTGTGTGTGTGTGTGTGTGTGTGTGTGTGTGGAAGGTGAATGTTTCTTTTCTCAGCGGAAGAACAAATAGAGTTTGTTGAATGTTGCGTTGCACATCAAAAAGAAACCTAAAAACAGGAATAGGCAAATAACAAATGCAAAACTGATTCCAGACGGGCAGACGATGGACGGAACGCGATGGGTAAGGATAGGATAGGGCATAGTGTAAGATGGAACGAAACGCGAAACAATGCCCGTCCAATGTTTGTTTGTCATTCCGAAGAGAAAGAGCATTAGATGATCCGGTTGTCGACCGAATCTGGAGGACTGGGAAACAACAGCTCTGACAAAAATATAAAAAGGGACTGGAAGAAAAAGTGGGATAAGTGAACCTGAGGATTGCTTTCTCGATAACTATTACAAAAGTTGTTAGTAATAATTATGATTATCATGGACACAGTAATGATAGTAGTCGTAGTAGTAATAGTCGTAGTAGTCGTAGTAGTCGTAGTAGTAGTGGTGGTCGTCGGGAGTGGTGATGTGTTGTTGTGATCATCCTCGCAATTATCGTCGTCGTTGTCGTCGTCGTTGATGCTGTTGTTGGCGCCCCTGCTCCTGTTCTTGTTGTTGCTGTCTGACACGTGAAGGTGTTTGTCGTTCATGTGTACGAAACCTAAGGATGGTTAACAAACAACATGAACGAACAAAGCAGCCTGAATCAATATGCGGAAGACAAACAGATTAGGAAAAACACTGGTACCGTGTGTGTGTGTGTGTGTGTGTGTGTGTGTGTGTGTGTGTACGGGTACTCTTCACCGGATTGGGGGTCACAACATGTAAAGTTCAGGATACATTCGTAGTTGGAATTAGTTGGTTACAAAAGAACTATGGCGACAACAGCAATCAAAATAAATCCCTATTTTCGTAAGTAATAAAAACCAGGCACGAAAATGAGTTCTCTAAACAGTTGCTGAGACACACACGCACAGACAGAGGTGGAAGTAGGAATGTGCGGATGGGTGGGCGATAAGGCTGAGCGAGTAGGAAGGAGTCGACAAAGGGGACTAAATGATCCGTGGTTTTCACAACCTCTACGAACGGCTGTGAACAGCGCGGATAACTGAACACCAAAGATGTACGGTGAATGAGACGAATGCAATTGATTCGAAATTCCCGTTGTACCAAACAAAGTGAGAAAGGGATGCAAGAAAAGCAAACAAAAACAAAAAACAAAACATACTAGTGTCTTCATGTGAGCTCTGACGAGGAACTGTCTATCTATTGTCTATCTGGATATCCCTTATGCGACAGAGAAGTGTGTGCGTGTGTGTGTGTGTGTGTGTGCATGAGTGAATGGATGAATGAATGAATGAATGAAACAGTTCGGAAAGAGGCTGGTGTGGTTATATTATCATCGTTATTATTAGTATCATTACTATTATTGCCGGCCAAATTGTGGATCCAGCAGTTCCCGATTGTTCGGCAGTTGGGGGGTGGGGACTTGAGAACGAAAGATCAGACTATGGGCTGCACAGTGGCGCTTATGTGTGAACGACTATTTCGTTCAAGGTCTGTGTTGAGTTTGTGAAAGATTTTCACACCAATGGAGGGGGGGTGGTGGTGACGGTGGAAATACTTGTTTCCTTTTTCGGAATCGAGATGAAGACGAATTGACGAAGTAGCCGTATCTCACTATGCCGTACAGATTGAGTAATGTGTGAATCATGAAAGGAATAGTTAGAAAAATCCTCATTCGATAGATAGATATGTTCTGTGCCCGTGTTGACCAGTACATCAAGCGAGCATGGAATGAGAAGCACGAGTCCAATATCCCTCAATAAGGAACGGAATTGGAGAACAGTTGGAAACAAGAAATGAAACCGGGGGAGGGGGCTGGCTGTAATGGTAAGAATTTTGCAAGTGAAGATGGGCGAGAAATTCTCGGAAAAGTACTCATATAAAATGAAATGAAGCACAGCAAAGATGTACAAAGCTGAAGGGTAGTTTTCTTCTGCTTCTACAAGCAATAAGCCTTAGTTTTTTCCAATTGAGCAATGGACAAAAAAACACTAGTTTCGTCTTCGCACTATCACCTCGTTCAGACAGGATTTACATGGCGGATCTGCGCTAGGAAAAAAAGAGGGAAACTTCATGAATTGTACGGACCAGACAAATTTATGAGGACCTGTGTAGGAAGACAGTGAAAGAACAAAACGTGAAACTATGTAGGGCTGAGGACTGATAAGCGTCAGAGTTCTAAATCCGGTTCGGTGGTCGGTTAGTGATGATCGCTGCGTTTGTCAATGTCGTGCTCAATAGCTGGGTATTTGGAAAATGGAATAAGAGGGTACCAGAGGGATATTTGTTGACGAAATGAGAAAGTCTTTTCACTGCTTATGTTCATCCCGTTTGCATTAGGTACTCAATGAACATGGAAAAAACGGATTCAATGTACTGGAATGGACGACAAACGGTGAGCTAACGAGCGTGATAATGTTCGTCTGAGTTGTCTATCTGTGAGTTGTTCGGCACGCTACGTAACCGGGACGGGAAATGTGGAGTAGCGAAATATCCCAAAAGTAGGCAGATGATTGTTTCGATAATGAGAATGGACGGGTGGGTGGAGGGGGATAGAAAATTGAACCCGATTGACAAACAAAATAGACTCGATGCATTTTGTCAGTGATGATATTATGAACTCGTCATTGTTCATGCTGAGGAAGGGATGAGTTCAACAAACGTAAAAAACAAAGAGACAAAACAAAATCCTCCATTTTCGGGGACTAATGGATCCCCCTTCCCTATTTCGTGTACGGTTTCATAACTTGTTCCGTAGACCTTGGGCAACCAATCTTAATTTGATTAATTCGGTCACGAGAATACAAACACTAACCGATATAAGGGGGAAGGAGGAGGAATTGGAGATTGAAGAGGGACGAAAATCGGGTACTAGGATGTGATCAGGTCCTCTTGATTTGTGTTTGTACAGTCCATAGACGTGTCGGATCGTTCACCGATCTTCTCGCAGTCCATCATGCAATCGGAATCAGGTTTTCTGTCTGTTGGACTCTGATCTTCTTTGGGAGAATAGCGACGAATCACTGTACGCGATAGGCGTTTTCGCATTCTCGGCTGATTACTGCTATTAGTGGAATGCGGGAGTACAGAATGAGCGATAGTAGATGGCACGTTGGAAATTTGCGAACCGAACTCATCTGACGCGTTCTGATCACTTTCCGTGCACACGACCACGGGCAGTTCGGGACTATTGGGACCAGAATCGTTGGAATTGTCCGGCACGGAATGGAACTTCTTCACGTATACGGATGGAGTAACAGTAGCATCTTCAGACCAAGCATCGCCTCCGCTAGGCGAGTGTCCGTCGTGATTTGTGAATGATTCCAATTTCATTTCGCCCAGAGTAGATTGGGAAGGTGAAACAGTCAATCCGTTACTCATCGGTCTATCAATCCCGTCCGGCTCTGAAGTGGTGACTCCATCTTCGATTTTTTGATGGGTCGGAGAATCAGCAGCAGACGAGGAAGCCATCGAATCATCCACGGAAGTTTCACTAGCCCGTGCGGATTGTGTTCCAAGTAGTTTGCGTAATGCTTTCAATTCCATACTAAGCCCAGTCAACTCGGTACGAAGAACCCGATTTTCTGTTTGTAAACGATCCGTAACCTCAGCTCGACCAATCAGACGAGCCCGTTTATTCTCACGACAACGTCTCACAGCCTCGTTGTTTCGACGACGCCGATCCTGGTAACGTTTGTCCAACATCTTAAGATCGGGAACCATCCGTCCACTGGATACGGCAGTTCCGTTCCGTGGAGTATTATTGTTTTCTGCATAGACAGAATGTGGTAAATTCGAGTAAGTCAATAAAAATGAGAACATTTCAAATGTGAGAGAATAACAGTGAACAGTAGAAGTGCATATTGACTAGGGTTCTGAATTACCGTTCTCTCAACTTACTCGTGTAGCAACACCAATGCCGACATTGGTATCCAATTATGCCATCTCTTGTCCTTTCATCCTAAAGTTGGGCTTCGTAAAGTTACACGGCGTTGGTTGGTAATGCGAGTGAATTCATTTTGTCCAGTCGTGATCAATTCATTCGGAGTGAATAAGGAGTATTGAAAATGCAGAGGAGCTCGGTGTCAACTGTTGCGTTTTGTCGTTCAGCTCCAGTTAGGCCTCGAGAAACATTTACCGTATCCGAGAGGGTCTTAACAAATTAAATAACTGAGCTATCTTGTATGCACCTCCTCGGACTAGTACTAATAGGATGAGTGATAACGCTGTTTGACGATTCATCATCATTACCACATACGAAAATGAACACATTCTCCAGTAGTAGAGGATTTTATGCGATTTCAAAGGGCTCAGCAGTGACGTCCAAACCAAAATTTAGAAACCAAAGAGCCACTGTACACCTGTTTTATCCCTGTTAGGAATAATAACCAATCAATATATCCACCACACCCGAAATGGAACGCTAGCGACTGGGAGTTGAATAACTCGGTCATGACGCCGCTGATTAGCAAGCTACACATGTTCTTTCAAATATATTGGCTAATCTGACATCGACTAAATCCAAAAATAACAGAAAATACAATCAAACAAAGACCAAAAATGACACGATATCTCTGAGTTGTGTGCAATGGCGAGACAACCGACACCGCAAAGCAGACTTACTGTTTGGTAAGTTAACGATTCTAGATTCCTTACACCAAAACAGTGTCAGTTTACACAATACAGAACAAATTTTGACATTTTTTTCGTACTTCATACAAGAAAACCATTGTTTGGTCTGAGAGATTAATTATAGTTCCGAACACAGGGGTCATTAAGTTCTCTCTATCGAATTAACATTAGGAAATTATTTTGCATACTGCGAGCACGGTTAGTGTGACATATCACGGATTCATCAAATATGCTTTCCGTGCAGCTTCTGCACTCGCTAACTGGATTTGACAGCCCCAGTCTGAAGCATCCCCGTCCAACAGATCGAGTTCTTTCAACCTGATAGCACAACCGAGGTGCGAGCTACTAGCTCGTGTTTAGTGAAGCCAGGTACAAAATCAAACCAGAACCCTTCACTTCGGATACAGGAACAATCATTGTAAGTCATCCGCCTGTTTTGACTACGGTCCGAAGATGTCAACATCGTTGTTTACACATTGTCCACTTTTCCGATGTATTTCATGCTGCCGATCTACTCGAGAACACAAAAAGTCTTCCTCTCCTTTTTTATTCACTGATAAGTTAAGGAAGAGTTAAGTTCCCAACATGCTGACTTCACCAAGTGAATCTCTTTCCCCTTAGATCTGCCATGGCCCATAGAGGAATACCGGGTATCCCAGTCACTGATACAAAATTCCATAGGGATTCTCGATCTAGATGCACTGTCACGTGGAATAAAGACTTGAAATTCGCCTGTACAATACACCGTCAACGTACCTACGTTCAATCTTGTGGTTGGTTGACAGTACACAACTATCCGGTCAGTATTCCATTCGGTATCATTCATCGGTCCAACGTCTCAAACGTTGCTGAGAATTTCTCGGCACAAGCAAATTGTCACAGTACAAAAAAAAACAAGCCAAAAAAAGAAATTAGAATGCACCTATTCATCGGAGTTTAGGGGCCACGTGCAATCACTTCACATGGCAACGTTGTTTGTGGATGGGTGGGTGGTGTTCGAGTCTACTTAAACGTAACCCATTCTTTTTTTGTTGCAGTCAGATGCAATGGTTTCGCATATTGTACCTCTCTCATACACGCACACACATACACACACACACACAAACACACAAACACAAACATACAGAGAAAAGAATAGATGAATCCAGTCAAAATCATGAGCAAATGCATCATAAAAACAGACTGTGCGTGAAAAAAGTAAAAGTACCGTGCAACTATTACCGGTGCTGTCACTGTTCCATACACGTATAACAGGCACACAAAAACAGGCATCCATGACAGGAAATCTTACTCTCTCTCTCTCTCTCTCTCTCTCTTCCTGACATACAAGAATTGGACGAACCCAGAAATGCAGATACACACATACCACACCAGCACCGGTAATTTTAATGTCAATAAGATAGATCCATTGCTCTGTCATAAGTTGTCCTTTCGTCCGTGCCTAGGCTCCATGTTCGTAGACACATACACGCGCACACACACGCACACACATAAATATGCATGTCCATCGGCTAGCTCTTCTTCCCGCCCGCTTCACTGAGCACGCATGGAAGCCACGTACTGCCATGAGCACCCATTGCTACTAATCAACCAAGGTCTTTCGATCGGTGAAACGTATGGTGCTGGGTTATGTATGAACCATGTCAATTGCTGGTGACTGTGACGATAATGATGGTGATGATAGTGTATGCGGACGGACGGACGGACGGACAGATGGCTGGACCCGTTTACTCAAGTACACACACACACACACACACACACGCACGCACAAATAAGCGTAAATATGCAGATTATTCACGCTGTACCTGTATGTACAGTAGTCGTAATCGGTACATCCACAGCGACAAAAGTGTCAGCAACAACGGCAACAGTAATGAGGCGTTTGCATTTTGCTTCTCATCATGTGATGTGATAAATCGACCGGTCAGTAGATTGGTCAGATGAGTTGGTATTACTCATACTTGTATACGGAATTGCGTTTATTCAATCACCGTACCCGGCCAGACATTAAAGTATACAAGCACACACACACACACACAAACGTCCGTTAACCTCACATGCAAATGTGCATGCATGCACGTGCAGATTTGGAAGACGCATACCCAAATCGTAACGATTTTGGTGGTTACAGGTACTGAAAGGGTTCGAAACTTTCAGAACATAAACCCACATAAACCTTGTGCATACGATGATGGAGAGTAAACATATGAGTATAACTTGATCACACATTCAATTCTTTGCTACCAACAACGCGTGCCAACACACAGATACACTTACACGACCTAAGTCCGTCGAAATGAGTCACTCCCGGTATCACCGTAAATGGCAGCAACGTCATTGGCAATACGGATTATCATCATCACTGTACTCCCCCTCTTGTTCCTGTTCCTGACTGGTGAAAACGGTATCCCCCACTTGGGTTACCCATTGGTTTATTGATTCGGATGGTTAAAAACACTACTAGACTAGTCAAAGGTTTCACAACCCACCGCGTTGATTTACCGAACTAGTTGAGTGTGAAATCTCATGGAGTTCGCATTGTATTATCACGAAAAGGGTCTGGTCACTGGAGATGACAATGAGCCGACGTTTCGGTCCACCAAGCGTGCATTCACTACGGACAGCTAATTCTGAGTGTCTCTTTGCAACAAGATCGTCAAAACAAATGTTGTCAACAAAACCAAGTTGGGCATTTTCAGATAGAATTTACGTATGTTCTATGGATTAATCACTTCGGTGGATGACATCCCCAGTCGTGTGTAGGGTAAGAAACGAGAAGTACGTAAACTCAATGAGTTCGTAACCCGACAGAAATGGAATAAAACCGAAACGAACAAAATCGGCTGGCTACCTTGTCCCTCTCCGATTGGGTTTGACAAATAATTGTCCAGTTTAGTTCATTTCATAGATCAACGATATGTCACTCCGATTGTGGATTCCTATCCTGCAAGAATCCGTCAATCCAAGAGCGAAACAAGTGGAAGAATGATTTTTTTAAAAAAAAACAGAAAAAATAGCTTGAGTGTAGATCAATCAAATGAGATATTAAGACTACAAGTAAGTCACCGACTACGGCACATGATGATCATGTTATCCCCTGGTGTTCCCGATCGACCCCAGTGGGTAACCTTTGTTAACCCATTTGGGAAGGTTAAAAAAAAACGGTGAAATTTCTTTATTACATCGTTCATGAATGAGGTCAGCGGAAGAAATATAGCAGTGGCCCCTGGGGTTTACCGTAAGGAGAACAGAACCGGAAACCACGACTCCGCGGCCTGAAATGGCACGAAATCACATATTATTTTAACAAGTACGGTTTGGTAACAAGCCGTGTGGTAACGAATTCCCATGAATTTGGTATTCGAACTTCTGGCCTTTTTCAGTGAAAATCGCTCAATCCACTTGAACACCGATGACTGTATTGAATACGTTACTATGACCTCGTTGTTTTTACCCTTGACTGATGCTTTCTCTCATCCCAGCAATAAGAATGCCGAAGAAATAAAAAGTTAATTTTGTTGATTAACCGGAGTTGAACTAACTGGAGACATACAATAAAACTGTCAACTTTATTAAGACTAAAAACATTCACCAACGGGTAGCACGGTGTGCAACAACTGCGGTTGTTTGGCTCTCGAAGACTGAAAACATCTTACCAACAAAGTTGAGATAGGACAGATATTAGACAAACAGACTACCTCGGGGTATGATATTATTCGACGCGCATACTGTTTTAGATGAAAGTTCACGCAATTCTTCCACAGGATGGTCGGAGATACCTGGTGATATGACTAGGTGCCCATGTTGTTCAGTTCTTCCACTTAAACACATTCGATGTAAGATTACGAATTATAAAAAAAGAGCCTGAGAAATGACCCGGAACAGAAAGGGATAGCGAAGTTTGGGGGTGATAGAAGGGTTGCAGCATGTGTCAGTGATCGTAAGTTTTACGAACTAATTAGAAATACTGGTCTGCGGAAGTCGAATGTGACCGAGCTGATTAAATAAGCCGATGGCTCATTGATTCACTCTCGAGATCGTCCGCTAGCGCGTCTTGCAGAACACTAAAAAGAGGAGTTTAATTGGCCCATCGTGAACACAGTGGATCTTAATTAACTAACTATACTTGCACTGGAGTAGACGGTACGACGAATTAGGGACATAAATCCGACTGCACTGGGGCTAGCTTGACGGTCGTAAGAAGTGCACGGATTGGATACCTGAAAGGCTACTGAACTGAAGCGGTCATAGATAACGGGACTAGCTTCACGATGTTAAATGCAGACAAAAAATAGGTGTTTTATTTCAACTTAGGAGGAAGGCAAGATACACTCCAAATAGTAAATGCTGGCCAGGAATAAGGCAAGGTTACTACTGATATTACCCCGTATTCGTATCATGAACTCAACGCTCCTCGGGAGCGGTTGATATCAGCCGGCCCCATCGATGTCAGACACCATTGTCTGGTGCAGGCCGATCGTTGGGTCGACATCACCCAGCACAGTCCACGGTGGCTATGCCGTTGGTCTCGCTCACATGACCAGACGAATTCGTTGAATTGACAGCCCACGTTGGGACAGCATTGGGCACTGGTTTGGTAAGATTAGGGGACTAGAACTTGGGGGGGGGGGAGCTACGAAAGCCTAAAGTTGTTTCTTCTATCCGGTACTGAACGGTGGACAAATGCATGTGCGCGTTCCCTCGCCCGAATTGGAGTGCATGACTCATGAGGGCCTCAGTAAATTACATAGGAGATTAAATTTGGAGCTGAGCTGTACGTAAGTTCACACGGACGCACTCGCATGTATACCTAGGGAAGACGCACGCGCACTGTGCAACGAGTTTGTCACATGGTCAAGGACGTTGACAAGCTAGATGCGTGGGTGGCGCTTGCATTCACTTACCTCGTTTGTGTTCATCCGGTCCCGGGGCGAAAAGGTAATACACATATCCATACAAGGGGACATGCATGCTTAAGCCGACACGTGATTGGGTTGAGGCTCCGGTGCCCGCATCTATTCGTGCGGCCGTGGTGACGGTGCGACGATGCGCGCATAACGATCGGTCGGATGATTATATGGTCCCCTTGCTAGCTCAATAACCGAGATTCGCGCAACCCAATCCCATATGCATAGTAGACAGGGCAAGAAGGACAACGGGACATCACATTGTCCCGATGAGACGTGGTGGCCGAGTTGTTGCGCGCGTGCTTAGACAAGAATATGATGCGCATGAAAAGGCACCGTAACAACGACTAGACCGAACAGGCTACAAAGTGTGTCCGATTCGATGACGCAGCACTAGGCCATTGGTGTCAGATGAAAAACGGGAACGTTGGGTCGGTTAAACTTAGCTCGCTGATTGTCTGTGTGAATAGTTATTTCTGAAAGTCCAGCCGGTCCGCGTGTTCTGTTGACTAATACGGCTTAACCAGCTCACGGGATCATGGTCAATGTGTGCGTGTGTGCGTGCAAGTGCGGATGCGTAAGCAGACCAGACATTCAGAAAAGTACGAACGGAAGAAAAATGAAACATCTGACTAAGCCTACCGATTAACCAATTGCTTTTAGCCCGTTATCTCTGACCTGGTCGTCCCTAAGCTGGGACTAAAAACCTTAGTTTTCGTGCGGGTCATTGCATGTGCAGGGGGGCTGGAATGCCCGTCGTAAGGACTATTGGGGAACTCTTCTAATCGGGTTTTCCACAGACAGATTTGACAAAAAATTCAATCCTTTTAACTCTTGGTTAGACCAAACCAATGACAACGCAGCAAATTAGCGCGCAATAAGTGTGTAAGCATCTAAACGGGCAAATAGATGCTTGGACAGATGAACAGCGAACGGCTAATCCAATGAGATAGGAGAAGAGGTAATCGATCGTAAATTGCAACCTTGACTGTCAGTATCATTTAAGTCATAAACATTCCAAGGATAGCGATCGACAGGTGGACAAAAATGAATAAGCCGGTCAAAATGGTCGTCGAGACAATGCGTGAATGATCAGTGAATGACTGCGTGTCTGTGACGCGGGATGGAGATTAAACCTGGGGGTAACTATGTTTACCTCACCCAACTTTGTATAAGCAAAATGGTCTTCAAGATGAAAGATGGGGCAGTTCTATAATTTGAAGCAAGAGCACATCAGCGACTAATCGGAGAAAACCCCTGAAGTAGTTTATCATGAATGATAAAATAAGTGAACGAAATTGGGTAGGTGGGTCGATAGCTAAGACAATCATAGCAAAAGTGAAAAGAAAATATGAGTAATTTCCCAATAGACTGTGGTGTCACCAGACTTAGCAACTGATTGTGCCTAACCTCGGACTCAGCACCCCTTCGGAGAGGTACCACCGGGCGATTTCACATAAATTCTACCACCGGCAAATTCAACCAGACCAAATAAACACCACATTTGGGGACGTTTAGTCACAGTTATGTGTGAGCGAACACGATGATGACACACACAATCGAAATAGTAAAGGTACTCTACATGAAGGACGAGGGAAAATGTACGCATAGGTGGTGGTGGTGGTGGAAATGACTGGTTAATTCGAATCTGAGGAGGAAAAAACAATGTTGACAAACTAACAGTTGATTCGGTGTGAGGACGATAATCACCATGATTTTATACGAACAAGTATTAATGAACGAACACATACGCCAAAAAGGGGACAAAACCAAACGATATGCTAACCATATCATACGATTTCACATTGAATAGTAGAAACTATAGTGGAGGAGAAACGAAAAGAGATAGAATGCAAGCGTGAGTGTAACACAGACTGGTTATCAGCCGGGCCTGACCCAATTAGACCTAGTGATTCTATGCCACCCCAAGTCTTAGATTCCCGATTTTTGGACCACCTCCCCCTCTCCCTAGTGGCTGAGTGGCCCTTCGTTTACAAGGAGGCATAAAACATATCGCAAAAAGTATCCAACGCTATACATTCAAATATTACTTAACATGTAAGTATGTGTGGTGACTATGATAAAAAAAATAGATGCAATTAGAAACATCAATGGGAAAATCACTCATGTCAAATCTGTTCTAAATTCTATGAGTAACAACAAAGGAGACTGGAAAATATCGCATGATCACATCTTGAAAATGTGATAAGCATTTATTCGTCATAAACTCATGGGTTGACCAAACCTAGTCTAAAAACAACAAATGATAGCGGCACTTCTCATGGGATAAGCGACAAAACGGTCGTGTGCAGCAATTCGCAATTCCGGATCGACGAATAAAAATACTATGGCCTTCTTTGTATACCTATATGCACACGGAACACTGAATACTCTGCAACACTGTGTCCCACTTTCTATCTCCAATCCTCAGAAATTATTTTTGGTAATCCTGGATTCTAATCCAGTGTTCTTCTATTTCTATGGCCGACCCTAAAATGTGATGTGATCCTCGTCTACCTTCCCTCGTGTTTCTTTTTGTACACCATCAGCTGAGCGCGCACTTTTGTTCGGTCGTCTTAGCAGATGCTACGCGAAAAACTCTGGCGGACGAACTCGACAAAATGTGCAAATTCGCTTTCGGCAAGTGTTTATTCCCGTTTATTACCCTACCCTCTCAGTGTTTTATTGGTGATGTAGAACATGCGGAAGATTTGTATTGTATTTTTCACCTATTTGATTATTGCCGATAGGTCGAATTAATTTGCCTTCTGACTGAGACTGGTTTCGGTGCACGCATTACTGAGTACCCTCGTTGTGCACCAGACAAAAACCGCTGTTAGCCATTCAATTAGTTGTAGATCATTGTCAAAGGATCTGTAATTCCAGCGATCGGTAAACATCTGCGCCATCTCGAGAAATGTGATTTGACGGCTGTCACAGCAATACGAGGTCCTGCAGAATGGAATGCACAAGCTTTCAATCAAACAGCTTACAGGCCCCATTGAAACGTACATACAACTAAAGCATTCATTGGAAATTACTGCCACTAGTGCAGATAGTGTCTGCTTTGCAAAAAATCAAAATGTACGCCGTTTACCGTTGCTCGGCAACCGTCCCTGATCGGATCCTGTGTTCAAAAGGAGTTATTCATCTCGTTTGACAACTCCTCCATCGCGCTCAATTTCGTTGAAAACAGTGCGAAATTTCATTGCAAAGATGTACGTTTCAACAGAATAGACGAGCTAACACGGTGACCATTGAATAATGTAATTTTCACAAATCAGACGCGCGAGCAGCCCTCCCCCATACACACATGCACACACACACACACACACACGCACACATATTCGGTCACAATTTCTCAGCCCACCACTATTCGGTGAAACACCGATTGGTCCGGTCATTATGCCAACTGTAACCAATGCATAACAAGGGCATGAGCGAAGTTACGCGGCACACGAAGATTATGTCTAAACATGTGCATACCGCGCATGGTGTTGCGGTCACCACCCTTGAATCAGTTTATGCATTATGTCACCGAATGACACACCTCTAAACCAATCAGAAAGCTGAGCGTTTAGGCAGTCGCGAATCGATGGCCAATCACAAGAAACAAATTTATTCCGACGCTTTACTGCACGCATTTTTTTGTTGATTTGACCAAATAATTTTCACGGTATACGACGTTCCAAATTGCAAGTTCAGAGACTAAAACCGAATGCAATCTACTAAACCATTTCTCGAAATAGCCAAACACATCATTTCCCGTGTTAAATTGTGCTCATTCGTCCGTTTTTAGCTGGGAAAATAAGCGATTACAGTACAGTTCAGTTCGGGGTGGGAAGATAACACTGTACCATTGAATGCTTAGTAATTGTATAGATATATTAGCTTTTTTCGTGAGAGAATACAGAGTCAAGCTTTTTTCAATGGTTACTTACACGAAGCGTTGTTGGTAGAAACGAACTATTGTGTCAAATCCCGAATTAATTGACCAGCGAAGATCCATGTACAACCAGGTGAATCTGAAATTTCAGTGTATCTACCAACCTATATCGCCTCTCACACTCTCGTTCTAGCCAAGATCCAGAACGATGCCTTGATTGATCGCGGACCGCAGATTGCTTCTAAATGGGGAAGCTAACTGGCGGTGAGGGGATTCGAGCCCGTGATCTTCATGTTAAGACTTTACGATGTTGACCGTTGGACCACCGCATCTAAGGACAAAGGTCTTACTGAAGCTGGATAGCGTGTTGGGATTGTTTCAACTAGTCTAGGTCGCATCATTCGTTCACAATCAAGCGGACAAACCCTCGTCAGAAATACAATCGAGTGATATGATATGCTGCTGGCTAGAGAACGAGGTAGATGACAATGACGTGTGTCAGAAGACTGTTAAGCTTCCGCAAAAGTGACGAATCTTTGACATTTGTATGCAAAAAATGGCGAGACACAATTGCCGAAAGAGTGAAAAAATATGGTGGGATTATCCAAAGAAATGAAAACTTCCCTGAAATGACCAAGGAAGAGCAAAAGTCGAAATTTCATGACATCGCAAGTCAAATGATAAAGTTTCCGCGTTTCGAATCTATTGTACTTGTTTGTCACTCACTCATCATACGGGTAACTATATTCCCACAGGCAAATTTATAGGCATACTGAATTGGTAGTAGAAAACTAATTGATGAACTCTGCGTTATTTTTAGTGTGATTGAAAAAAGTCAACCATACGTTGCAGAAAATGAACGTAACTGAGATAAGTGAGAACGCGATCACGGCTGTTTGCTGTTCTAATTACGCATCTCAATAGTCACGGATTAGAACAAGAACGGGGTTGGCTTAAACTCATCGATTTCCAATGAGATCGGGACGAATATGTCAATTTATTTTATTAATTACGAAATAATGTAAGATTATGCAAGACGGTGTGCACCAAAAGTCCGGAAGTCTCGATTGACAAGCACAGATAATTAGGAACAAGGGACGCGGCAAATCAACCTTTGACTTAGTCATGCCCTAGTCGGTCCATATGAGCTACAAAGCTAGACACCATCACAATGTCATATGGGCAGTTTACATAGAAATTTGTCGAAAGGTTATTTTTGGGGGGGAATGTTGGATAATGCGAATAGTTTGAATTCATTTCAAAATGTTCAGTATAGTTAGATTTATCAATAAGAATCAAACGGACACTTGTTTTAAAATTTCCCGCAATTGCAATATTAATGGTGACCGTTGGCTTGGTTAAAGTGTTAAAAACCAACGGTTCCGAAGGAGTTCAAACCCACTAGAGGTCAGTCCCCATACAATGGTACAACATGAACGCTCTGCCAAGTGAGCTCAAAAACCTTCACGTCGTGAGTCGAGATCATTCAACAAACCTGATCAAATGTTGGTAACACAGCGCATGTTTGACGATGCAACGTTCTGTTGACTTTCTACACGAAATGAATAATGTGTCAGAGTTTTTACTGAGCCTAAAATATTAATCGCATGCGAAATAACTGAAGCCCACAAATGACGTAGTATATACGTTGCTAAATAATGAAAGGTATTAAACTGTGAACCTAAACTGTACAATGGGCGACCGCTTTTCGAGCGTTCAACACGTATCGGGTTGACGAACCTGAATTAACAAACCGATCGTCGGCTAATAACATGGGTATCTGTAACAAATTTACCAAAAGTGACGGAGCTCGAGCATTGTAGCCCCAGGGGAAGACACGTTCCAATACGTCCTTGTTGATACGAGAACGTTAGAATAGTTCCGTCGGATCAAGAGTTGCGATAATGTCAACAGTTAAACTACAATTCATGTTTCACTTAAACATCATCGGTCAATCAAATTCACTACAAGTTTCCGACGTATGTGGATACCTTAGTCCCTGTGGAGTTTCAGTACACGAGTAACCGAGGCACCTGAATTTTCTGCATGCGATAACGTCTCTGTTTCAACCTGTTTTATCTATGACCTTGAGATTGGGCAGACAGCACGACAGTTCGAAGAATATCATCTGGTCGGCCGGTCGGTCGGTCGGTTGGTTGTTTGCTCGCTCACTACAGAGCAATCGGGTTTTTTCTCTATTTCTAAACACACAATCCCACACAGTTAATTTTTGTAATGCGCATCGTACGAAAACGGGGTGTATTTTCATTCAACACTAAGGGGATTGATAGTTACAAATACACACAAACAACACACCGTGAATGAATGCATAAATCTGTTACGAGTGCGTTCTCGCGGATCCATTAATCGTCGATGGGACACATAATACCCAGGTAGTGGATAAGAACGGGGACACATGCATTAATGCATGCACGAAATCATTCATGTACGGTATATTGATATCACACGTGAAACGAGAAGCACGTCATAACATGTCCGAACTCACCGCATACACACACGAACGTATGGATCATGAAACTAGGGGTGGAATTATTCTATTCGCATGTTTTTGGTTTGACCGCGGTTAGGTTAGCTGAACCGCACACCACACCGACGCTTGTCCGGTGATTTTCATCACCTACCCGAAACTTTGCCATCATCATTCTAATGGCCTTAAGAACAATTCCATGACTTTTGGGTCTCATGAGCACACAGAAAACGTTTCGTGAATTTCTAACGCCCTCCTGCAACATCGGGAACAGACAGGTCGGTCATTTCGGGTCAGAAGGACAGATCAGGTGGTTCTATTTCTGCGGACAAAGCTTGTGTTCGTGCGCGCCAACACGAACGGCACAGACAGGAACCGTAATGACCGAAACGCACAAATCAATCCTGACAGTGATGATCTGGAGGGGGTATTACGGCTACCACAGACACAAAAACATTATGCGTTCTACACAAACTCATATGTACACATGCACATTTGCATGACCTCTTATGACTTTATGGTACAATAAGAAAGTCAAAAGAATAATTATACCGATTATTATTCCGATATAACGTGTTCGATTCTGATGACCCGGTGCGGTCGATGATATAAAAAAACACTTGCTCACAATCTCGCATGCAAACATGAAAGTAGAAATGAATGCTTACTTGCAGCACCAGTGAATTAGTATACATTAAGAAAGAAATAAATATGATTCTATGTACAATGTATTGATCTTTGCATAACCACCATGCAAAATTAGGTGCAGCACATGATGCTGTGAAGTCAAACACACACACACACACACACACACACACAAATCAAATTCGATAATCCAAATCTAGCCAACAAATTTGACCACTGATTACCACAAAAAGAGTATATTCAGTAAATATTATCATCAATACCGCTATTAGGTCCATGAAGCATCCATTTGCGTGTTGTGTACTACTGTGGATGAAATCATCTTGGGACCAATTCTTTCCACGATCGGAACACTGCAACATCGTAACTAGCCAAGAGGTTAGCTACACAGACGAAACTCGTCAGAAGAGAGAGATAACAGGCATTGTTTGCTCCCACGCAGATAACATCAGTTTTCGTGCGCATTAACTCAAAAAGCTGTTACTTATATGCATGAAGAATGTCCAACTCCGTTTCGAATGCAAAATTTATCGACAAGTTATTGGCGCGGCAATGGGAAGCCCTCTTGGACCAGTCTTGGCTAATATATTCATGGGATATGTCAAAAGAAAGACACTATTTAATTGCATAGAATATGCGACCTCTACGGTCGTCACGTGAGCGACAAACTTGTTGTGGTACTAGCAATGGATATCCTAGACTATGTGAACAGCTGTCATCCTAATCTCCAGTTCACAATTGGACATGAAACAAAATCTGCTTTCCACTTTTTCAGACGTGGCGATCGTTAGAGAGGATGATGATTTCTTAATTAGGTCCACTTTTCATAAGCCAACATGAACTAGACAATATTAAATCTTCGGGCACTTTTACCCAGTCCATTAAAAGGAAATTTATTGTACAATCACTTCATCAGAACAAGACGAATGTGTAGCATTGATGAATTTGAAGATGATATGTGACACGTATCCGTCGTAAGGGAAGGCGATTGGTCATCGAAGGAAATTGATCGTCAAGTACCGAGAAAAATGGAAAGCGAAAATCACAAGAGCCGATGGTCCAAAGGAAATCAGAATGACATGCGAACGACGACTAAGATATGTTATCACGCGGACATATTGAGGTATTTCTTGAGTAGTAGTACACAACACGCAAATGGATGCTTCGTGAATCTAACCTAGACAAACCCGAGTCTGTTTACTTCCTCGTCTGTCTACCATTGACAATGCACTTACGGTAGCAAGTACAATAAACAAACAAACAAACAAACAAACAAACAAACAATTTGTCCTAGGAATTGAAAAAATCTAATTGCAATTCTCATGAAAACTGTTAACTGGTGCTACCGAAAAAAGTCTCCAATATGTGTTAACTTCTTATTGATTTCGTTCAAGTGCCCTTTTGGGCCCCATTGCGACCTGAGAGGATAATCTAACGACTACAATCAAGCCAATAGGGATATACCTTCGTAACATTGGTTACACAAGGACTGATGGCGTTCACCGGGCCAGTCAAATTGTTTGACGCATCTGTTCTGTAAAATGGCAATCATTATTCCATCCTTGGCATGTGGAATAAGTTTTTCACCGCGAAAAATGCAAATTGGGTTTTTCCAGCAACATTTGATTATTAGCATGACGTCGAAAATTCCACATTATGAGATCCCGGTAGTAAACGAGATATTCTATGGGTCACTATGTCGTGTGTCAGTCGACTGAATGAGACTCTAGTTTAAAGTATTCCACATTAACACCGGGACCCAAATTGAGCAGGCTACTGTTGCTGTTGCATGGCCCGAGAAGTGGTTGGTGAGCCAATGAAAAAGAGAACAACCCGGACTGTACCTAAGTAAAATCGACTTATTTATGTGGTACACCGGGTGAATACACGAAGCTGACACAACAGTAACAACCCCCCGGGATTGAATGAGCGGTGCGAACACGTGTGGACACACTCCCACGTAAACATGTGGGCTGAGATCAAAAATCCCGGAGACTGTGAACAATATAACCAAATTCAGTTTGCTGAAAACCCGTGCAAACACTCATTCTAGTCAAATAATGGACTTCCAATTAAGTGCTTACTTATCGAATTATTTACTGTAATTTGTTCTCTGTGGTAATCGCTGGTTAACGATTAGTAGGTCGATTATGGGCACGGTACGGGGATGTTACATTACTAGATTTTCACATCAAACAACTGAATATTATGTTATATATATATATATATATGTCTTAACAGAATAGAATCTGTAGCATGTGTGCATGGAAGCTCTTCATCGAAGAGTTCACAGAAGAACCACAACTGTGATTCGTTGATAATTCTTTGTCAAAAGTGCACTTGTCCGCTACTCCTGAGCGGTCAGGGTTGTCTAAATCTACGAATCACAGTTGTGCTTCTTCTGTGAACTCTTTGACGAAGAGCTTCCATGCACACTCCTGATGCTACAGATTCCATTCTGCTAAGACATACCAATTCGGAGTGTACAAGTATGTGAATGTTTGGACAAGAGAGCACCGGGTACGCATACCTGACGAGCGACAACAACCGCGAAACTGGTCGTGTGCTCCCGGGCAAGTTTTGTTCACTCATCCAAATACTACTTACTGCGTCTATATATATATATATA
>LUCM01006560.1:182015-192738 GCA_008360955.1 Fasciolopsis buskii
ATGGAGGGACTTTAGAAACCATCCAACATCCATCCGTCCAGACAACAACTCGTATACTAATTTTCTCCGGCGTGCGGTGCACGTTTACACAAAACGATGATGTTGTATCGCAATTTTGAACAGATAACGCATCATCCCATCACTCATCATCTATCTTTTCTCTCTCTCTCTCTCTCGCTTGCTCCCCGTTCCCGCTTGTAGTGCGCGGCGGATACAACAACTACTACAACACCACCATTCGGTACCATATTGCACAGGCCGACTAAAAAATCACTTAACTCCACAATAGGTCTAAAGCTTGTGAACGCGCACGTATGGGTGCGTGCGCGCGAGCGCGCGGGAGCTTTCATATGGGCACAGTGATGAACAACAGGGATGGATGATTCCATGCATAAAACCATTTTTACATCCGGATCTGTTCCTAGTGCAGTGTGTGTGTGTGTGTGTGTGTGCAGCAATATGTCTGGATAATTTCGATTTGTCGAAAACACAACGGAGCACTGCACAACATGAAAAGACGCCCCGTTCAGTAATGGGCTCTGCGAATGCGCGTCTTACACCGTTTGGCGACGTGTACGGATTTGTGTCCCTTCCACCCAGCTTTCCCGGCTAAACAAAGCCCCAAAATGATAACTGACAGGTAAACAAACATGCCAGTTGGATTCCCCGTGGGGGGGGAGGGAGTTACTGAGTCGTAACTTCAAATTGTACTGGTACACATGTGAATAGAGTAAGAGGAAACGACAGAATGAGGTGAAGTTCGGAATACGGTCCTCGCAAACAAGAATGTAATGTATTCCCCAGTCACAATTTCTTCATCTGTTCCATGAATTGACACAACATGTTTATTGCATTATTGAAAAAATAACTTGAACGGGTTTCGTTCTTTCGTTATACCCTTTTTCATCTGTGATGTGAGGTCAACTAGTCTGGCGGATCATCACACAATTTCGGTCGAGTAGCCCAAACAGAATGAGAATATTTTCCCATAGCACAAGTCGATCGAAATCGTTTGACAATAACACCCAGTTGCTTGATATGAACATAATTTGAATTAACTAATCAAGTTACCAACCGACTAGGAATCTTAACCGGCCGGAGGAGATAGAGGGTAGAGGGTAGGGGGGGGTGGTTCAAGCGATTGAATTGTTTTAATGCCAATGCAAATATTACTAGCAGAAGATTAATGAGGTACCCCTGGTGTATACGGCAGCACTATCTCACGTTGAAGGGGGCAGTAATAGGGCCATATAATTGTAATCAACAACATTTTATCACGGATAACAATAACAGTGTTTCAATAAATGTTATGCAGACAAAAAAATCAAAACAACACAAATGGACGCATTGTGTGAGGCGGATGAATAGTGGAAAGATCGGTCACATCGTCCACGCACGGAAAAGCTATGCACTAGCAAAACCGAGAAACAAGAAAACCCATACTGGCACGCGTTTATGATATGTCCACAGGACTTGATTATTCGCATGTTACTCTCGCCTGGCAAACTGTTCAGTGCCACACACGTAAGCTCGCGAATCATAAACTCATTCACAAATTTGCCGCTCAGATTGGACACAACCATTTACCGAGTGGCTTAGCTATTTTTATTTTCCAATTCGAGACCTCCGTCTTCGCCTACCGCGGTATGTCCTACAACCGTGTGTGTGTGTGTGTGTATGTGTGTGTTTGTGTGAGCGTTATTTTTGATGTTCACTGAAGGGGCAAACAAGTGGATGGGTGAAAGACAGAATGAAACAGGGCAAAGAACCGACGCAATTCGACTCGTGAATCGAATGGAGTAATATATTGACAAAATTTAACCCGAGCCGATATATACCAAGACATGACAATCAACTCCACCTCACATCCCATCCTATCCGACTGAACTCCGACCAAATTCTTGTCCTTCTATCCTATTCAAAGATTTTTTTCGTGTTCCGCATTTGTCTCCCCCGGCCCTCGGCCCTCGGCCCTCGTTTTACCACGCATCCAAACACCACCACCGCTATCGTCATCATGACATCGAAATGCCTGGGTTCTCGTGTGCATAGTTGAACACAAAAACCTGGTATGGGTGTTTTGTACGCGTATAATGCACGACCGTGTTACGGCTTAGTTGTGGGATGACGGATGGACGGACGTACGACCGCAAAGTACGCGTAACGTGGTTCCCTTGTCATTGTCGTGGCCGTCCGCAGTCTTGATGATGAGTGTGACGATGACGATGAGTGGTGGTAGTTCACGGGCTAGGAAGAACGGCCAAAATATGACAGCACTAAAGATATAGACGGATAGACAGACAGACAGACTACCAGACAAACCAGGTGGTGTGTATGATTATCCTGTTCCCAGTATTTTGGCGACTGTACACATAAAGCAACGAATTGTGAGGGCCATCGGGGGTGGAAGTGGGATGTGTACATCCCATCTGGTGGGTTGGTAAACGTAAGCTAATAATAACCACTGCTCTAGGATGATCATCACTGCATTCGGCAGCACACTGTACGTCCAACCCCGTGACTAGTTGGGGGTTCACATGTAAGGCCTCACCATACAAGTAATAATGATAATCAGCAACGAGAATACGGCAATACAATACAAAAAGAACGTTGCAGCGATGACCTCTTCTCACCCGCTCCCCCCATCACCCGTCATTTGCTACCTCCAAAACAAACCATAGTTCATTCGTTCACGCAAATCGTCACTGTCCGAGTGTCGGATGTGTAACGCAGACACACACACGCACACACAAACAAACAAACAAACGCAAAGACATACAAACTAAGTTACGGTTTCAGTCGCCGGTGCGACACCTTAGTGAGACCAAACAAAGAAAGCCCGTTAAGACCACGATGCTGGTCGTCATCCCGATGCCATGCAGGAACTTTACGATATCCGGCCACGCAAAAATGAACTACCTCTACTGCTACTACTAATACTACTACTACTACTACTACTACTCCTGTTACCATTAATATTAAAACTAATACTGGTATTGTAGTTACGTGATCGCATGTGACACAGATTCACTCATTGTGATCAATGAACACGCAAATAGTTCGAGTCAGTATACAAACACATCCCGACACATCCACCCTCATCCAAACAAGCTGCCGTATTCTCACATCACGACCTCAGTGTTTGACGTGTAACGAGTCAGGAATACGGATAACAATGGTACGACCTGTGATCATCACGATGAGGAAACACGCGATGAGGTTCTTGTTATCTTTTATCTTTTATTTCCTTTATTATTGAGTTTGCGTGTAATGTACACCACATTTTGGGGATTTATGCAAATACACGAAACAGCTGTTCAAAAAATTACCGTCTGAGATCCCCGCGGATCGAACAAACAATGAACAGACGAGTTGGGGTAAAAGTTTTGTCAGTGAATCATTCCTACCATATCCGAAATCTATCGGTGGATGACAGTTTCAAAGCAGTTTACACATTATAGACATGTATTGAACTAATTTTCTCCAGTTAATGGTAGCATTGTCTACTTAAGATCAGAATCAATGAGGAAACACTAAGCCATTACATCGCAAAAAAAGTTTCGAGTGAAACCAAAATAAAACCGTGAGTGCATCAAAACCGCTAGCCGCGGCACTGATTCATACTCTCGGCTTCTGGGAATCACCGTTTTACCTTGGCACTCATTGATCACCGATTCTCAGAACACCGAGCCACTGGTTGCCCTGGCGATTAGTGTACACTGAGAAAAACTAGTGATGGGGCACCCACGACGCATATCACAAATGTGTTATTCAACTGAAATTTCGGAATTTTTTGGAGGTCGATGTTTGATTTCCTAACTGAGTTTGGTGTTGTTGGCGTGCTTTCTCTTCATTCTTTGATCCAAAGCGTGGCGACGTGACGATACCCGAAAACAGATCTGAAGGTACCGTTCCATGTAATGATGATCGAATACAAAGTCAGGTGGGTCTCCCGCAATGTACATACACTCTGACTGTTGAAATTCCATCCTACGGGCCTGTACCGATACACGTGTACCATCATCGAACAGGTTGGAAAATTATAGCCCATTCGAGAGGTATTTAGTGAAAAGAGAAGAGAAACGATCTTCGCAAACACAGATTAAAACAAAGAAAAACCGACATTCGGGATGAGATCTGAAGCGCGGTAATCACCCACAACGGCCTTGTGTTCCGTGGTCAGTGGTCACGTTCCACGGTCACAACACTCACATGGTACCAATTGTTCATTAACTCCTATATTGCAAAAATCTGCTAAGACTATTGGTTCGTTCCACACATCGGTGGAATCCATATTGGACAGATAGAACCAGTTGCCTTCCTGCCAGTACTCATCCCGGAATGATGCGAAATTCTACTCTCCCAATTTGATGTTCAACAGTCTCGGAGATGGTTTTGTTTTTGAATTGTTGGTTTTACACTACGTATTGGGTACTGTTCTTTTTGGCCAAGTGATAATTTGACTGGGGTGACGATGTTTGCCTTTTTACGTCATTCAAAACATTATCCCATTCGATGATTCCATTCCCGGATTGTTTGGTGAACAAATAATACCGTTTCCGGCATCACGTCAACACGTATGATGGTGTTCCAATAGGCACATTCTTTCCGTTATGCTGAGAGTGATAGACAATTCATTCAAATAACATCAGCACATAGAGTTTGTACGATTTGACCTGCCATTATGGGACCGCAGTAACAAATTGAATAGAATATGAATAGGATAATCCTTGGTTTGTCGTTTTTTTGTGTATATGAAACAAAACAAAGGAAAACGTTACTCGTCATATGGACTGAGTCAGTCACAAAATTGGAAACCAGTGACAGATTTCAGTATTCAAATGAAAAATCACAATACT
Source organism: Fasciolopsis buskii (assembly GCA_008360955.1). Lineage (NCBI taxonomy): Eukaryota > Metazoa > Platyhelminthes > Trematoda > Plagiorchiida > Fasciolidae > Fasciolopsis > Fasciolopsis buskii. Next base: position 186,875 of record LUCM01006560.1, read on the forward strand.
ACTTTATCTGGAACAGGAACCAAAAAAACGACAAACGGTTGGGGTGACCAGTGGCTCCATTAGCACCATGAACACTAAAAACGAAAGATACTTAGTTGGTTTAAGTACTTCGTTCCTTGCGCTCCCCAACTTACTAGACTATTCTAGCTCCACTGTTTCATCAAAGCACTCGGTGAGAAGACAATGTCCATGCTGTGAACAATGGCTGCCTAAAGTCAGGTGATATAACTTATGTAGTGACTTACAAGCCGCTTTTCGCGGTCAAGTTCTTTTGGTCAGATGAGGTAATCTATTGTCATCCGGCCCGCTACTGAGCTTGGCCGATAGTTTTGTGTCATTCCAAGTTTCGGGGCTATAGTCTTTGTTCTTCATCATTGGTGCAATGGGATCTTAAAGCCCATGGGGAAAAGTTGACTCCATTACCCCTATGTTCCAAACAAGCAACATGTCTGATTCACGAGTGTAGTGGCAGGCGTGTTTCATATCCTCCACGGCCCATCGAATCAGAGGGGATGAAATCAAGATACTGGAACTTTCATTGGGAAAGAAACACATAAGTGCTGTTGTCCTGAAAATACGTGCTCCCCATAACTTAAGCGCAGTAACGATCGAGACAATAACGAATTGAGATCTGCCATTCACGTGCCCGGTGGATCTGGAATTCGAATTTCTGTTCTTTTTTGGGGTGATAAATGCTTAATCCACCTGTCCACCGCCGGCCAAATACGGAGATCAGTTTTACTAGGGTACTATGTGGTTCACAAAATTATTCATCATCTGACATCATCATTCAACTGACCATTAGTGAATTGCGGAAACGCTGCACAACTGCTTCAACCTTGTCAGGAATCTTCAGCAGCGGTACTTAGGCTGCCTGCAAAGAAGTCATCTTTGGATGAGTCGACTATTGAGCCCCAGTGGGCCATGGCCGTGCAAGACGGTAACAGACAGGTGTCACCTCATATGTTGAAGTTCGGCAAACCGTTGAGAGCCTGGCTGGTGGCATAACCCTTAAGGCCTTTCGGCTGATAACAGTTCGTCACGGGTTTGGGTCCCAGTTTGGGCGCTGATGATCACAAGAATGGATGAAACAATTGTACGAGGCTCCTATGGTTTCCCAATGGTTAGTTGAGCGCTGATACGACAAGACGAATAATTTCGTAAATGCCGGGACACCGAATTCGTCAACATAATGCTCAGATAGCAAACGGCTGATCGGTGGGAAATACTATAGACCTGCTAAGATTTGCCGTGGCAGTATTCAGATCTGGGGCTTGTTGCCTTCAGAGCATACAATATGCCAGGACTGATCAAAACAAGCTAGAGAACGAGAGAGATAGAAGGGATTGCCCCATATGCTTCGATGAATCAAATCTGTGATGCATGTGACACAATAATATTTGATGAACTCGAGTCTCAGCGCACACAGAGCAATTTGACACAGTCGTCGGATGATTTTCCATAATTAGCAACTCAGTGAACTGATTCGGAGCAAACAGTACATACCACGCGGGAATGGATTGGATACCTTTTCATGTCTGTATCATACCATGGTTATGTGAATTATCGTGTTTTTTATATCTCAGTAGTGTGCCTGGAAGAAATGGTGCAACAAACAAACCATGTGACTTGATTTGAGAAGACATAAAAAGCTAACGCTGATTTTAGTTGACACCCTGGTCTAGGCTCAAGGAATGAGAAATGCTGTGGACTAGAAACACTGAGTTGTACGTTTTCGAATCACGAGGCATAGCATATCTAAAAAGAATCCCCCGGGGGATACAGAAAGTACGAATGTCCTCGCTGTGAATCAACTGGTACGATTTCTAGCCATAATCTCATTGTGTTTTCTCACTTTTTCCAGCACGCTTTACGTATGGGTTCAGTAGAAAAGATGTGCCAGATTGCCACTAGGGTACACTAAATACGGAAGGAGAGGGGAGCCGGCAACCGTGACCATGAAGTATGAAACGGCAAGTAACCACATTAGATCCTAAGAAGTCAAATGTGGTTAACGAGCCGAGTTGCTATCTACCGCCAAAGTCCCCGGGAGATTTTGGGATTCGAACTCCCGTATTTTGGGGGCGCCAGACGCTTAGTCTACATGACCATAGCTGGTCTACTGTTTTATGAAGTTTGTTACTGACATCATGCCTACCTCCGGGTGGGTATCGTTAACCTTGCTTCGGCTAGTTGACGTGTGAAATCAACACTTGTTAGTTGCGCCTCATTATGTCTCTCGGCTTCCATTTACGAATCAAATACAAACTTTACAAAGTTACAACAAATCAGTTGTTTCTGAATGACAGTTTCAAATCCCGTCAAACACGTCAACCTATGTACGACGTTTTCAATGGTTTGGTTGAACGAAGATCTGTACTCATTCATCTTGTCGCTTACTTTACTATCTGGGTTTCATATTCCCTTCCTTCGAATTCACAACCTCCAACTGAAAAACAGCCCAGGTTTCTGACGCGAACGGACTCGTGTGCGTGCATATTTCACTGTCTGAGCTGAGCAGTGTCAGACAAATCTGTACAGGACACATGGGTTTGGTGCACACCCCGTTCGCGAAAGGAACATCGTGAGGCGACACCCGTTCCCATGTGTGAGAACCTCCTACTCTCTATCTCGCCCGCCCTCGGTACAAATTGGTACGGACCGGAACGAGCCGCGCAACGTGTCACAACCAGCGGATATGCGAGTTTCAGTCGGACGAACACTATCACGTGGTTTAACCCCTTGGCAGTTGGGATACCCGCGTAACTATTTATGCATATACCACGGTATTTGTACAGCCCCGGTTGCGCCTAGTCATCTGTTCGATTGCGCTACAAATATCGATCCGCAAATGACTCACACAGACTGTGTATAGCATGCGTCTGTATGTGTTTGCTCGTGTGCGTATGTATACACCGAAATTTCAGGGGACGGGGGCGGAAATGAACGCAGGCACGTACACGTGAACGACACAGCGGGCGGAGCGAGGGCCGTAGTGTCTGCAACCTGGCATCCGTATCAATGAGCCCGTCCGGGATGGGGTTAGATTGAAGGTATAGGTTGGTAGTACTAGACATAAAATTGAAGGTGAAGCAGTTAGTGCAACAATGGGGGGCCCGATGAGTCCGGGTATCCGGGGTACGTAACTCATGCGCAATGTCACAGCTAGCATCTGTATTGGCCGGAGCCATTGTTTCACTGACTCCGCGTGTTTCTTCGACAACCGTAACAAAGTTGTCCATTCTCCAGTTTGCCCTATGGCCAACCCATTTGACAAATCAGTTGGTGAGTTTAATACCACAGTTGTGGAGATATTCAACCGCTTTCCCCATATAACCATTTCTAATAGACTACGCTGCCTGGTCACAGTAAGACGAAGAAAAAGGAAGAGTAATCCCGACGAAAACCTGCCGGTTTTCCATTACACCGCTATCACTTGCTCAGTGAGACTTTTGATAACCTAATAAAGCTTCACTTTCGTGTTTGAAACCATCCTATGCACGCAGTTGCTAGTATGTGATACGCCGCGGTGTGTAATTCAAAGCATTAGAAGACAATAATCAACATGTATCTTGTAAATTGAGATTACTAATGCGAAACACGAATTCCTGTGGTACAACAGAGAATGAGGCCCTTAGTATCAACGCTCCGTTGCACGCTCGAGCCCCTGAGGTTTTTGTGTAAGTTCAGCAGAAAAGAAATACAATACCGCATGTGAGGAACGACTTGAAGATCCACATATCAGGTGCCGCCAAAGCGACCTTCATAGGATGTGAATCCTGCATTGTTCTGAAACGATAAATGTCTCATCCAATGAATAAACATCTGACTGTTCATCCCGAGGGTATCTCAGAAAATTTCGTTTCGATCCAGTCTCAATAAAATGGTGATTGTGTGCACCATGATGTTAGGACCCTGGGGCTATTTCACACCAACGGTATCTATGAAATATCAGAGTCCGTCCAAGACTAGAACGGGATAACAAGCAAGAATATTGTAAGCGTGAAACGTGCGCGAACCCTCCGCAGCCCTATCGATCAGCCAGCATTTTTGTCCGCCGTCTGGTACGTACATCTTGGGGACCTCAAACCGGAAAGCTTAACACGCCCTGTGCGGTAACCAGCCTTCATTCTGTCCGTCTTGCTTCCCACGTTTAGGATAGTACAATGTACTACCCACTCGAAACTGGTAGAACATCTTGCACCCCGATAGGCCGGTGTAGTTGTCTCAGATATATTCGATAGTAACGCTAGATAATGATTAATATTCTCCCAAAGTTGGAAACCCCTGGCCAAGGTGAATGTGAAAGTTTGTAAATCTACCCTATGCACTCGGTGTGTCTACTCCATAATTCGGTCATTATAGGACCATTCACAGAAATAGCCTGGATGAAATGAGTGTTTGTCAGTTCTTGCACGAGCCCTTGTTATCACTTTTCGACACCTAGCCCCACGTACGGAGTCAGTCGACCTCATGAAATGACTTCAAAATTCCACGGAAGTTTCAGAATAAATACGACATCAGCATCACCAGAAAGGAAGACTATGTCCGAAGGGAAACAACAGTCCGACAATTCAGAAGTGATACGACGATCAAAGGCCAATAGCCATCATCCACATGACTCAGGATCCTACGTTCTGCACAACCATGCGAAACGTGAAAGGAGTGAATACTACAATGGCTAGTTATTGCACACGTGACCGATTAAACCATCGGACGTACATAGCAGATTTCACGTGAATAACAGTAGTTGGCGCACGCTCAAAGAACGCGGGGGAACGGATAATACCAGTACGGTCGGATTTTCATCGGGCGGACGGGGAAGTACAAGAGTTTCGAAATTCCTCCAATTTAGTGATTACAGAGTTTGAGGATGAGGAGTACAACGTACTGATAATGGACGAGTTATCATTGCAGTTACCATGATCAAAGTGCAAGATGACGACAGGTTGCAAATGGATAAGCCAGAATAGATAAAGTGCATGAGTATATTGCCAACAGAGAAGTGGGTCATTGGAATTAAACTATTTTTCCGAATAAGATATAGATTACTGTTATTTTACTCATGACACGTGATGACCTCTTGACACTCGTGCAAGAAAAGCAGAAAAGCACAAGAAATAATCATGATCTTACATGTATTAAAACGTGTGTGTGTGTGTGTGTGCAAAGTGAAAAACGATTGCTGCGGTTTATTGCGGTCAACAATCGACCTGAGGTGTACGATGACGGTGTGTGTGTGTGTGCGTGTGTGCGTGCGTGCCTGCGTGCATGAGAAGGGGGGTGGGCTCTAGTTATCGTCTTAACGACCGTGGCAACAGAACAGTAACAAGCCAAAGTTACACACGCACAGTAACAGTTACCGCGGTCGGGTTGTACTGCAGATTAATTTAGAAGAAAACGTGAGTGTCCATGACAAAGAAAAAAGAAAGAAAAAGAAATGAGGTCACGAAAACTCCACATTTCAAATGCAAGATAAAGATAGAAGCAGAGAAACCTTCGGCTTGACGGAATGATAACCACACTGTCTCTCACCCTCTCTCTCTCTCTCTCACACACACACACACACACACACAAAAGCACGCTCGATCGCGATCTACGGCAAATCGAGATGGCTGTATTTCAATGAAAACCATAAAAGTTACGATAAATGCTTGATGCAAGTAGTGTCTGTGTGCCTGTATCTGTGTCTAAATGGGTTCCAAACCGATCGGGTCGTTTAACTTCAAGATCGTGAAGAAATAAACCCCAAGGGAACAAGCCACGAGAGGACAAGCGATGAGGAGAAGGTGGATAGGGCACGACGAATATAAAAAAAAACGAAAAGAACAATTTTTGGGGTTCCACTGTCTAGCCGAAACAAA